>JACDJE010000117.1:1114639-1602960 GCA_016647715.1 Pavo muticus | reverse complement strand
CCGTAACGGCCGCGGCGGCACGAGCGGGGCTGGGGCGGGGGCGGCAGCGGGAGGCGGGCGGCCCATCGGGCTGCTGCACGGCCCAGCCCCGGCGCAGGCCGGAGCGATGCGTCGGCGCTGTGGCGGCCCGTCACGTGTGGGAGCGGGGAGCTGCTCGGCCTCCCGGCTCTGCCGCATCCTGGCCCTCACCGCCGCCCGCTGACAGCTGCTTGGCGACTTGCTGCCTCTCTTCTGAAGTTATATCAGTAAGGAAAGTTCCCGTGTAGCTCTGGTCGCGTCTCTGCCAAATTCAGCATGCCAGGGCGTTCCTACAAAGGGCCACGTTTGACCCATGTAAAGTTCTGTGGAATCCAATTAAGAGAAATAATTTGGCCAGCTAGAGCACACTCGGTTTCAAATACTGTCAACTAAACAACTTTCCATTATAGTGGTTTTATTTTCAAGCATATGAGAGTGAGAGGTCTGAGTTACAAACTTTTCAGGCATTTGAATTGTCTGCCCGTTGGAATTGGCCTCAGCACACAGCTGCTATCAGGGGTGGGACCTCTGGTGCCCTGATGGTTTCAGAATGGGAGGAGTGGAGTAAAAGTTACTCCTTTCCATGAAAAATTTCAGTTGTTTTTAGCCCTCTGACTTCAGAGAGCTTTTCATTTGCCCAGCCGGTGCTCAGAATCATGGAATCTGAATGCTTGCCCTGCCATGCATTGCTTTTAGTCAATAAAAAGTTACAGTGCAGGTCACTCAAAAAGGAAAACAGGGGGTCAGCACAGTTCAGCACTGTGGTATGATAATGTCAGGGCAGAAGCTGAGGGTGTTCCAGATGCTTTTCCTCCTCAGTAATGACAGAGCTCTGTAAAACAGGCCTCACCTTTGTGGTCAGCTGAACAGCCCCAAGCTTTGTGACTTTTGTCATTTGTCACATGTGGGAGTCAATGGAGCTTTTCACCTGAGCAGTGCTTGCAGACAGAATATGAGAGTAGACCTCTTATGAAAAGGCTGTTACTTCACATTTTTAGGTAATTTCCTAACTTTAGGGTGGAGGTGTCCAAATCTTATCCTCCGTGCACCCCAACTACCTGGAGGCTCTTGCTTAGGGTACGCTGCAGTGATAGATCATAGCTTTGCAGTGAGTTCAGAATTCGATGTTCTTGACAAATACCTAGAAAGTGTCTGCTGGGCTTTTTTTTTTTTTTTTTTGTCAGATTGCACAACCCATTTTCTGAAGCCTTGAAATAGCAGCTCTGAGGAGAAAAGGTTACTCCTGTCATCATACTGGTTTCCTTTTAATTCCATGCTGGCTCTCTTCTCCTGATTTAGCCTAATTTTTAGCTACAGCCCAGACTGTGCTCATTAAGCAGCTGGTAACTACTAGCTGGGGCTTAGGAAAGCGTCGGGAGGTGCATTTGAGTTAGCAGCTGTCTGAACTGGGGATCTCACAGCTCTTCCCCAAGCTCCTTAGGCCAATGACACACTCATGAGGTATGCGCACATTTCACAGTTGTGACTTCTCTGAATTTGAGTCATGGTCCAGAGTAAAGCCCAGGAAATGTTTCTTCGTCACCAACTACACCTACTTTTGAGCAGTGGGAAGCTACAGTTTTCCCTTCGGTTTGTCAGTGGCTGCATTTCCAGAGCTTTATTATATTATTTTATAGCTATACCTGGGTGGGTTTAGCGCAGCTCAGCGCTGAGCACATGTTCTGTGTGATTGTGAAGTTGCTCTGGAGTTGACCGGCCAGTTGCTGTGACTGAAACGGGAACCCTGACTCATTGCATAAAGCTGGGCAGCATCAGCAGAAGTGTAGCATGGGTAGGTGTGTCCGCATGTCATGAGTTAACTGCTGAATGGGATTGTCCCCTGCAAACCAGCACAGACTTCTGTGGCAGCCAGCTGAAATGCAAAGAAGCAAGCCAATTTTACTGTTTACAGATTTTAATGAGAGTAGTTTATACTAGGAAATTGTGCAAAATATTCGAGTGGTGTTTTAAAGTATATTGTGCTGTGGCAGTGTGGTGCTGGTTAAACAGAAATCTTGACATTTCTTGCTCCAGAGAAGAAGAAGAGCAGAGTTGCCACGCTGCCCGTGTTCTGGATAACTTGTATCAGGCTAAGATACAGCTGGCTGTTAGTTCAGAGCAGGGTGTTACAGGCAGGGAAGGACTCCCTTGCTTGGAATCAGATGTCTGGGACACTGGGAAATGGGTCTGGGAACACATGTTCTTGAGAAGTGTCAGGATTATTCTAGAAGCAATTAGCACAAATTGGAAAAGCCTATTTTCTAGTAAAAGCAAGCCCTGTTGCTGCTTCTGGAAATAATGAGCTGTTTATTACTGGCACTTTTGCTGGTGCCGGCAGTAATAGTTCTAATGACTTCCAGGGCAAGGCCAGTGTTAGATGGTTCTACTGCAGCACGCCCTGATGTCCACAGTTCATTTTGTTTATCAGGTTTTTCAGTAATTTAAAGTGCTCTAGTGCATTTCATTTCCCAATTTCAGTGACTTAGGCTGGCTCTTCTCTCCCGCTTTACTTATAGTAAAGTTTGTGAAATCTTCATTGGTGTATAAATTTCGTCATGTCCGCTCTAAATCAGTTACCTTGCTACAGTCATGTGAATATGGTAACAGTATCAATAGGCGTTTTTAACAATAAAACAACCATTAGATATTTACCTGGTTAGCCTTTACAGATGTCTTTCAGGAAATATAATCTTAACATTCACTTGTAATCTGAAACATGGCAAGAAAGGCGATAACGCAGTGTACCAGCTAACCAGAGGCCCATTGCAAGTTTTCTTGGCCACGATCTCCAGTAACAAAGCCAAATACGTGAGCAGCACTTTAAGGAAAAAAGAGATTGAGTTTGACAGTGTGGCTGGCCTTTGGTGCTTCTAAGAAAAGCAAATAACTGACACAGCTACAGTCTTTAAATTAATACAAAATTATTTCGGTTTCGTTAACATCTCAGTGCTCTCCTATACGCAGATGGCAGTGAGATGAGTTGGTGCAGATGGGTATGCCTTCAGGTGTATATCAGAACTTTTCCCCATGTTCTTCCAGACAGGAACAAAAACTAAAAAGAACTTGTGTAGGAGATCAGCTCTGCCATAAATTAGAGCTGTCTCTTTCTTGCATAAATACCTTGTTGACTTAAAAGATCACGGGTGTGTGTCGTTGCTTTGAAAAGACATAAGAAAACTGAGGATGTCTTGACAGTTCCCTGCCTGAGTGTACTGAGGTCTTAAATTCAGGCTTTGAATAGTTAGTTAAGGAGTTCTACTGGAAAAACTGCTCCATTGGAGCAACAAAACTGGTTGGTGCTGCTGCATTCTGCTGTTTCAGTGCTTGCTCCTTTCTTGACCTTCTGTGTATTTCATTGTGAGCTTTTAATGTATATTTTTTTGAGATTTTTCTAAGTTAAATACTAGTTTCACATCTCTGTGAACTGTGTCTGGCCTAGAAGTTCATCACAGATATTTTTGTCACTGAAGTGCTGTGTGAAACAGCTGCTTGAACTGCACCTGGCAAAGCAATTCTGTCAGTTTATGGGGATGTTGGTGGCTTAGGCATTGGTATGTTAAATGCTGGCAAAAGGCCCAGTGTGGGCATATGTTGTACCCCCAAAAGCATTTTTATTGGTACGATACACACCTATGTGGTCTAGGGACGGTCAGCTGAATTTCACAGATGTTAAAACCTTTCCTCCTTTGGAAATGGGTCAGAATTGCCATTACTTGATATCCTTTCCTCTGTGAAGGTCCCTCCTTTGCATAGTGAAGTACAGTCACTGCTGCTACTGGGATTTCTTCTGTTTACCCAGCTGACCCGTGTGCCTTCCTGTTTCTTCAGCCTTAGCCAAGGAGGTGTTTGCCAATTTTTACTTGCATAAAAGAGAGGATTTTGCTTGCATTGAAAGTTTGGGTATGCATCTTGATGGTTGTGGTACCAGACTTAAAGCAGCTGAAGTTTTCTGAAGGATTGTACTTCAAATGCTATTTCTGTGCTTATTTAAGTAACTTTAGTATTTCCCATTAATTCCATGATGCTTTTCCAGCTGAACGAGCTTTGGATACTATGAATTTTGATGTCATCAAAGGCAAACCGGTGCGCATTATGTGGTCCCAGCGTGATCCATCTCTACGCAAAAGTGGCGTTGGAAACATCTTCATCAAAAACTTGGACAAATCAATTGATAACAAAGCTTTGTATGACACATTTTCTGCTTTTGGAAACATCCTTTCTTGTAAGGTTAGTGACAAGTTATGGGTGCATTTAACGATTTGACGTTAAAAAAAGAATTCAAATTATGCAGGAAACATTCCATGGTTATTACAGCAAAGTTTTTCTTCAATAGGTGGTATGTGATGAAAATGGATCCAAGGGTTATGGATTTGTACATTTTGAGACACAAGAAGCTGCAGAAAGAGCTATTGAAAAAATGAATGGTATGCTGCTCAATGACCGCAAAGTGTAAGTACATAAATACATTGTTGGAGATCAACAGACTGAATTCGAGCTACGGTAGACACATAACTCAGAGCTTACTTAGAAAAGGCAGGTTGTTCTAAATCCTCTTTAGAACCAGAAGTGTTTAGAATTTGAGCACTAGGAATAGTAGGGGCCGCATAACTTACTTTAAGGCAGAGTAAGTTAAGAAAACTCTTCCTAGAAAAGAAAAAGGTTTTATCAGTTGTCTTATGAGCAAATGCTCTGATGAAGGTTTGGGAAATTCTTTTATGATGTTACAGATCCCAGATGAAGTATAGCCCATGGGGTATTCTGAACAGTGATTGCTTTATAAATGTTTTGTGGTAGGTGTGTTCTCCTTTTTTGAGTGAAACTTGGAGCTCTCAAGCTACTCAGTCTTGAATAGTAGTCTGATTATATAAAATGTTTTTATGAGTGTCTGAATAGACACCTAGGGAACCGGAGTAGGAAACAAAACTTCAGGAAGCAATGGTATGAAAACCATAGCTACTCTTACACTGTAGTGAAAAAACAGATTATTAGGTTATTGATTAGTGATAACTAGGCTGGACTGGCCTTGCAGCTAAGGGATCATTATGGCATTTGGAACAGTGATCAGAAATCAGCGTTAGCCTTCTAACCCCGTGTTAGAGGAGTTCCTTGTAGTGCAGGGTGTTGTGTTCAGTCTCTGTTCCGTCTCTGACCTTTAGTGTTCCCAGCCAATTCACAATGGTATTTGACTGCAGAACAAGTTGCACTATTTATTTCTCCATGCCTATTGAGTGAAGGGAAAAAAAAAGCTTTGCTTTGACATAGGCTAGAAAGGTACATAAGGGTGTGAGGGAAGCTAGTTCATATCCCCTGCTTAAAAGCTAGGTTGGCAAATGGTAACTGTTTCAAGGCTGCCACGTTTTCAGTGTGGCAGAGAGATTATGCTGGTATCTAGAATTTCAGTTTACCTAGCACTCTTTCCCATTGTCCACATCTCCTGATGTCAAAGGCTGTACAAGAGCAGACAATGTTGCCAATGACTTGAAAGCATTTCTGTTCGTAATTGCGATAAGTGCACCGATATGAGAAAGATAGGGAAATTGGGTTTGATAGCTTTATCTTGAATACTTTATCTCAAGAATTTCATGCCTATAATGAATAATGAGAATGGTTGAGAATAAAATACGATGCGAGAGGATTAAAGTAATTTTTTAAATCTTGACACGCTTTCTCTAATGTGCCCTTTCTGTTCTCCTGGAACCAGATTTGTTGGAAGGTTTAAATCCCGCAAGGAGCGTGAAGCAGAGCTTGGAGCCAGAGCAAAGGAATTCACCAATGTTTACATCAAGAATTTTGGAGAAGACATGGATGATGAGAGACTTAAGGAACTCTTTGGCAAGTTTGGTAATGTCTTATGCTTTGAGTTTATATAAACACCGCTGAACTTCAACTTACTTTGTATCTGTACGGTGCTTTGTAATAGGAACAATCAGATGGCTGTCTGCAGCTTTATTTGATACGTTAGTACTTATTACGCTTTGAATTTGAGATAGTAACTAATACCCACTATGGAATTTTAAATAACTGGAATTGAATATAATCCTCCTATCGGAACTTTCTGATGATCTGAAAATATTGTGTAAATAGTCTCTTTAATGGATTTTGCAAGTCTTGAAGTTGCAAATAGAAATGTTTTCTGTATGGATTGATGCTATGAGTTCACTACAGGATATGTGACGAATGAGTTTCCTGTTGCTTTTTCACTGATCTGCAGACTAACCTTTATTCAGAGTGTCTGTGCTTTCCTTATTCATTATTGCATTGTGGTGGCTGACTTAAGAAATTGCAAGTAACTTCACCGTGAGCAAGCTGTTCAGTTCTGTCTCGACCCTTGGTTATGCACAGGGCAGAATTATTGTGGGTGTATATCTAGTAATGTATCTGATGTGTTATTGTTGAATCAGGAAGCGGCAAACTTCCTTTATCCAGTCACAGACCCTTATACTGGTCTGTAGACCACATCTATTATATTGTCAGCCTCCTGATTTTTATAGTGTTTTTTTTCCTCTGTCTTGCTAGATTCCAGTGGATATCATGTAAACCAAGATAGAGCCTTATATGCGAGATCTGTAGCAGCCCTAAGTAGCATTCACAGTAAATTACTTTTTACTACTGACATATCTGTGGATGAAATGGTAGCAAATTTAGCTAATAGCTCTTGCAACTGAATTTGGACGGCAGTTTTACAAAGGTTCAGAACTGCTGTGCTGAGATCCTTTTGCCAAAGCACACAGAGCTAATAGAAGAGTCTCCTTTCCAGGCTTTAGTACCTATTTCAAAGAATGGAAGCACTGGCGCTTCAAATGTTATTTTTTCCATTAAAAATTACTGAATTCACTTTGAAGTTACATTCCTACCCCATTTGATTGAAAATACAATACAAAAGATACTCAGCATGGCAGACGTCAGCCATAAAGGCTTCAGTTCAGCATCTGGTCAGATCAGCAGTCTTATCCTAATGGGTGGCATTTCCTAGATACTGTCATTGATGCAGGAAACTTTTGTAGTAAAAATGAAGAAATGAAATATTAAAATTTCTAAACGATGTTCAAGACATGAAGAGAAGGTACACAACATAACGTATTTCACTGATGTTTTAGGTCCTGCCTTAAGTGTGAAAGTTATGACTGATGAGAGTGGAAAATCCAAGGGCTTTGGCTTCGTTAGTTTTGAGAGACATGAAGATGCCCAAAAAGTAAGTTTTTGTACTTCACGTTAGGAATTCTGACTGAAAACCAAATAAGAAGTTTCAGTGAGCACTCAGGGAGTTTGTGAATTTATTAAGAGTTTTTATTTGCTCAAGGGCACTGCAAAACCAGATATTTGCTTCCTAAACAGCTGAACGTAGTTTCTATCACTTAAAATGCTTTCTTATGAGCAAAATGAGTTCATTTGTGGAGCCTATTAAGATACTCTGAGAAAGCTGGAACTGGTGTAGAGATGAGACATCTTGAATAATGTAAGAACCTGTTGTAGCTGGGCTTAAAGATTTCAGTGAGAGTTGGATTTCTTCATGCTGGGCAACACACAAGCGTGGTAAATTATTGCATCTCTGCAAAACACGAATGAATCATTGGATCCAGTTTGGTTGCACAAAACGTTTGTGCAAGTGCAAGGCAGAAAGGATTGTTTTTTCAGACTTCAGTACTGCAGAGTCAGCAGGAAGGCTATTAGTTTTATGAGTACATTTGGCACAGCTTTAAGAAAATAGTCAGCCCTGTGATGTTGCTTTTACCTTGAAGAGTAACTTTGGAACAAGGGTCCTATTAATTTGTGTATGTGTCTATAGCATGCCAGTATGCTGTATAATTTAATTCTTTGGCAGCTGGTTGCTTTGTGTCGGTTTACTGTGACAGGAAGGACATAGAATCAGGAGGAAAAACTCAGCGCAGAACAGATCAAGGCAACAAATGAAGCTTGCTTTTCAAAACACAGTTCTGTAATTTGTTTGATTCGTTTGTGGTGCAGGTATCCATGCGAGAGATGGGGACAGCACTGTCTTAAAAGTACATTTTTTCAGTCTTGCATACATTCATAAGTGAATTGCTTCTCTTACAGTAGTCAGGCGTGCATATAGGATGTTTTAAATAACATGGAATACAAGTATCTCAGTAAATACGAAGCACTGCTAACCTCTTGTTTATTACTAAAGGCTGTAGATGAGATGAATGGAAAAGAGCTCAATGGGAAACAAATCTACGTTGGACGGGCTCAGAAAAAAGTGGAAAGACAGACGGAGCTGAAGCGTAAATTTGAACAAATGAAGCAGGACAGGATCACCAGATACCAGGTTCACTTCTGATTCAAGAGAACTACCTTCATTTTTGTATTTATGTAGGCCATTTGCTTTCAAAACTAACTTTTTTTTTCCTTAGGGTGTGAACCTTTATGTGAAAAATCTCGATGATGGAATTGATGATGAACGTCTTCGAAAAGAATTCTCCCCATTTGGTACAATCACGAGTGCAAAGGTAAAGCTTACACATTGGGCTTGTGCTTTTATTGATGCATGGAGAGAGAGAAATGAGAAATGTGACCTGATCACCTGTCGTTGTTACTACTGTTATATATTCATGAACACCTGTTTTCCTGACTTTACATATTTCAGGTTAAACACATCATACCTTTCTTGACATAAACTGTGTATTGACATTACTGAAGAAAAATTTTGTATCTTAGTGCATTGGTGTGCTCAGTTTTACCTCACTGAGGTTTTTATCTGTATTATTTTTATCTGAATTAGCTTGTCATTAAATTACATTCCTTTTTATAAATCCATTCAGTAAAACAAACCTGTGGTCTCACTTGCATAGAAAGCTGAAAAAAGGAGCTTGTGTAAGTTGAGTAGGGCCAGATGTAACATTTTCTTGTCTTGCTGACAGGTCATGATGGAAGGTGGACGCAGCAAAGGATTTGGGTTTGTCTGCTTTTCGTCACCAGAAGAAGCCACCAAAGCTGTCACAGAGATGAATGGTAGAATTGTGGCTACTAAACCATTATACGTAGCTCTGGCCCAGCGTAAAGAAGAGCGCCAAGCTCATCTCACCAACCAGTATATGCAGAGAATGGCAAGTGTGAGAGCAGTCCCTAATCCAGTAATCAACCCCTACCAACCAGCACCTCCTTCAGGTTACTTCATGGCAGCTATCCCACAGGTATGTATAAAGCTGAGTAACCGAATGCTTAGTACTATACATATAATTTGTTTAGATTTAAAAGTAAATAAAACAATTAGCATTTATTCATAATTTCAGCATTGTAATTTCGTAGCAGAAAGGTGATTCACTGCTCAGCACGCCCTCTGAAGATAACAGGGTAACATAATGTTTTTGCATCTGACAGACTCAGAACCGTGCTGCATACTATCCTACTAATCAACTTGCTCAACTTGCTAGACCTAGTCCTCGCTGGACTGCTCAGGGTGCCAGACCTCATCGTAAGTCCCTTCTTTGCTTTTCCAACAATGGCAATTGACTCGATAAGCCTTTACCTTTGGAATTTTAGACACGTTTTCATGGAACCACAGTATGAGTCTGCTATATTTTATGGTATTACTTCTGAACTCTTCTCACCATTCACTGTTTTGGTGTGTAACATAACATATCTCTCCTAAAACACAGCATTCCAAAACATGCCTGGTGCTATCCGCCCAGCAGCTCCCAGACCACCATTTAGTACCATGAGACCGGCTTCTTCACAAGTACCACGAGTCATGTCAACACAACGTGTTGGTGAGTTTCACTTCTAATAACTTTAAGCATGAAACCTCTTCTTAGTTATGCTGATTCAGAATCTCTCAAAAAACATTCATGAGTTCTTTTCTAGCTGTTACCGGCTTGGTAAGCTGGTCTTTACTTTTGGTAGTCGTGTAGAGTACTATCCCAGCAAAGACTGAAAATCATTTTTCTGCTGTGGTCCCCATCTCTTTCTTCCTTTAGCGTGCATTTTGATAATGTTGTATGTCAGCTTCTGCCATTTCTAAACACCAGGGTGACAATTGTAAGAAGAAGCTGCATGTGAGAATACTGAGTTGATACAGTTTTCTCTTGCTGTTCGGCAGCAGAATTATCATGTGTCCAGAACCTGCATGTCACTGAATGAACCAGAACTAATTGTGTTGGAGTCTTAACTCTCTGAGAACATCTGAGGCAGTGGTTTTTTTTTAGCTATCCATTTCATGAAAGTGTCTTTTTTAGGACTGCTATTGACAGCGTGCACTCAGGAAATCAAGTGTCCTTTGAGGTTAGAATGAAATTAAATCAATACTCAACTGAAAGTGAATGTTTTCTTGCATATCTTTAAATAGCACGTAGGAAAAGCAGCTTGTTAGTGGGATGGCCCTAAAGTGACAACCAGTAAACTTCTAGCTTTGAAGCTTCGATGTGACAATTCTGCTGAGATGAATCCGTAACAATACCTGAATTAGGTGTTCCATTTTGATTGGTTCACTTCTGTACAGTGCATGCTGAATTAAAGATTGAATTGTTCACCAACAGAATTGCTATCTTTTCAGCTAATACATCGACACAAACAATGGGTCCACGTCCTGCAGCAGCAGCTACTGCAGCTACTCCTGCTGTACGCACAGTACCACAGTACAAATATGCTGCAGGTGTTCGCAATCCTCAGCAGCATCTTAATACACAGCCACAGGTTGCTATGCAGCAGGTATGTAATTTTAGGAACTGGTCATGCTTTCGCTGGGTTTTCTGCAGATTAAGGGTGGAGATGTGTATTAAGAGTTTCCTTTGTTTATCTAGAGTTCAGGCTTTGCATTGTGGCACCAGTAGAGTTTGGAGTTTTAAGTATGTTTCAAGTTCACCTGGAATGGGATGGGATCTTATGTTACTTGATATTTTATATTTTCTTATTTGATACCTTAACCTGAATTTTCCTTGTGATTGCTCCATAATGGAACGGTTGATGCTTATCTCCAGCATCTGAGTCCAAACCAGCTCCATTTGATTAAATTGACTTGGATGTAATGTATTCCAGGTTTCTGACAGTGTAGGCATTGTTTATGCTGAGTTGTGTAACACAGGATATTTGAAGCTGCAACTAATTATAAGCTAGAATTTAATCTCTAAATGGTGTAAAATTAATTTGCAGCCCGCTGTCCATGTGCAAGGTCAGGAACCCTTGACTGCTTCCATGTTGGCTTCTGCCCCTCCACAAGAACAAAAGCAGATGTTAGGTATGTACATGGTATCTTTGTGACTTGTAGCAGAAGTACACTGAGTACTCGATTACCAATCTTAAAATACAGAGTAAATGGTTTTCAGGGGGGAACAAGGAGAGTTGTGTTGCTCTTTGTCCTTGAATCTAGGCTATGCTCATCAGATGAGACTTCTCACTCCAGATAACATTTTTCTCTCTAGGTGAACGTCTATTTCCTCTTATTCAAAGCATGCACCCTACTCTGGCGGGTAAGATCACTGGTATGTTGTTGGAGATTGACAACTCTGAACTCCTTCACATGCTCGAGTCTCCTGAGTCTCTTCGTTCGAAGGTAGGTGGACTTTTGCCTTGCAATTTTCATACTGATTTAACAGGTGTTTATGCTGGCACAGTGGAATAGGTGAACTTAGAATATCTTCTTTTGGTGGGTAGCAGTCATTTATGCTAGCATGAACTGAGACTGATGTTATCCTTTTCTTCTTGATGATGCAGGAATTGTTTGTATGTTTAATTTAACAAACCGGTTTGAATTATACAGAAATAAGCTTCCCTGTATTAATTTTTGATGTTTTTTTTTACTTGCCAGGTTGATGAAGCTGTAGCCGTACTACAAGCCCACCAAGCTAAAGAAGCTGCTCAAAAGGCAGTTAATAACCCTACTGGGGTTCCAAGTGTTTAATAAGTAAGTTTTCTGAGTAATGTAGCTTTGTAGGTCAGTGAGGGCAATAGTCCCTAGTCCGTGGCAGTGAGCTTCCAGGCAGCCTCTCATTTACAGCCACAGAAAGCAGCAGCTGTGGTTGCAATTGTAGAATAGTTTTGTGCTCCGTTCTGTTGTCCGGATCAGCAGCTTTCGTTTAGCAAATGCTACTGGCACTTCATCTCGTGTATTCAGCGAGAATGGGAGCATTGTTTGCAACAGCATATTTAGCTGGTGCATGCCTGCAAAAATGAGCAGTTGTCAGACACTACTATTTGTACTGTTGTTTAGGAAGAACTTGAGTAAATTGTGGGAGTAAGCTTAAAATGATGCTTAGCCCTATTTTCTTTCCATATTTACACCATAATTTATTTACATATGCCAAAATTTAAAATCACAGTAATTAAAAACTAAATTACAAATGTTCTCGATTTTACATGTTACTCAGTTTAGCTTTAGTGTTAGTTAAAATGTTATCTTGGTTATCTTCTGAGAGGTTAGTGCCTTAATTGTGCATGACAGGAAGAAGCGGAAGGTGCTATCCCTGCAGTTTCAGAAGGGGAAAAATGTTGCGGAGCTGAGGATGACATAGGAGTCTTGCCCCATCCAGTCTGGCTGGGCTTTGCGTGCATGTGAGCTTCTCACATTTATAGCTAGTGGTAGGAGAGGCCTGCTTTTAAATGTGATTGCTTAGCCTTCATTTTTCTTGGTCTCCTTTCTGCAGGCATGGGATGGCCTTCTGGAGGCTGAATGAGTCATGCTCTTCCCATGTTTTTCTTTTTTTTTTTGCTAGTGATACTTGCACACTAGAGATAAGAAGTGCTGAATACTTGTCTATACTGAACTAAGAATGTTACTGCTTGTGCTCTATGATGTTTTAGTGGTTGGAATTTGAAAATACTGTTACTAATTGTTAGAGCTTTTGGTATGCTGACCTTAGAGATGACCTGCAATCAAATTGTTACAGTAACAAAGGGTTGTGCCTAGTGCAAGGCCAGGCCCTGCAGTGTATTGTTCAGTTTTAGGCTGTTTTATCTTAACCAAGCGTCACAGACTTGAGGCACTTCATTTCAGTATCTCTAAAAAGTGGGGCAACCTACCTCTATGATGCACTGCTTGTAAAGAGCTTCGGTGTGATGCACTCTGAAAGCCCATAGTATTTTCAGGTACGCAGTTGCAGAAGGCGTGTCAGAAAGGAAGGGGCTGCTTTGATTTTCAATCCTCCTAACAACACTGTTTTTGTTTACAGAAAGATCCGGGAACTACAATCTAGAACTTCGCTTCACCGAAGAAAAAACAATTTAAACATGGAAAAACTATTAAATATTGAGAAAAACATTGCAAAATATAAAACGAATAAAAAAAGGAAAGGAAACTTTGAAGCTAATGTACAGAGCAATGCCGGGGCTAGTAAAACAAGTGCTAGTCCTAGATTACTTATTGATTTAAAATTAAAAAAAAAATAGTAAAATAAAAAATACAAATTAATGTTTTATAAACCCGGGGGAAAAGAATTTTCAGCACAGTACAAAAATTTAAAGCATTCCTTTCTTTAATTTTGTAATTCTTTACTGTGGAAAAGCTCAGAATATCACCACTGTTTTAGTTGACAGTGGGAATTGATAGCTGAGCAAAGAAACGTAATTTGGATTATAAAATTCTTCGTTTAATAAAAATTCCTTAAACACTGATTAATTGTCATGGGTTTTTTTGTACGTTGTACTTCCGATAAGGCCTTTCAGAAGGCCGGGTTAGAATCCAGCTTTTTTGTAGCAGGGCATTATCTTACACGTAGCTACCTGTTACTGAAAATATAAGCTTGGGCATTAAACAAAAAGAATAGCAAGATCAGCATCTGGGTTTTAAAATCCCTAATAGCAAGGTGTCTGGGCTCTTGTCACCGTCTGATTAGAAATAGCCTTTTAAATACTATGCCTTGGCTGGTATGAAGTGTCATTATAAAGGGTTTGTGATGGAATTCTGTAGCACACCAGCACAATCCCCTGTGGCACTTGCGCACTGTTCTTATGGAGTCTGGGGAAGGAGCAATCTCCATATAGGTCACCTGCTATTCCTTTGGAGTTAACCCTGAGCCTGCAAATGAACTTTACTGTGTCTGAGGAGGAGGTAGAGCAGTATGGATGGGGGTGAATGAGCAAGAGTTGTCTGCAACAGTGTTGTATTGAAAGGATACGATTTCTGCAGAATTGCAGGCAGGGAGGTCAGTGAGTTAGAAGGCCATCTGAAATCTCAGTTACCTGGTGGAGGATGTCAGTGCTCTCTGGGCCTGTTGCTGCAATCAGAGGACTGTAGTATGCTTTCTGAAATGCCCCCCTCGCCCCAGAAAATAATTAGCAAGAGTTGGATTTTATTTCTCCCCTTCTGCAGAGATCTTCAGACTGGATTTTTCTTTCCATTGAGTGAATTTGAGAAGTAAGCCAGCATAGAGAGGTGCTCTGGCACAAATGAGTCCTCTATCCCCCACCTCACAAAAAACACAGTAGGGTGAGCTTGTACAGTTCTGATGTTTAACCCCCCCTCCCGATGGGGGCAGATTGGTCACCCGTTAATTTCCAGTCTTGCTGAGTTGTGTGACTGCATTTAAGGATTTCTGAAAGTTGATGGTAAATCCCAAAATGCCACAATGGAGGCAGTTCAAGCAAGATGCGTCAATGGGCAAGAGGTTAAATGTACAACCTTAATTTAATGTGCTTATTATTGACATTATGTAAAAGCTTTGGAGAGAGCCTTAAAGACCAAAATTTGTTAGCACTGTAGTAAAAATGTGGAAGAATGGAAGATGGACCCAGGGACCTATCTGTGCAGGAGTGTTGGGGCCCTAGAAGGAAACTTGAGAGCCTGCCTCTTACCTGGGGAAATAAGAACTGAGGTAATGGGATTTCACTGAGTCTGTTGGAGTTAAACTATTTGCATTTTGAAGAATGTGCGAGTTATATGCGGAGACAGAGAAAGGAGGGAAAGAAAAGTTGTTCCAGCTTTGTACAGGGCTTTTGTGAGTGTGTCAAGCCAGTAGCATCTGTACCAGCCTGAAATACCAGGTAATATTTGTGATAGAAGGAAATAGAGAATGAGGAAGTTCTGCAGGGGTTATCGTGAAGGCTTGAGGAAATGAAGCTGTTTCGTTTTTTGTCCTACTCCTGATTACTTTCTCACTGTATATCAGACATTTAATTAGTCTTCTATTTGATAAATATTTTTGTCTTAGAGATGGTGTTAGTATCTCTGTCACTGTATCTTTAGAGTACCACTACTACCTTTAAACAATTCACCATATAGAAAAATCAATTTATTCAGTGGAGGTAGAGCCTTGTTCCTTTGGGTTCAAGGCAGTGTAATTGGCAGTCACTTCTTTCTGCTACATTCTCTCATAGCATGTGTCAGAGGCTTACACTGATCCTTTACAGCCATGAGATGACTGCTCACTGCTAAGCTGATTTTCTGAATCCTCCAGTATTTCACTCCTTCCTCGTCTTCCATTCTCTAACCACAGCAAACACTTCAGAGTTCAACAGTGGCCAAAAGCCTGCTCTTGAAATGAATGGTAATTTGAATGAATGAGTGGTTCCATATTCACTGTCAGCTTTCCCATGCAGAATGTGTCTTTATGTGCAACTCAAGGTTTGGTGCAGAGGTAATTTGGATGTGCGTTCTGCCCTACTCAAGTCCAGGAAATGGGATTTTACTAGGAGCTGGGTGAGGAGAAGGTGGAAATCAAGAAGTTCATGCATCAGTTTTGTCAGAGTTGCCTGTTAATGCTGGTTATGTGTCTGCCCTTGAATAAATGAACAAGATCTTCAGTTCTACTTAAATGCATTTACTCCTAAGGAACATTATTAATGATGGCTGTGGACAACAGGATGTTGGAAGACAGACACTTGCTGTTTTGGGTCAGGATTCCTGGCAAAATGGCTTTCTGAATTCTGCATCTAATAGACGTTTCTGCTTGTAATAACTGGAAGAAAAAAGTCATCTTCAATAGGTCAGGGAGTTGTTGTCCAAACACATTAGAGAGAGCCACAGTTCTATCCTTAGGACCACAATTCACTACGTTCTTATAGGTATGTACTGCAGGCATGGGGCAATGCTTATTATCACCAGCAGTTCTGGCCACGCTACTTGACGTTAAATAGGAAGCTCTGTTTCTGTGATTGATCTTTCTATTGGTACTGTTCCACTAATGCTAGGGATGTTTTCGCTCCTTGCTGCAGTAGTTCAAACCTTGTTACTGCATGAGTGAACTCTGGCAGCTCCCCATGTCTAGAATGGACCCTTGAGAGGCAGTTTGAGGTTAGAAATGCCACCTCAGTGGGTAGCGCTGGGCTGAATTTACTGAAATCGAAGGCTGCTCTCAATAAGGTCTCTGTTCTTATCTTGGTTTCCTTTTTATGGTGCCAGTGGAGCATCTGAGCTAAACTGGCCAGTTTCCCTTTCCTCCTTCCCATTTTCTTTTTAATCAGCTTGTCCTTTCCTTACAAAGGGAGATGCCATATCTTTAAGTACTACTGTAACAGTTAGCATTATGGCGAGTGATACGCATCACACCTTTGCATTGAAAAGCCATAGGAAAGCTACAAATTCTGGCTCAGAAATGCTGCAGGTGTTTGACCAAGTCTCAAGACCATCAAGCCAACTTGGAAAGAATCTGCAACTCTGGTGCTAGCAAAAGGGGTCTGTCTGTATACTGGGCCCATGTTCATGTCAAGACTTGAAGCCTGAGGGAATCCTTACGCATTGCTCCCATGGGAACCAATTTGCATTTGGGAGCCTGTTCCTTCTGAGCCATGACTGTCTCACTTGCTGCCTTGCTTCTCAACGTAACAGAAAGAAGAGCATACAAAAAAATAAACCAAGATATGATTCCTCGATGAGGCAGGCAGAGACTTCAGCACAGCAGCAGTGTAACTGCCATCGCTTAGGCAACTGTGGGTCTATTCAGTGAAACTATTTCTATGAAGGAAGGCTTTTAGTCCCCCTTACTTTCTGTAGGATGTGGTTAATAATGGCAGATATTAGCTGGCTCCAAATGAAAATACAGCTGGCAGCATTACAAATCCTTAGGATACAACAGTTGAATACAAATTTGAAATAAATGTTTTTGGCTACGCCAAGACCGCAAGGTGTGTATGTAGTTGCAGTGCCCTTTGAAGTACTGGGCAACAAGAACAAAGAAGAAAACATTTTCCAAAAATAAAATAATTTGAAACATTTCTTAGCTTTCTCGCTTGTTGAATTAAGATTGAATGTAATTATTAAGAGGAAAAACACCGAACAACTACAAGCTGAGCCAACATAATGGGCCTGTTGCACATGATGTGCTAAGAGCAGTATGTCTGTGCCAAAGAGTCTCCTGCTCCCCACGTAATCTGCTAAAGAAACATCCCCAACCAAGTTGTGTTCCAGCTGGCTATTGCTTCCCGGAGATGCTCTTTTGATAGCTCTGAGCAACCTTTAAACTATTCCATGTGATACCTGAGCACTCAGAAATCAAAAATGCTGCCCTGGGCAGGTTAGTTTGTTGTGTCACACTGCACCAACAAGGACCTTGCATTGTGCATGGTCCAGGTTAAACCTGAAGTCAGTAGATGAGATAAAATAGTCATTACAGTATCAAGTGTGCCCCAAACATGTTGCATTAACATGGGTACAAGTAGAAGCTTGCTTAATTCTGTTCCTTGCCTCTGTTAGATTTAACACTGGTTTCCCCTCCCATGGTTTTCCAGGGAAGAACCGGATTCATAGAGATAGGAAGTGACCACCAGCCTAGAACAACAGCCGAAGTGGAAAGCTCCAGTCCATGGCCTGGAGCATAGATCTTCCCTCTGCCAAGACTTTGCATATTTTCCACCAAAATCTTCACACAGCTACCTTTCCTCACAGGTGCAGTTGTGGCTTTCTGAAGCAGCCTGTGAGTGAGGATGCATGCAGGGGCCTTGCCCGGGAGGGGATGGAAAGCTGTTCTGGAGCTCACAGGGTGTGGGTGCCCCACCTCCAGGCCCAGCAGCAGCTGTGGCACCGGGGAGCTGCAGAGCTGGCTCATCAGAGGGCTTCGCGTGGGCACTCCAGAAGTTGTCAGACCGGTTGTGTTTGGCTGTAGAGATGAAAGAGGAAAACAAGTCATCAAACACGTTGCACAATGTTATTTTACTTACTCTTTGTTGCTTTCTTTTGTTTTTCTAGAATTCCCACATTTTGTTCTACTTTGAAAAATATGTACAAATCTTGTTCCACTGAGAATGGGTTTTCCTCAGGTCATGGTATGAGTCACAGCCTTTCCAAAAGATATTGTTCCCTCTTGCAAAGAGCCTTGTGGTGAGGCCATCTCAGCAACAGTTTGTTTGCAGGAATAGGATTTCATCTGCGTTATATCTGTATTGATTAACTCATCTGTGTCTCCAGAAGCACAACTTGGGTAAGTCCACAGACAGCAACTGGTGAGCCCGGGGGTGCCCTCAGAAGACGAGCTCAGCCTGGGAGCAGCTCGAGCATTGCCCAGGCCAAGGGGTGAGGCTGTGGTGAGACAGGTTAACCAAGCACAGCATCCTGAGTTGTACCAGCACAGCCCAGAAGCTGTGGGCAGCAGGGAGCGCCCTGTGGTCCTGGCAAGCTGTTCCTGGGTGAATCTGCACATCTTTGTCTGGTTTGTTCCTAACCAATTAACCCCTGTCCCATTCCCCTCCAGTCTCCCTCTGGCTTTGTCAAGACAGCGAAGGACTGCATGTGACACTGGGCTCTCCTGTGGGAGCCCAACCTTCCCAGCCTTTGACAGATCTTGGCTCTAGGTGAGCCCCCACCAGCTCTCCCGCCAGTCTGCTCCACGCTGCCAACCCTGCTGAGCAGCCCTAGCTCACCTCCATAACTCCATTTTAGGGTCCTGCTTGATAAACACTCATGCTGGCACTGGGTTCAAAGAATGCTCTTCTCTTTCCAGCCCTCTTCCCTCACAGATGCATCCATGGGACCTCCTGGCAGCAGAGCAGGTTTTCCAGCAGTGGGGATCAGTCTGTCTCCCCGAGACCCACGTGCCTGTGAGTGGCTGTGTGGGCATGGTTGGAGGGCCATCAGGAAGCTGTGGGGCCAGCTGCAGGGCTGCTGCTGGAAGCAGTGTGCACTGGAGCATGCTTGCCTGGCTCTATGTTTCTTTTTCCCATGGGAGCTCAGACAGCAGTATTTTGTTTTGGTTCACAGAGCATTTTGGATAATGTTTTTCAGTACACCAGTTTTTCCCTTGCTTCTTCTTTAAGGCTTACTGCTTTTTGCTCGAGGTTCTTGCTTCGTTGGTACTCTCAGCAAAATCTCCCCCTTCTCTGCATCCCCTGTGCTGACGGTTTACCTTGTGATGGACTTCACAACTCATTGGTGGGTTTTCATTTTTAATTTCTTCATTCCTGCTGCTGTGTCCTGTTCTGCTCATTTTGGTTGAGATGCTCAGTTAAGGTAGAACAGTACACATGTACACAAAGACTTACACTCCAGGATACATGCTCCAGGCAATTCCTGCCACAAGGCTTCATGGATGCAACAGTTCTGTGATGGATGCAGACAAGCTTTCCTTGTGGACAGATGTTTGCATACTTATACCTGGCAGTATTTCCCCAACGCTTCTCTGAAGGGTTTGCCTCTGTGTGTGCTGCTCTACTTACACCTCTCATCTTCAGCATGGCAATTCCTAAAGCACTGCTATTCCACCTCCAGAAGTTCCTCTCCTCAACTGATGCTAAATCAGAATCCACCCCCCTGGCAGGGGGGTTGAAGTTTGATGATCCTTGAGGTTCCTTCCAACCCAAGACATTCTATGATTCTAAGATTCTGTGATTCTATGATTTTTCTCTCCCTGATGCAGTGCCTTACCCATCCCTTTTTCTCACTATGCTTTCTCCTCCTCTCTTGCTATACATACTGTGAATGCTTCTGTTCAGCATTCCCAAACTCCGCTCCTTGCTGTCTCCCAGTGCAGTTTGCCAAAGGAAGCCATAAGGGAGTAACTTTTCAGCAGAGCAGAGCACACGAGGCTTTGGATACACTGCTGAATGGAGAGGTGCATGTGCGTGGGCCATGCTCCCTTACCCTAAGTCCTTTACTGCCAAAGGGCAGGCACATTCCTAGGCTGAATACCCAAGGCAAATGGCAGATAGGAAGGCGAGAATGAGCTGGAACGATATCCCCAAAGAGATCCGGCTTAGGAGGGCAGATTTAGGCTATGTAGGCAGAAATACTGAGGAGAGCAGTGTATTGCAGTGGGTTGTCAGAAAGCTTCAGTTCTGTCTGAGGATTATGTCCCTCACCTCATGTGGGATCTGGGGCCTTGCCTTGTGCATGGGTGGCTCTGCCATCCCCACTTTGGCCTCTTGTTTTAGGAGCTAGATAATCTAGATATGGGAAAACCAGGTTTCTTTTCCTCAGTCTGAAAGTTTATTAAATATTAGTGTTCATATTAAATATTAGTGGCAGGAAGGCCAGCAGAAGAGCCAGGCTGCCTTTGCCAGGACAGATGTAATCCCTGTCAGGTAGCTGTCTGTGCCGAACTGAGGCCTACGCAGCCATCCTCTGCAAATGGCTGGGATGTGTTCAGCAGGACCGGCAGTGTCGGGCAGGTGTGTGGACCTTTGATTGCTTGGACAGCTTCTGCATATATACATTTACATTTTTGGGTGAAATATATTTAAGCATTTTTAATTTTAGAATAGTATATCTTTTTTTTTTTATTTATTATGAATTAATTTGACAACTGGGCCAAGTCCAGAGTCCTGTTTGCTCTGTATATAATCCACATGTCATAGTTCTACAGTTACAATTTTACTCTGTTTTTTCAGGTTAGCTGTTTCCTTAAAGGTGCTCTGTCTGACACTGGCATCAGCACACCATGATGGAGCATGGTCATGGGTGAAATAGCTCATCCAGACAGGATCCGACACAAAAAGCAAACTTGTGAAGTCAGGATAAGTAGGAGGTGAATAAAAACGTTGGATGTCAGAGAAGCTTGGATGTCAGAGAGAGTGGTGAGGTGCTGGAACAGGCTGCCCAGAGAGGTTGTAGATGCTCCATCCCCAGAGATGTTCAAGACCAGGCTGGATGGGTCCCTGGGCAACCTGCTCTAGTACCAGATTTGGAGGTTGGTGGCCCTGCCTATAGCAGGGGGGTTGGAACTTGATGATCCTTTGGGTCCCTTCCAAACCAAGCCGTTCCATTCTATGATTCATTCTAAATGAAAAACTGATGGTGCTTCTGTATGAGGAGGGGAATATGTATTGCAAAAAGGTGAAAGTGAAACAGTACCAACTTACAGCATGTGTCTTTTGGGGGGAGATCAGCTCTGGAAGCTACTGAATGTTTCCAGCTGAGTTCACTGCATTTGTTGTGTTTCATAATATGCACACTGGGAAAGTAAGCACAGCTCATCCTTGTCTTGAGATAATTTGCTTGACCAAAGTATTAAAAGCTCAGAGTAGGTTAGTCAACTATAGTATTGTCAGAGTAAAATCCAACATCCTGGAGAGTTTTGTGTGATTTGGTTTGAAAAATACCAAAAACAGAATCATGCTTGGTGCAAACTTGCTAGCCTCCTTAAAACCACAGACTGGGAAATATCATAGCAGACTTTATACTTCCAAGTGACTGACTGCTGCCCAAACTTGTATGAGTGCTGTCTCATGTTAGATACTGTAATTGAGGTTTTGTAGTCCTTTCAGGCCTCTTTATAAACGAGATAGTATTTGTGCAGAGACATTATACACTTCTTAGCTAGCTAACGTAGCTGGAGGAAGAGTCAAGATTTCAAAGTTCCTGAAAAATTCCATTTTCTGTTTCTGTTTTGTTTTTATTGTTTTTCTTTGGCAATATTACATAATCTGATAAAACATATGACTTTTATTAACAAAATAGTAAAAAGCCTCTGAGATAGCACAACTCAAGGCCAGAAGTCACCAACCTTTTAAGATTTTAATCTGCAGTTCTCTGCTAAAGAAATCCTGTATGAACTTACTGGGAAGACAAGACATCTGTAACCACACTGTCTTTGTCCATGACGTCCATTAGATCTAGTGGATGAGGTTAGTACAATGCTACTTTTCTGACCTGAAGTGGGGACCTCCAAAGTGGTAAGACCAAAACTGAGAACCCATCAACAGAGGCTGTCTTGGGCTTGCCTTCTGGTGGCCATCCAGGTGAAGGCTGTAGCTTTGCCTTTGCTGTGGGCCCTGAGGGCCACCAGGGAGATGCCATATGAGTATCTGCACTAGCTCAGTGCATCTCTCTGTCAAAACAGGAGGGCATCTAAAGTTTCATGGAAACTATGAATGCTTCTTCACTGATGTAGAATGTCCCTTTGTCTATTTTGCAGCTGAGGTGGCTTTTCAGGAGTGCTGTGCCTGCTTTCCCTACAAAGTTTTACCTGGCAACGACCAAGTCAATGACAGATGAGAGACGGGCTCAGCTGGAGCAGCACTTGCAGAACAGTAAGCCTGGCTGTAACAATCTGACCAAGGCTTAAGCTTTGGAGGATGTTTCCACAGCTGGGGCTGTCGGCTGCTTTACCTCTTACCCTGTAATGAGTAAGGATATGCTTAAAAGGCTGGAGATGAACATTACAAGCCTGTCCTGCCTAGTGATTCATTGGCTCCAGAGTAGCAGCACGTTATACTTCTCTTACTTCTTAACTGACTGCCTTTATGCAGCTTTCCCAAATATAAGGGAGCAATTTTACACTTAGCTTAAGCCAACTTGTTCTCCCAGTGGCAGCCCATGGTCTGGCTCTCTTTTCTTTTGGATTAGTCATGTGAGCCTGCTGCTTTGCAGCTGCCAGGGCTGGCATGGGCTCAGGTGTGATAACTCGTGGCTGCTGGCAGGAAAAAGGGGGAAGCAAAGAGAAGACAGGCACTTGGCCTGGTAGAAATGTAATGTGGAACTGGGCTATGAGTAAACCTCTTCCCTTCAAGAGCTTCCAGACAGAGCTGTGAGAACTGAAATTTGCAACAAGATAAGAGTTTGCGGGTAAAATTTAATGTCAAGTGTAGTGAGTTGAGTTGCATTGCAGGGATCCTGCAGGCCTGGCTTATATCTCATGAATTTCAAAAAAGCCAAGACATAAATAACCGTTTTGACTAAACACTTCCCCCAACCCCCCAAAAACTGTGGTGGTGGAGGGTGAGTTTAGAGTGGTTTTATAGTCTCTGGCATCAAAGAGTTTGTGCCAAGATTCACAAAACAACCTCAAGATTAATCTTTAAAATCTTACTAAGAGAAGAAGTGATTCTACTTTTTTTTTTTCCTTCCCTTGAGTATATCTTGCGCTGTTCATTGCTTCACAGTGATTTGACAATGGACTAGTCAAGCTAGCCATGCAGAAACTGAAGGGCGAGTAATGTAGCACTGAAGGTTTAAGCAGTAGCCATATCATTCACATCTCATTTTTTCAGACACT
This sequence comes from Pavo muticus, assembly GCA_016647715.1. Taxonomy (NCBI): domain Eukaryota; kingdom Metazoa; phylum Chordata; class Aves; order Galliformes; family Phasianidae; genus Pavo; species Pavo muticus. The sequence continues at coordinate 1,579,633 of JACDJE010000117.1, read as the reverse complement.
GGCCACGTTTATCCTCTTTTGGCAAAGTCTGGCTTCTTTTTGCCTTTTAACTCATGTTTTTCAGTTACTTCGGATACAGACTTCACAACAGAGATGTCTTCATAGAATTTTTCTGAAAGCTATAGCAGGTAAGTTTAAAGGTTTTCAACCAAATAATTTCTTACATGTAAGAGTGCAAAAGTTATTCTACCTCCTGAGGTAAAGGCTTCCTTTGCTATCTTCATTTCCTTGTGTTCTTAGCATATCTGACTTACTTGTAAAGCAGCAACTTCTGATGGCGTGGTGCTCTCTGTGAGGCCTAGGTGGCAACAATAAAGGATTGCTATTGTTTTGTCCATGTACAAACTTGTTTCTCATGTGGAAAAAAAACTGTTTGCTTTGTTTTCATGTCCTGTGGCATATCTGATAGATCTTTCGCCTCTAAACAGTTCCCAGAAAAGTCTTTGTCACAGCTCAATAGAAGGATTACATCCACTCTTGGATTTTGCAACTGTAAATGCTTTTTGGTTGTGTCAGTACTTTGTCCTGATAAGTGTATTGATGACTGCTGTGAAAATGTCAGCTTCTCTTATCTTGTAACTGTAGTGATGGGCACTGTCTGGCGTGTATTGGGTTGTTGCAGCCTGGATGGCTTTTGAAATCCACTTTAATTTGACCTATGACATGTACGATTCTTTGGCAGGAATGGGGAGCTGGGAGAAAAAAATAGGAGAAAGGGAGAAGAGAGAATAACCACCAAATTCTGTGAGCATACGTACTCCCTGCTGTAATCTCAACTTTGTTATAAATGTTAAATCAGAAGACAAAGTAGTGACTCCTGAATAACCTTTACATGTATTTATTTGAGTTTGTAAATGGTGGGAAGCTCTGCCTGGGTTACCTGGACTCAGACTTCAGCCAGACAGGTAATGAATTCAGCTAGCAAGGTGTGGAACAGAAAGCAAAGAGCCTATGAAGAAATACGATATTTATCTTCTGCTCTGTCCTGGCCTAGCGTGGCTCCTGGACTTTCTGTTGGCTTGGAGCCCAACTAGCTCTTACCATGCCTGACCACTGCAAGGTGCCATGGCTGTTTCCCTTCTCCCATCTCCATCTGCTGTTGTGGTGGTGTTTATGAGGATGGCTTGGTACTGGAGTGGATGGGCGCCGCACGACTCCAGCAGTGCTTTCAGGAAGGGGATGCTGCTGCCGCTTTCTAGGAAGTGCCTGGCATGCTGCTATACCTTCACTTTCAGTGAGTTACTCTGGTAAGAGAGGAAGTTTCAAAGGACCAGATAACAGTTTTGTGACTGAAGACCTCTTCTCTTGCTGTGAGCGAGGTGTGGAAGAAGATTTCAGGAAGACTGTAGAAAATGTTGTAAAGAAATAGTCCTAACAAATTCTAAGAAGGCTTTTTCCTGTGTACCTGGTAAACAATCTGCAGCTTTTTATTTAGGTCCCTTAAATTCAGATGTACTAAAGTGCTCAAGACAGCAGATAAAAAGCCTCTTTCTGAGTGAGGATTTCCTTATAGAGAAGAGCTCTCTTCAGTTCTGATCCGATGTCTGTTACAGCCTGAAAGGTAACTCCTTGCAATTACCATTGAATCTTAATTAGTCTTGATTAAACTGGTCTGCTAAAGAAAGTGCAAGAATGCTTGCAGTTTTCCCTCAAACACCACAAATTGACTTTTCTGACAAAGATCTGGCAGGAAACAAGTTTTGAAAATGTACATTTGCAGCATTTAAAGATGATTTTTGGCATGACAGTATTGTGGATTTCTTTTAATGTACCATCAGAAATGAGGTTGTATATTTAGGTGTACTTCTTCACTGCAGACCCTTTTGGTAAAGAGAGGTGACTCTTGATAAGTACAAGGGCAGTACCCACTTGATTTACAGTTAGGTAAGCGTGTGTGTTCTTATTAAAGGAAGGGATGACTGCGGTGCCAAAGCAGTCAGTTATTCAGCAGAGTTCAGGGCAGGCACTGAATTATATCCTAAAGGTTAGTGTGAGCTCAGCACGTTCTCAAGCTGTAAAATTAACTCAAATTTCTGTCCCACTGTACAGTGAATTTCCATACACATTAAGCTTCCTGCTTGGCAAAGACAGTAGTTCTCCAGGTTTTTTAATTTACAACTTCAGCTTATAATGGTTGTGCTTGCACAAATTTCTGCTTCATAATAAAAATAGCAGAAGTGCTTTGTGTCTTTGTTCATCATGGCAAAGAACAAACTCCTGAGAGAGATCAAATAGCTGTGTGGAAGACCCGAGTGCATCCACTGTCATTAGCTGAGCACACTGCCTCTAATTGGTGCGGTAGACAATTGAGTAAGTATTCACTTTGGCTATTAAGGAATCTCACTCAACAGGCTGGCTTCATTGTGTGTGTTCCAGGATCCCCCGGTATATTAAATGGCTTGTGAAATGTTTTATGGCAGAGTGACAAGATTTCTCTAACAGGTTTGAAAGACACGGAGTGACGTTCATCCTTAAAGCACCTTTGTGCTGTTCCTTCTTTCTCCACTGCTGACATACGTGGGCAACACTCCTTGTCCTACGCATTCCTAAGGAGTGAAAGCATAATGAGGGTTTCAGTGTTACAGCTACACAGCGTTAAAGCCAGGCGTCTCCCTCACACTTGCTCTTTGCTACACTGCAAGAGGTTAATGAATGATTCAATAATAAAGCATCACTGACATGATGCAAGAGCACGCTTCCTTCCCGTCAGTGACGTGGGCTGGCTGTGATGCCACAGTCCTATTAGAAACAAGTCAGTGCACGCTTGTATGAGCAGCTGCCAGGTGATGTGGGATGAGCAGCAGGGAGAGCCTGCTTCTGCCACAACAGCTATTCATTGGTACTCGTGGATACCGCTATTCAGATCCGTCACAAGTCAAACCAACACAGACTTTATAGCAGGAGGCTTTGGTTTTGGTAGAATAAGATAGGAGATCAGAGGTGAATGAGATTGCTAGACTACTTCTTGTCTAAAAACTGTGTTGCTGGCTTTTTCCACTTTCTCTGTTCTCTCCCGTAGTGAGAGACTGAGTTGTCTGCTAGGGCTTGCAGATGCTTTTTTCTTTGCCCAGCACTGCCTTTGCTTGTTACATAGGTCTTTACAGCTCACTCCTCATGGTAGGTGTGCTCTGGCTGTCTTCCAGCAACCTGATCTCCCGCAGGGCACCATCAGGGGACAGCAGGCTCCTGATGCTCATGGAAGCTGCTTGGCGCAGTGGATGCTTTGCTGGAAACAAACGTGGCTGAAATATTTACCAACACTGTCCTGTAGCCCACTTGCACAACCAGACTCATAACCTACCCTTCTTCCCCTCTCCCAAGCTCTGCAAGCTTGCACAGTGAACAATACAGATTCACTATGTACACCACAGCCTCCAGTCCCTAATGATGTGCGGCACAGGTCTGACAGGCAGCCAGTAACATTAACTGGATGAGGCCTTTTTGGCTGTGTTGCCTCCTGCTTTTTTCACCAGGAGAAAGATGGTATGAGCAGGTATGTACATCCCTATCAGTCTGATTGTAATGCAGATCATCTATATCCTTGAATATTATCTGAGAGCACGGTCTATCTCTGTACTGGGCAAACAAAGACTAATGTGACATATCTGGCATGTGGCTGCAAGGGCTGCCAGCTGTTACACATGTATAGATAAAACTGAGCCATCCTTCCTTCCAGCAGTGGAGTTCTGGAGCCAGTGATCTAGGAGTCCGTCCTCTCCCAGTCTGTGCTGCTGGTAAGCAGCAGCCTGTAGCAGGAATAAAAGTATTCGAGTGTTGCCAAAAAGAGAGATGGAAAGTTTATGAGTGCTTGAGCAAATATGGCCAAGCAATGTCTGATAACAGGCAAAGCAGCACTCCTGTGTGGCCCTCTATCAAGACTCAGACATCAGGCATTTCTCCTTCCCAGTGAAAGCACGGGGCCAGGGGTTATGCACCTGGGGGAGATAAAGTGTGTGTGCTGCTGCGAAAGAAGGTAAAATGTAACACAGAAATCTGCAAGTGTTATCAAGAGCCAAAGTTGTTTGGGTCACAGGCTGCATTTTTTTTGGACAGAGCCCCTGACTCTGGCTGTGCAGCTTCAGTGTGCAATTGCACACTTATGTTTGTCCACCATCGGAGGAATGCACAGGTGCAGGATATTCCTTTGTAATCATTTGCAGTAACTCACATGTGTTTGGGTACATGCACAAATGGAAGTCAGGCTGAGTATCTTTGCTCTCAGCACTGCTCTAAAAAAAAGTTTTTCTTACTTATCAAACCAGGCTGCATTCTTACTTAGGAACTTCTATTGCAAAAGTGCAGCTGGTCAGAAATCTGGATTTCATGGGGGAAGTTCCTGTGCTTTCCAGCTTCTGTTGTATGCCGGGGCAGGGATGTTTCTAGCATCGAAAGTTCTAAAGAGTTTTAATTCAAAGACATTTTTTGTTTCAGTGTTAAGATTCAGTTCAGTCCTCTAACCTGCTGTTCTTTCCAAAGATGTTGCAATAAGGAGCCTTCGTGCTGAGCAACAAACCCCCTGAGACCCTGCAGAGGGTTTGGCTTAGTGCTGATCTCTGTTAAAGCAGAATCATCTCATGTTAAGCTTTCTAATGAGAAAATTAGGAGGAAAAATATTGGGTTTCGTGTGTTTGTTTGTTTGTTTACCCTGGGGAAATTATAAAACAAGCTTTTTTTTGCAAAGCTTTTTTTCCCCTCTAAACCAGAGAAAACCCCCGACCAGCTCTGTGTTCTTCTGTATTACATCAGGGACAGAACTGTGCTCCAGCTGCTGGGGTTGGCGAGTGGGGGATAGGCAGCCCCTCCAGATTTCTCACGAGATTTTACCACAATGCTGGCAGCAGTAAGGGAAGATTCAAATAAGCAGTGTAAAGCAGTGCAAGAAAGCGTGCAATTCTCACTGTGTGGCAAGCTTCCCGAATTTCTGGACCCAAGGGTAGCAAATGCGAAGAGTACTCCTGGATAAGTACTGCTGCCAAAATACAATTTGTATTTTTGTAGATACTGGAGCCTGGTTTAAGGAGATGGGAACAATAACTCTACTGCTTTTTCTAAAATAGGCTGCAAGGAGATCTCAACCTTTCTGATTCAGTGCTGCAGGAAAGTATTTTTCTGACTGGTTTGGAATGGCTTTAGCCGCCATGTGCACTCACTAAGTGGATTGCCACTGTCGCTGATAAGCACTCTGCCCTTTGTATGTGTATTGCGCTTATTCTGGATTCTAACGTTGTTTTAGGGACATGTCATATTTGTCTGTCTTCATTTAATACTAGCTTCTCCTGCCTTGCAGATTGGACTGTTTCCTCCTTTTGTTCTTCTGTAAGTGATTTTTTTGGCCTTAACAATGCTTTGCTGATAATGGGCTAAACACAAATATTTGTAACACTGAACAATGTGTGCAGTCACTGGCACGGGCAGTTTTGTCTTCTCTGATAAAAGCATTTGATAAAGGGGGGGAAGATCCCCAAACCTAACAGCTGAAGATAATTTTTATTTTTGGTTTGCTGTGCCACAGCTGTGTTAAGAGAATATTATCAGAAGTTGGAACAAATTCCCTGCTTTCTTATCTCTAAGACCATGAAACGAATCTGTGTCCATAGCTCAGTATGGAGTCAGATATGAGAATCTAAAGCAGTTTTAAAAGCAGGCTGTAGAAACCACTAGTGTGTCAAACAGAGCAATACTTAATGAGACCGTTCTCTAATAAAACATTTATCGTAGATCCTCATATTAATCTCCCTACTGATGTACTGCACGATGTTCTCGGAGAACTCCAGCTGCTCAGAAGTAACTGACGGTTTGGATTCTCCTGCCCCTTATCACTGCGGGGCAGTGAGGTGGCATGTGGGGTGGGTGGTGTAAGGTGGGAGTGGAAATAGCTGACAGGTAGAATGACATTCATCGCTTCTGTGCTTGAGAACCAGAGCTGCCCCTGTGGACAAGGAGGCCTGTACCCAGGCTATGAGAGCTGGAGGAATCTTGAAAATGTCTTGAAGAAGAGAAGACTCTGGGGAGACCATGCCTTCCAGGACCTGAAGGGGGCCTACAGGAAAGTTGGGGAGAGGTTTCTTGTAATGGCCTGCCTGAAGTCTTCCCAAGGGCCCACTCAGGTTTAATATATATCCCCAAACTAATTTCCTTCTTATCCAGGAGACAGGCCTGTTCTTTCCTCTTAAAGAAGCATGGCTTTGTTTTCATGGTGATACAAAAGGGGTAATCTCCTGTGCTTGCCCATGAAATTAACTACTCTCCTTAGACAGACAAATGCCTTTGGCGCACTTATTTTGGTATGAAACATTTCACATGTTATACAAATGTATATGAAACAAATATGGGATGCAGACATCAGAAGGAAGTTAACACTGCAGCCCTCCTCCAGTGGACAAGTCCCCACACAGTCAGCCTGGGACAATGCTGGGCAAGCCTCCGTGTTCTGTGGCCATGAAACAGAGGAGGAATGCTGTTAGGGAACCAGGTAGTGCAGAGACCGTGCAGTATGATGATGACCTAAGAAATGCTGTAGGAAATGAAGTGCAGATGAATTAAGAAAAGAAGTTAGACTATAAGGCCGTAAAATCATCATAGAATCATAGAATGGTTTGGTTTGGAAGGGGCCTTTAAGATCACCTAGTTCCACCTCCCCTGCTATAGGCAGGGACACCTCCCTCTAGACCAGGTTGCTCACAGCCCCATCCAGCCTGGCCTTGAGTGCTTCCAGGGAGGGGGCATCCACAACCTCTCTAAGCAACCAGTTCCAGTGTCTCACCACCCTCACAGTAAAGAATTTCTTCCTAATATCTAGTCTAAATCTACCCTCTTCCAGTTTAAAGCCATTTCCCCTCGTCCTGTTGCTACATGCCCTTATAAAAAGTCCCTCCCCAGCTTTCCTTTAGGCCCCCTTCAGGTACTGGAAGGCCACTATAAAGTCCCCCGCAGCCTCCTCTTCTCCAGGCTGAAGAGCCTCAGATCTCTCAGCCTGTCCTTGTAGGGGAGGTGCACCAGCCCTCTGATCATCTTCATGGTCCTCCTCTGCTCCAATTGCTCCATGTCCTTCTTGTGTCATGGGCCCCAGCAATGCTGTTCTTTGTTTTCCTGTCATTTTCAAATTTTAAAAATAATTTTAGTAATTTGTTGTCTAGTAAACAATTATTTTAACCATTTATTTTACTGGAATAATTAGGGAAATGGAGCATTATCATTTTCAGAAGGGTTCTGGTAACATGGGAAGCAATGAAACAATGTTCTGCTTCTACCTAACAGGCAACGTTTAAGATCCCAACCTAGAGGGCCTTTTTGGTTGGTTGCCTTGCTGATGGCAGCAGTGTTACACTTGATATCCAGACATTGGACTCTGCAGAAAGAATATTACAAGTAAAGGGCTTTTAGAATTGTGTTGAAGTTTTCCACTTGTGAGAAGTTGGCAAAAATGGGGATCATTTCAGTTAGGAAAGAATAACACTCCCTATTTGAGGAAATGGAAGTATACACTGTTTTTTGAGGGATTTGTTTTGCTGAGGGTGTTGAGGATTTTGTAGGTGAGCATTGCTTTTTATGCTTGTTCCTAATCATCTCTTCTTAACGTTATGTTCTCTCTACTTCTATGGCGTTGACTGTCAAGTTCAGATTTCCTTCATTTATGATAGAATCAGAAAATATACTTTTCCTTTTGGGATCACATTCTTATAATAAAATCCCTTTTGTTTTGGCATAGTTCATGTGAGTAGTAAAAAATGATGTCTCAGGCTTGGCATAAATCTTAACCAGCACACTGTTGTTAAAGGTTACTGTGCAACTGTTAAGTCTAGTTTTACTGCTGCATGCTTCTTTTTACTTGTTTTGTGTTCCCTGGTGCTTACTGTGAAACTGTGGGACTTCCTTTGTGATACCAGCGCATTGCTAGCACTGTGGCTCTGGGATATCAGCTGTTGTGATCCATATAATAAACAATTGCTAGTTCAGTTTTGAAGCCAGTAGCAACCAGGTGTTGTTGACACAACTGACTGGCTTGTGCTGGAAAACTTCAGCTGGGGCTTCTTCCTCACACCTGGAGAGGAGGAGGAGCATGCAGCCTCTTTGCAGAGTCACAGTGATTTGGACAACCTGTTGCTGGGAGATGGGAATTCTGATGTGGGGATGCAAAAAGTTGTTGATAGGATGGAAGAAATAAGGAGACGTTTATGATCAGGAATTTGGATAGGGATCTTGAGTTACAAAATCATTCATTAGCATGAACTGAAAAGTATTGATAGTTAGGGCTTGATAACCTTGTTAGTTTTGCAGCGGATCAAGGTAATGTTAAAGCCAGGTGGTGGCACTGTATATTGCTTGCATATTACTTTTCATAGATATTTAACATGTTTATGGCATTTTAAAGAAACAATGACATTTGAAATACTGCCGACACCATTTCTTTGTAGTCTTAAAAACAGACAGAGCTTTTAGAATTACTGCAGGTTGCCTCATTGTAGATGTGCAGAAGGACATTTACTGTCTTTCTGAAGTGGGAGTAGATTTTGCAGCTGTCGCTCCTGAACTTCCTTGTGTTCAGGCCAACGTAGGCCTGTGCCCGGATCCAAGAAATAAAAAGTCAAAGTCCTACTGAATCTGATATGTCTGACATTCCTGATAAATGCCACCTGGTTCACCTAAATGCAACTAAAAGGTAGTGAAGCTTTGTGGCCATTTTCAAGTAATTTGTGGGTGCTTGTTAGCATGGATGTAGACAGAATGCAAGATGGTGCAACTGACAATCCACTCTCTTGTTTTTGTGTTTGAACTTCTAAAACTTTCTTCCCATTATACCTGATGAGTGTGAGGCAAGAGATTTTTGTGCTCTGCTGCCTTCTCCAGTACAGCCCTGATATTAACAAGTATAAGGAAAATTTCAAGGATATGATTCTTAATTTCAACTTGCAGCAATTCTTCTCAGCCTCTATTTATGTGATGTCTACTTTTTTCTACAGACAGCAGTGTGTCTGGTACAGATGGGGAAAACCTTCTGAGCCACGGGGTGAATTTATAGTGCTTTCACTGTGACACAGAGCTGGAAATACTTCAGGACTTGGTACCTTATGGAAGAAGTCCGAAAACCTGAATCTCCACCTTGTGTTCAGACAAAAGAGTGTCCAGCTTCTCTGTGAGATCAGGAGGTTATGGCCACTGCAGAATTGGGATGCTCCCATAGCGTTGTGCTATTTTAGGGTATGACTGCTTTAATTCATGCTTTGGTGGTGGTTTTTAGGTTTTTATATTTTTTTTCCCAAAACCTTAAACAAAACAACTGCCCCAGTCTGATCCAGCTCACCTCTGCTTGAGATTTCTGTCTCCATCATGCCACCATGCAGCTGGTCCTGCAGTCCACCTGTGCATTTTTTGTTGGTGCCACTTTTGCTCTCTTTCAAAAGAGATGCGGAGAGGCCACATCAAGCTACATACACCCACACTCATGACAGAATTGCAGAACCCTACAACCAAGTCTGCTGCTTTCAGTAAAAGGGGCAGAGCTTTTAGATACTTCGTAGAAGTGAATTAAGACTCTAACAGCTTAAAAAGTACACAAATATTCAGAAATATGTATTTGTGGTGCTCGTGAGTAATGTTATTATCTTGAAGATTACAGTGCTTACTGTACAACAGGATTTGGGGATTTAATAGTAAAGACCCAGAGTAATGTGGCAGATGTCTTGCATTAGAGTACACCCAAGTGTATATCAAAGTAGAAAATATTTTCTATTTTATTACATTATGTAACATAAGGGAAAGGTTTAAAAATAAGTTATATTAATAGATACTCTACATTTCTTCCTTATTTGTGCTAGTGGATAGCTAACCTTCTGACTTTCTTTGTTTTTGAAGATTACGTCATGCACAATGGGATTACCAAGAGAATTAATAAAATGCCTCAGCTTATTTTTCATTCAAGATCATGATGACGGAGCTCTGTCTGGTAAGCTGTTGAAGGTGCTTAACTTACCCCTCCCTTGTTTCTTTGCTGGCTGCACTGCCTGCTCCTGCAGACTCCAAATAGAGCACGAGCCTGCTTTGGGTGAAAGACCCATCCTGTCAGATAAAGCCCCTCAAGGCTGTTCCCCATATAGCTCTGCTGCTACTGGCTGGGAAGGAGTGGAAGCAGAGAGCAAAATATGGCAGTACAGACAGATGTGATGATGGGACAAAACTTTCATGTATGAGTATCATGCCCCTTTCCTTTTACAAGGCACGTAGCAACCTTACCATGAAGGAGTTGTTAGGTATATCTCCTCTGTAGGCACTTAATCAGATGCTATACCTACACAAAACACTTTGTAATTCACAGATCACATGCTGAGTTTAATAATAGGACAAGAAACTCCTTTGTTATATTTATAGATAAATAAATAAGCCACTATCTGTGGCTTGTTTTCCTCTATACCATGACATGCCTCGTTTCTTAACTGATAGAAAAGTAAAATCAAACACAGCTCTGCTGAGCAAGCTGTAAAGTGAGGCTGTGAGTTGCTTCATTTGTAAAATGTGAAGAGTCTTTTGTGCTCTCATTGTTCTCTGATATCCTTTTTCCTCATGTGGATGAGGCTGGATCCAGGCGTGGGATTTGCATAGGCTGTGGCCAAACCAGGGAACTGAACATTGTCTCTGCTGTTGACTAGAGTGAAGCTGGGCATTGCAGCCACTCTGCGTCAGCTTGACAAGCCACTTAGCTTTCTATTCAGTCTTCTCATCTACATAAAGTTATTAATACTCTCTGAACATTTTTGAGATGAAGGTAAACTCAGGCTTACTCAGCAGGGCAGGAAGATTACTGTCTGTACTTGTTTTATTTATCATTCCCCTCTCTCTGCCTATGAAAGGTATTGCTGAGCGCACAGAATCCCTGGCTGTCACAGTCTCAAATGCATCCTGGTATAACACATTCTATATGCTGCTCTAGTGCAATTAGAGGTGGTTTTCTTTTTCCTTTGCATTCCAATATAATTAGATACACATGAAAATAGAAAATACTTTGAATTGTTCACATTTTTATGCATCTTTTATATTCTTCACAAACACATCAAGTCCAAATGAACCCACAGTCCACTGCCAAGACATCACTTACTTGTTAGAAGTCATGTTTGTGTTCTGCTGAACTATGATATTTACAAATGTTTACATTGTTGGGCCTTTAGACACAATGAGGGGAGAAAAGTGCCCAGGAAATCAGTGACCACTGAGAAGTTGTATGCTTTCCTTCCTGTTTATCAGTTAGAGTGCTGTTGTCTGGTCTTCCATTCAAGAGAAGCACTAGTCTTGGAAGTTTACATCCATATATATTTTAAATGCAGAAGTATCTATCCTGCTTAGCTTTATTTCTAGGGAAGGATAATCTGTAAGAGCATAAGTGAAGGGAATAGAGATACTCTGTCAGTAATAGAGCTACTTACATTTAGACTCAGAAGTGAGGAAGATAACTATCCCATCACCTTATTTTACTCCCAGAATTTGTCTGTGAAGTTCTTCTCCAAAAGCACACTGCTAATCAGCACTTTATCTCTCACCGAAATATGAGCTGGGATATTACACTGCATTTCACTGAATATCTTTTTTTTCACCACTGGGAAAAGAAAAGGAAACAAAAATTGGCAGAACTTGAACTTCCTTATGTGAGTCTTCAGGGCATGAATGAGCTGCACTGTAAGCTTGGAATCAGAAAGCGGTGAGCAAGAAGCTTAAGAGAAACTAGCAAGATCCATGACAACTGCTATAAACATTGTTGGAGGAAAAATCCTTTGAATAACTTAGTTACAAAGTCTTTCAGTCTGAGCAGCTTGTCGTCTTCTGGGTCCTATTTGTCACTGCAACTCACTGCTTGCTGTGATTCTGCATTTTTTAAATTTTATCACTACAGTATTCCTGAAGCATCCTTTACTGCAGCAAGCTATTTATTCTCTCACTTTCAGAATATGAGAGATGTTTTTGTGGCTACTTCACTCCTAATTCTTATACCTGCATGATGCAGTGACCACAAATGGGAATACACACACAATACAAAAGGGAATTTTGAATTCCAAATTGTGAACTGCAGCTCAATTTGGGCAGATATTTCTTATTTTCTAACACGCTCACTCCTGTATAGCAATAAGCAAAATACCTGAGGCAATAGCTTGAACATCTTCCCCTTTCATTTCCGCACACCTTGGTCTCCTCCTCGGTTGCGCTGACAGAACTGTGAGGGCAGACACGATGAACTGGACAGGGGAGATAACTGAAGCTAAAAATAAGTTGTTGACCAATTCTTTTTGGATTTGCTGGGCTGTCTTCATCCCAGGCTGGCTCCCCAGCCTCACTTGCTGCACAGCAAACAGTTGAGCTGACTTGTGGGTGAGGATAAACCCTGGTGCCAAAGTTCTGCTTGTCAGGCGGTGCCCTGAGGGTGCTGTTAGTTTAGCTGAGCCACTTCAATGGCTCGTTGCTGTGGTTGTGATCTGTTCTACTCCTTCCCACACTGAAAAAGGAAAAAGCTAATAGGTTTTAGCAGGCTAAAAGAGTTGAATTGTCTGCATCAGATGAATGTATAGAGCAAGGACTGAGGTCGGGAGCAGAGATGAAAGAACAGAACCATGCCTTTTGGTGGCAGTGAGCAAAGTTACTTGGCCTGAAGCTATGAAGAAACCTGGTTTTTGGTGCTTATAACTCGTCTCATTTAAATCGACTGGGTGAGAGCTTGGCCTTCACAAAGTCTTCTGTTTCCCTATAATCTGTTTCTTTTTCCTTATAATCTAGAGAACCTAGCAAAGTAGTGAAAGCGTTATATGGTTCTTAGCTATGGCAAGGTGAGTGGATACTTGTCCATCTAACACCGCTTCAGAGCACAAACAGAAAACAAACAGCTATCTTGGGATGTTTGTGTGCTGTAGGAGCTATATTGTCTGTCTGATGAGAGTACTACAGCAGTGCCAGCCATGGAGCCCACAGTAATTTGTTTGTACTGACATTAGCTGCTTCTGCTAAGATGTCCCAAGCTAGCTGTTGGTGCTCAGATAACTGACTATTTAACTTGCTTTGCTGTTACGCTGAGCTTGATCCTGCTGCAGTTATGCTGTAGTTGATACCAGAGATGGATCAAGGTTAGCTCTTGTATGTTATCATGACAGCAGTGGCAGTAGACGCTCTAATAGCATCTTTTATATGGATAAGCCCTGACTTAGAATCATAGAATCATAGAATCCTTAGAGTTGGAAGGGATCTTTAAAGGTCACCTAGTCCTACTCCCCTACAATAAACAGGGACACCACAGCTAGATCGTGTTGCCCAGGGCCTGATCCAGCCTCTCCTTGAAAGTCTGCAGGGATGGGGGCATCCACCACATCACAGGGCAACCTGTTCCAGTGCCTCACCACCCTCACTGTAAAAGACTTTTTCCTTATATTCAAAGTGATACAAAATGATCCAAAGTGACTTGTTTGAGCGGAAGGAGGAGGAAAATTTTAAACTGTGATTATTGTGTTTGGTACTACCAAAATCAAAGTGCAGAGGCTGGCTGCCTTGACTTCAGTTTTTCCATTCTACTACAACATGTAAAGAATGAATATAGTGCATATTTGAAAGGCAAAACTCTTTTGTTGTTGCTTTTCATGTTGTTGTTTTATTTGTTTTCTAATAATCTTAGTAAATAATAGGAATTTCCTGGGTTGTGCTCCCATCTTATTTAGCTGAAAAATCGAAGAGCTATATTTGGAAACTTATCTTCCTATTTTATCATCGCTATTTTTTCCCCCTTGACATGGAAAAAATATCTGGATCCTACTCTCAATATGCTGCTGATAGATTGTAGAGCTTCAATGGATTTGCTATACATGCAGGTAAAACTGAAAGGCCTTCAGAATTCTGAAACCTAAATTCCACACAAATTTCTTCCTCTATGAAGTTCTTGAAATGTTTGGTGTGATTACTTTAATATCAAATATGTTTATAAAGAGCTTTTGTTCACTTTTTGTTGCTGTTTTCTAAGTGTGGGAATAGCTACTGATTTATTTTTATTTATATTTTTAGCAAACTTATGCAATATCTCACTTCTTTTTTGTGCATGGAAAAAATATTGCGCAAAAAAGACATACTTGGGCATCCAATTTATTTTCAAGTCTCTGTATGTAAGCAGTCTTTTGTTATATTACAATACTTAAATTCTGAGCTGCATGTACGATAGGTTGTAGTAGCTTTGGGAACTATTAATGCAGGAGGAAAGAACTGCATAGAGCAAACTAGTCCCAAAATCAAAGCAGGAGCTTGGGGGTAAAGCTGTTTTCATGTGTCTTTTCTTGTGCATGTGAAAAGAAATACATTTTCTAATACATTGACTATGTATGTGATTTATATATACATACATACATATGTATATATATATACATATATATATACACACACACACACATATATATACATACATATATATATGTATGTATGTATATATATATCTTTTCAGGAAGTCCAGGAAGTCAAAATGAATTAGATTAAACCAGCAGAAGGGTACATGCAAGACCTTGAATTTCTACAAAAATCATACAAACAAAGCAAAGGTAAAATGGTATATAAAAATGGTGATGTGGTATCTTATAAGCAATATAAACAGATTAAAAGAGTGAATTTATAAGCAATGATGCCAGAGGTTGTGACTGAAAACACAGCATAGTTCTGTGGACTGGTCTGAGCTGTAGGCCCAGGTCTCCCATTTCCTGGTCAGATACTGAGCCGCCAAATAGAAAAAGAGGTTCCTATCTCTGCTATCGCTTTAAAATATCCCAGAGGAATGACTTCGATCCCAAGGGTTAGCAAGAATTTTGACTGTGAAGCATAGCCTTCCTCTTGCCAGAACTAGATGTTCTGGTTTGGCATAAGTTTAGGTAATGAAAATGAAATTCAGACTGCTGGGATAGCCATTCACAGTATTACCTACTGGCTAGTTTTATTTCTTCCCCTCACCATGGCTGATAAGCATTCAAAAGACCCAGCTCATCATATCCAGGTCCAAAAAAATAAACAAAAAACCCTCACTTTTCTAAGTCAAGACTGATTGCTTTATTGTCTGAATCAAGCATGGCCATATTGGAGCAGATTTGTGTCCACTCAGGAGAAAGAGGATTAGGAATCTGAAATATTTTCTTTATAGCCCATTTTTTCTCAAATCAGTAGATTTCAAGTGCTTCTACTGTGAATAATTTTAGTTCTCTCTTTCTGGTGCAGTTCTTGGAGAAGATTTGAGAAGTGCAGTTCTATGGATATGTATGGCTATATTCTTGTGTTTGTGACCATCCAGAAGTAGGCTGCTCATCTGACATCTATGTTGGCAATGATGAGATTAATTGCTGCATAAAATTGCCTACTAACCAAACCACAAAGGTCAGCTTTGGAATTAACACCTTGAGAACCTGGCAGGTTGCTTCTCCTGTAAGTACATCACTGAGTTTGTTTCTGAAATTGCTCTTTCTGCAGGAAAACTAAGGCTGTCAGGCAATGGCAGGTCTGAGTAGAGGGGATTATGTTTCAGCCCACTTCCATCTGCCCATAATCCCTTCCAGATCTACCTTGGAGCAAACTTCCTTGGTGACCTTTATAGCAATTAAAAAAAGAAAAGAAAAGAAAAGAAAAGAATGAAATCTAGCCTTATTTTGTCTTTTTCCCTCACTGGTGTTCCATATCACACTTTTCCTACCCCTGTCCATTCCTGTTGAAGTGGGAGTTGGCAGAACATTTTGTGTGGCAGCAAAAGAACTGCTCTAACCAATTTTACACTTGCAAGGGCCTCCCCTTCCTCCCTCTCATTTACTTCTCTTCACCAGGAGAATTCTTCTGATACAGATCTTCAGCTGTTTTACTTATATACTGTATAAAATGAACTCGATGGGCTAATTCTGATTTGGCTGATTGCCTTTATGCTGTTTCTTCTTTTCAATGTTTTTTCAGGGTGCTACAAAGGATGGTGAAGACAACACTTCAGAGTTCAGATTTGATTACAGTGATTCAGGTACATGGGAGTGGATAGTTTCGTATACAAAACAGGTTAGTTCTTAGTGCTTTCAGAAAGGATCAGAGTAAAATGTAATTTATAGCCATAGGGGATCTTCAAAAGTTATTAGTCCATGTCCAGCCAAGTGCAGCAGATATGCTTTCAAGCAGGTTAGCCTAGGGACTGTTACCTAAGGAAACATATTTGAGTTTCTTTATTTTCTATGGCAAGAGAAATGACTAACACTCAGCAGAGAGCTTGGGAAGGAGCATGGATGTACCATTTACTTACTGGACTCAGTATCCAGCAGATTCATTAGCTGGTCGGGCACGTCTAAGGCCAAAGGCTCTTATCCTCCACAACAAATCCTGTTGCTCAAATGTGCCGTATTAACACAAGTTGTAGTTAATAGAGAGTTAATAACAATAGAGGGCTAATAATTCATACAAAGGGTGTGCGTATGTAACATCATAGTGTTTTCTTATAAAACATATAAATATTCCTTAAACTGGATTTTATAGGGTCACATTCCTCCCTGATGTTGTGTGGGAGGAGCACGTACAGCTGAGTTCATGATGAAAGCAACCAAAGGAGGCCCAGAAATTGAGAGCACGTGTATATTTAGGTGCCTGAATTTATATTTTAAGGAAACAATACTGCTACTGCTATAATTCTTTCCAAAGTGCTGAGTAAAGTCCCGCTGAGGAAAAGGTTCTTGTATGTCCACACATTTCAGTACAGAATGACTTGACTGTTTACCTTGGCTCTGTTCTACTGAAATTAGTATTTGTTCTGAATGCTAAAGGTAGTTGGACACTGCAGTTTTAATTCTGTTTTGCATTCTTTGACTTTCATTCTTGCTGCATATAATAAAGGCCATCTAGGGCATAATTTTTTTATGTTCTACTTTGCCCTGTTGTATCCATATCTGGATTTCAGGTCTTCACCATTTCACTTGCTTGCTCCATCTGCTGCAGTGTTAGGTCAGTTTGAGATCCGACATTCATGCAGAGATATGTTTTGGTTTTAAATAGAAGTTCTAATAAAAAAATCTGATTTATAGCTAAAATATTTCTGTAGTCTTTTGTGTAGGCTTTGTGTGGGCTAAGAATCTAAATATTAGATGCTATTTTTTTAATCCCTAGCATTAATAAGGTCTTTCTTTAAGCCTGTGACATCCGAAGACTTTGAATGTTTACTCTCTGAAAATATATGAGAGAAAAAAAGGAAAGAAAATTGTGATCTCCTAGAACCATGCTGATCAGTGAGCAATGAGGCAAAGAACAATATGATATTTCATAGCTTTAAACTATAAGCAGAGTAGAAGAAAAGAACAATCACTTTTGGAAAAGTATTGTTCTTCTCTGTTCTATGCTTATTTGTAATGGAAGTTCAGTAAATCTTTAATTATGAAGGTGAATGTTCATTTAATATTCAGATGTTGATACTACTTGGGTAGCTTCAATTATCAACAGAATTATGAGAAAAGGTAAATACATCATTTCTTACATTGGATTCTATTGGATTTAATTGAATGCTGATTTAATCAGCATATTTTGAGTACCTGGGGAGCATTTAAGCTTATTGTAAGTTAAACTTCTGAGTCTACTTAGGAGACTGAGAATCCATGAAAATATCAGAAATCCAGAATCCAACAGAAACAAGTTAGTAAGAAATTGTCTCTACATTGTGTGTCTTGCTAGTGGTGTTGATCTGCTTGTATTTTTCTAATGGACAGAGAGACTCCAAATGAGTTTAATAGGAATGTCTTTGGGTAGGAAAAGGAGATCCATTTGAATTTTGGGGGAAGAGAAGACCAAAAAACATCTGAATAAAAATTTTCTTTTAGTTTTGATTTAGTGACAACTTCCTCCATTTTGCTTGCTTTTTGCTAATGTTTCTGAATGAGACCTTTGTTTATAGAAAGCCAGAATATATGGACTGATTATGTGTGTATATCCACATGCAGCTGTTGTAGTTTACAGTGCTTGGATTCAGTATTAGCTTTGTCTACGTGTTCAATTTTTCCATTAGTTTGGGAGCTGTATATGTTTGCAAAATTTGTTACATATCTATACATATAAAAGACGTAATATCAAGTTGCATTGGTTGTAATCAGTATCCATAGCTAATAGTTCCTGAATAGCTAAATAGCTAAAAAAAAATGTTGAAATAAAGTACATGTTAATATATATTAGAAAATGTACAGTAAACAGCACAAAGCTGATCACTAACAACTCTTTCATAAGCTAGACAACTAATGTGTGTGGTGGGTTTTCTTGCCCTTTTCTTGGAAATGCTCTTTTCTCTTACAGCTGGATATTATATTGTGGGTTAGGTGTGGCCTTCAGTATTCACAAACAAGTTGCAAATGATTATAAGGGAGACAGCACTTCCCAATTAGTCTCGTTGTGCATCTGAGGAAGACTGAGGGATGTGCCTCGGCGGCCTCACTGCAGGACAAGTTGAGATGCTGCAAATGAAGCAAAGACTAAGTTACACAGCACTGGGTTTGAGGCAATTGTTCTGTCTTAGGCATACCATAAAATGCCTCCTTGACTGTTAGCTTTTGGAACAAGATGGACAGTGAGTGCTCCTGCTGCATTTTTGTGAGGAGAGCAGCCTTGGAAAGGGCAACATAAAAACATAAAACAACCAAGCTTATCAGCTTTGTCTTACCAGAGCAGTGTCTGGCTATTCAATAAAACTAAGTAAAGTAAGAAATTAACAGTTGATGGTTAGAATGTAGTTGTTTGTTAAAGGAAGTAAAGGTGTGGTGTTGTGTGAAGCAGTGATGGTACAGTATGCTATGCTTCATTATATACAGCAAGTTTAAACAGGTTTAGGTCTTCATGCACCAAGTAGTGTTGTTAGGCAATTCATCTTAATCTTAAATCTTAAACCATACTTAGTTAACTTAGCAATATTAAGGTTCTTAAAGCTTTCCATTCCTATTCCTCTGTCTCTGCAATGTGCTTGAAAAATGTATCCTTGCACATTTTCATTTGAAGGAAAAAAAATTGTTTGAGTCTTTGTAATTTTTCCATTAGTATCCCCGAGAGTCTCTTTATAAGTCTCTCTTCTGAGGTGGCTGAAATTAACTGAGTGCTGTCCAAAGACTGTGAAAACATGCCAAATATTTTCTGCTGACTCATAAGAAGTGCTGTGAATTCTTGTTCAAATAGATAATCTAATGCAGCCATAGGATTTAGCAGGAAAACCAAGAACAATCTGTTGAATCAAGATAAAAATCATTCAACTTGTATGCAACAGGCAGACCATGCAAATAGTGTACGATGTGCTATGGAACATCTGTATCTGGGCAATTTTGCTGTTACACCTTTTGGAAGCCTTGAAAAAGAAAGGTAGGGAGTAAAAAAACTTCAACGTATTAGGGAACTGAAATCAAATATTGAATGGATGCTCTGAACTTACTGCAGCTTTGTGATGGATGCTTTTTAGCAGGGTGCTTCAGGATGTGTATTTTACATTTATACATCGAGGTGTCATACTGCAAGAGGCCTGAAGAGGCCTGCAAGAAAAGCCTGTGCCCTAAATTTTCCCAGAACAACAGTAAACTGCAGATACACTCAGTATAAGGATAGAGTTAGCCTGCTTACTAATAATACGAAGACTTCGGTGTCATCCCTTGCCTTTGCAGTGCTTTTTATTTAGAGACTTCGCAACTCCAGTGAACTTTTAAGTTAGATGGGTGCCGTCACTCTGTAGCTACTTTGTTACACATCTTTTTGGGCGAGCACGCAGGCCTCCCCGCCAGGTCCAGAGCCACCACCCACCCCAAGGGTCCATTTTCCGAAGCAGCCCCGGCGGCCTTCACCGCGCGGCCTCCACCCGTCAGGGGGCGCTCGCCGCCTCTCCACCGCCTCTCTGCTCTTCTGTGCGCGCCGAGGAGCGGCCGGAGCCGGGCAGATAGCGCTGCTCTGCGCTCTGGGGTCGGAGGTCGCGTCCGTCGGGCTGAGGGAGGAGCGGCGGCCGTCGGTGTGTCCGTGTGCGGGCAGCGGGAGCGGTAGGCCTCACGAGAGCCGGGTGGGAAGGGCGGCCGGCCCGCAGGCCGCAGGGCAGCGCTGGGGGGCGGCGGTGGCACTGCGGGGGAACGGAGCTGAGCGGAGCGCGTTGCGGTGGGCGCTGCCAGGCGGGAGCGGGTGCGGCGGCCCCGGCAGGAGTCGGCGGAACGGCCCTGCTGCCCGACGGTGGTGCGGGAGGGAGAGCAGAAGGCGTGAGGTAATTGGAACTCCACGATACTGCATGTTTCTGCTAGAAGTGGTTTTTTTTTAGCCGTCCTTAGAAGTGTCTTTGATGAAAGGAATTACAGTTTTTAAGGGAAATGAGGTAGTTTTTTTTTTTTTTTTCTAGACAACAGCAAGGCTTTTATCAGCTGCCGCACAGAGCTGTTCCTGTGCTGAGAAGGTAGGGATAGCACCGGAATGAAGGAGAGTAAGGAAGTAACTAGAGACAAACTGTGGGAAAATCATCGAGCCTGGGTATAAAGGGAGAGCATAACATGAGTTATCTAAAGATCTGTCTTGAAAACAGACTTAAGATCTACTTAATAAAGATGATGATGTGAGAAAACCGCATTAGGTAGTTTCAAGATATTTAATTGTGAAAAAAGCGAAGGCTGACCTATGGTGATCCGGAAAAAGAAGTTACTCTTACCTACGAACAAAGCTGTAGAATACGTGGTATGATGTTAGCTGTTCTCAAGTGAGTGGGTGGAAGGGAACAGACACACCAAGGGGAGCAGGGGGCGAGTAGGGAGGCGAAGAGTCTGTGCTGACATTTGGGCTCCTCATTGTTGCAGAACAGACGCCTCTTCTGCTGCCTTTTGAAACATCGAGCTGAACATTATGAAGGGAATAAATTCAGCTTAAGAGTGCTGTTGATACATGAATAGTTTAATATAGATGTTCAGGTTAATAGCATGCGAGTATAATATTTCTAGCCACCAGAGCACTGATGTTCAGAAGCAGCCTTCCCAAAGGTCAAGGAGGAGCAAGAACTCAACACGTGTTTTTAGGTGGAAAGAGGCTTGTTTGTAAGAGTAATGGCTTTTGCTTGCTGCAGCAGGGAACTAAGCTTGGTGTTATCTGTGGAACTTAGATCTTTTCTTCCTTTTCCGTTTAATTTGTGAAATAGTTGATTAACAAGAACGTGTTAAATGTATTTTTTAAAAGAAAAATATTTATAGTAATGTTTGCACTCTGCCTAGTAGAATTGGTGGCAGACAGAAAATTGCACTGGCTAATTGTTTTCTTTTTGAGTTGAAAAGAAGGTATTAGACAGTAAACTGAGATGAGTTGACTGAAGCAAGGTACGTGCATCTGCTGCTTTCTTTCCAGAGGAATGCTAGCTTGCCTTTGGAAGGGGGAGCTATAAAAGCCAGTTCAGACGTGCGCTTAGGGGTAGGTTTCTTCTTAGCAGGTTTTGGTATCCTACATTTAGAGCTTCCTTATCAGCAAGAGAGAGGGATCTCAAGAGGTCCCTAAGGTTGTATGCATTCCTGATCCATCTGTCCCAATTTCTGTTCTTGCGCAGTTCATTTCTGAATACATGTGGCCTTGAAGTCCTCATCTGCAGCCTGGGGACCTGTGACACCCAGTCAGCCACAGAGTGAGCTGCTAGCGGCTCTGCTAAGGATTCAGGTATGTTGGAATTCTGGGGGTTCTTTTCTCTTTCAGTAAGTCTGTTGGTTGCTGCAAGGTAAGTAAGTATACAGATGTTCTATAGTATATAGATGCAAGGTAAATAAGTATATAGATATTCTACAGATGAGGTAGGCTGGTAAGAATAGTTAGATATAAAGGAAAGGTGCTTACTGGCGTTATAGGCTCACAAAAGAACTCCACAAGGAGCGATCTCTGGGAAGAGATCCTTCCTTAGTGGAAGTCAGCCCTTAAATGGGGTCTAGGAGAGGTGGAGCCTGGCTCCACCCCTTCCGGGCATGCAGGTGAATTGCCTTCACCTGTGCTCCCATGGCTGACTCAGCACTTGCCTCAGGTAGTTAATCAGAGGTTCAGGCCATGATTCAACAGTTCCCATACAGTTGCCTCCTTCATGATCTCGCTTGTGCTCTGCTTCCAGATGCATTAATTAATGTGGGCATAGTGTATTTTGGAGGGCATCTGTTTATATGTATGTTATGAAATACAAGATCCCTGATGTGTTCAGCTTTCTCTGAAGACCGTCCATAGTCACGCTGTCAGCGTAGATGACAGGCTGACAGGCATGCTTGTGTGCATGCATCTGTTGCACTAAACTTCAGTTGTTGTAATTATTATTTTTATTGCCGCTGTGGCATAAGTCAGATGGACAGACACTGAAACACTCACGTTTGCTTTGCTATTTAATGATGATACTAAGTATGTGTAGTACTGAAGAGTTCAAGTTTGGAGTTGCTTCACCATTTAAAGGAGATGTCCACTGAGTATGTGGGACCAAAGTTTCACTCTTATCTCCTGCAGTACCTCACAGAAGCCGTATCTGTACTGTGAGGACTTGGTCAATTGAAATTTTATCAGTAGAGTACAGGAAGGAAAGGCTGCTTGGAAGAGCAGTGTAGAGATACAAACTAAAACCTGAATCTAAGTGGAACAGAGCTGTAGAAACACCAGCTTTGCCAGCAGGCGAATTTTTCGCATCCAGGTAACACAGATACATCAGCAGAATTTTGTCACATAAACTTAAAAAAAAATTGTTAGTGTGTGTAGATGGCACATTGTTCAGCATGCTCGTGACCTCATACAGCATCAGATCAGCAGTATGGTTTGGGGATAGAGAAATGGCAGCTTGTTTCAGGAAAGGCTTTCAATTCATTGTTTTCCCATGGGTGGTCCTGAACACTTGGCCTTTCATCTTTGCCACAGGAGTGCAGAGAGAGGTGTACACCTGTGCTTTCTGTGCCTGCATTTGTATGGGACTGGTTCTACCTGAAGATGGGTACTGCTGGGTCTTGCACTTTGCCCACAATAACCCCATGCAACGCTATAGGCTTGGGGCTGAGTGGCTGGATGCCTGTGAAGAGGAAAGGGACCTGGGGGTGTTGGCTGATGCTCGGCTGAACATGAGCCAACAGTGTGCCCAGGTGGCCAAGAGGGCCAACGGCATCCTGGCCCGCATTAGAAATAGTGTGGCCAGCAGGAGCAGGGAGGTAATCATCCCCCTGTACTCAGCACTGGTGAGGCCGCACCTCGAGTATTGTGTTCAGTTTTGGGCCCCTCACTACAAGAAACACATTGAGGCCCTGGAGCGCGTCCAGAGAAGGGCAATGAAACTGGTGAGGGGTGAGGAGCGGCTGAGGGAGCTGGGGTTGTTCAGTCTGGAGAAGAGGAGGCTCAGGGGAGACCTCATTGCACTCTATAACTTCCTGAAGGGAGGTTGTGATGAGGAGGGGTTTGGCCTCTTCTCCCAGGCAACAAACAGGACCCGAGGAAATGGCCGCAAGTTGTGCCAGAGGAGGTTTAGATTAGACATAAGGAAAAGCTTTTTGTCTCAGAGAGTGGTCAGGCACTGGAATGGCCTGCCCAGGGAGGTGATGGAGTTGCCGTCCCTGGCAGTGTTCAAGAGGCTCCTGGACGAGGAGCTACGAGATATGGGTTAGTGCTTGTGGTAGCAATGGTAATGGGAGGATGGTTGGACTAGATGATCTTGTAGGTCCTTTCCAACCTTGTGATTCTATGATTCTTTTTAGAGGTACGCAATTTTTTAAGCCTTGTCAGCTTCCACTGAGGATTGCTAAGTAGCACTGTAGATGTAGGTGATTTATAAGGCTTACTTGGATTTTCAGGAAGCATTTAAGAAAAAAAAAAAGAGTGCCCTACTAGAGACTCTTAAGCACAAAGGAGGTTTCTCGCATGCAGATATAATTGAGTTGAAAAATTAGAAAGAGGGCAAAAATGAATTGCCAAACTTCCTCAAAAATTGAGGAAGGGAACTGGATAGCAAAATATAATACAATGACACAGGAAATGTAGCTGAATAATGCAGAGTGATTTAGATAGAGTAAAAAGAATCCTGAGCCCCATATGAAGTCTTGGGCTAAGTTATCTCGAGGCAGAAGTTTTACCAGTACCAGCAGTCTTTGTTTCTAGGTTCAGCAGAATATAACTGTTGTTGATTAACAGCAGTTGAGCTGTTCTCTCCCAGATTTCACAGTTAGTTTCAAAGCCATTTCACACCCTTCCAACCATTGTTTCTTAAATTGTTGGTTGTTTCCAGCCTCTGTGCAGATCAGGAGCCAGAGGGTGGCCTCCCTGCTGTTCCCCAGGCTTGCCAGTTATCCTTGAGCTTGGAGCCTGCTGTTCTGCCTGCCTCTAGGCCCTTCAGACACAGAGTTGTGCAGATGCTGGCACTACAGATTTGTCTATATGGAGAAAATTTTGTATTCTGAGCATTCTGAAGTAGCTATTTCTGAAAAACAACGTCAGCAGACATTCGTTAGAAATGCAGCCTGAATAGCGTTACCGTTCCATCTCACCATAACGTATAACATGGTCCAGCATGGCTCAGTTAATTCTTTGAAATCATGATGTGTTGATAGAGATTTCAAATCTTTGGAAGCTGTGAGTGTATCATTTATCCGTGCAGCTTTGATAAACTGATTTCCTGTGTGGAGATGAAAATTCAGAGCACAAATGTCTGTATCTGGAGCCACAGCAGGAGTTCCACAGCTGATGTCGTTGCTTGGCTTATCAGCCTCTGATTTCTGTGATTTTCTTCTGAGAAAATAAGGAAACGCCATAAAATCTAGAAAAACCAGTCTGTGTGGATCCAGGGTTATCCATCACGCTGCTTCCTTCAGTCAGCCCACGTGGTGGCAGCATTCTTCTAGATACAAATGGTGCTCGTGCTGTGAACGGTGTGTTGCTCAGTTAGAGTTGTCTTCTTTTCCAGAAGGCTGCTGCGAGATCTGCAGCGAATTTAAACACGGACCCTTCGGTAGGAGTGGAACTGATTCTCAGGTTTGTTTAAAAAGCAAGCAAAAAAAGCAACCTGGAATGAACTTCTGGGTTTTCTTGGTCAATGTGTGTTAGTACCCAGCACTTTCCCAGCAGAACCAAAGAAGAGTTTGAATAAAGTTTTGTGAAGAAGTTGATGAATCGCTCACATTGGTCATAATAAATAGCTTTCTATAAAAGCAAGTAGACAAGGCCAGGTAGGACGGGGCCCTGGGCAGCCTGGTCTAGTATTAAATGGGGAGGTTGGTGGCCCTGCCTGTGGCACGGGGTTGGAGATTCGTGATCCTTGAGGTCCCTTCCAACCTGGGCCATTCTGTGATTCTGTGATATTAGCGATCAAGGAACTACTGAAGTTCCTTTACTGGTTCACGTGAGCCAGCTGTGGGGCTTAAAGTTACAGCCCATCTGTTTCTAACTGCTGTAAATTGCCTTTCTACCTGAATAGGTCTTTTGCAGAAGATAAACTGAGCAAGGCTCAGAAATACTCAGATGCATGTTTGGTAGAAGTGCACTGAAACATGTAGTGCCACTGAATTGCCACTTAAGTCTAGAAAGGATAGAATGCCTGTGAATCTGCTTATCAACAAAGGTATTGAAAAAGAATGATCTCTTTCCTGTCGTTCCCTTAATTTGTGTACATAAATACGCAGCAAATGCACTGTATCATCTAGGGGAGCATTCTACAGCCCTGCATTGACATTTCAGGTCTTGTTTATTTTATATCCTTCAACAGTGACATGCAGTGATGAGCAAAGCTCTCTCTATTGCCATCATCTGCTAATCCATTACAAAAAGGTGCAGTAATAATCCTTTTCATAAAGCGCTCTGTAGGCTGCTTGTGCAAAGCGCAGTGTGTGTGCAGCGCACACAGTGCCGCTGTGTAAAGCAGGCATAGAGCTGTACTGAATCAGCTATGCTGCTTTTTGCAGCAGATCCATATCAGTGGAGAAATAAAACTCTCATCCAGTTGGACTGAAGAGCTAGGCGTTCTTAGAAGATACAGAGCTGTCAGTGGAAGTTGTAGTAGATAATGGTCTTTCCTAAGCAAAGACTGCAACTGAACTTACACTTGAAGCAAAATACTCAAGCTGGAACATTTTTCATTCATTTAAAAGCTGGAGAGGAAGAGCTCAGCAAGCCACTGCCACTGAAGTCCTCTAAAAAGATCTTAGAGGAAGTTGTTTGCCGTGAGCGAGTTGGCAAATGTCATGTAATGTAAGACATGATGTGTTTGCTGAGGCCGGGTGGGGAAGGTGTTATTTGTCCTTGATGTAACATTTCCATTTACTGTCAGCGGGAGTTTCTCTGCTGATTGCTTTATTGACACGTAGATTCTAGGTGTGTTTGTCTTAATACTCAGCAACATCAACTGTTGTGGCATTTGACATTGTGCCACTGTTCTGAAGCGACAATTACTTCAGATTTTCTGAATGTTCTTGGACATGGTGTTGTTTTGTAAGTGGTGTAGCAGTGGCTGGGTGATTAATTACAGCTCCTCAAGTCCATTCATATTTTTGTGGTGGAGAGGCTGTCTCAAACAACGTAGCTCCTTTTTCTGGAGCTGTTTGGTAACTGTTGAAACTAATGAGAAGGCCGAGGCCAAACCATACACTTACTGTAAAAATAAAGCCGTCCACAGTTAGTGCAAACTGAGTAGTTTCAGCAGTAACAAGACTTGCATTTGGCTCTGCCTTTTGAATTGCTCAGGTCAACCCCTGGCTTCCGCCTCCACAGGGTGGAGTGTGCTGTGCGGTGGGTCAGTGCGTGACGCTGAGGTACGGCTGTTTGCGGTGCAGCAGCAGCCTGACTGCTAACAAGTGACGGCAAATTATTCTGACATCATCACTAAGTATAAGCGTTCCTTTGGGAAACAGAGCAGTCCTCATCATGTGCTGAGCCACACGTGTCGCTGAAGAAGTGGCTAACAGCAAAACTGTAGGCATTATTATTAAAAGTATCCCGTGCTCAAACAATATCGACGTTGTATAAACGTAGGGAAAATGTGTTCTTATGGTATGCTTTTCTAATAGAGAGTTCTTGCTTGAGAGGATGCCTTTGAATTGACTTTTTTCCCTCAGGGCCAATTTCCTATCTCAGGAGCAAGTTTTTAGCAGCGGGCCCTTTTTCTTTGTATGGAAGGATAATGTAAAAGCTAGGTTTTCAGAAGGTAGCGATGCGTTTTCATTTACTGAGCCAAATGAGTGGCACCCCGGCAGCGGTCATCTGTGGGATGTTCAGAACAGTGGTTTTGCAGTACTTCAGTGTCTCGTTGCTCACTGATGCGAGTCCCTTTGTGAGGTGAGCGCATGGGGGGAGGTGTGCCAGCTTCCACGTAGGTTCAGCCTTGTTTTCTGATTCACCTTCAGAAGCAATTTGAAGAGAATCACGCTTGGGATTTTTTTCTAAGTCTCCTTAATTAGATCTTCACAGCAGGATTTTTTTTATTACTATTCTTTCTGGCTGTGAAATACTGAGATTTCACTTCGGTCGTCTGCTCTTCAGCGATGAATTCTTCAATATTGGAGTAATAACAAAATCTGAATGGGAAATATTTCCAGTTGCACTTCCTGGTCCCTGTGAATCCCTGTGCTTCCTTTCCTGAGAAGTGGTGAGGGTATTTCTGGTGTTATTATTAGCTTGTGTTTAATCAGCGTTGTGTGTGAAGTGACAGGAAATCCTGCAGGGCTTTACCAGACCTACACATCTGGTATGAAAATATAAACATCAGCTTAATTTAGCAGAGCGTGCCATACTGCTTCTCAAACAGCATATTTTTCTTCCAGTATAATATTCTGTTGTTGATATATGTTAGGCCTTTTTTTTATTGAGGAGGTTTAAGCACTCAAATACTACATTATGAGCAAGACACAATCTTTTTATCAAGTACAAGTAGAGTTTTGTGCTGTTGATATGCTGCTAACATGCTGATAAGTTGAGGTTTCTGTGTTATTCATGGTGTTGCATTAGGAAAGATTTAGTGCAGAAAGCGAAGGTGTCAGCCACACCATGCAGAAATTGGGCCTGACATCTTTCTGAGCAGGGATTGGGCTCGCAGAGGTGAAGAAGCATTCTGATCTCATTTATGATTCAGGTGGAAAGTGGGCAAGAAAATTGAAACTGCTGTCAGCTGGCAGTCCTGGCTGTGCACCCACCAAGGTTTTGTAACAGGCTCGTTGAAAGTAAAAGCATGATGTCCTTCCTTTCTGTATGGGAACTGTTGAATCATGGCCTGAACCTCTGATTAACCACCTGAGGCAAGCGCTGAGTCAGCCATGGGAGCACAGGTGAAGGCAATTCACCTGTGTGCCTGGAAGGGGTGGAGCCAGGCTCCACCTCTCCTAGACCCCATTTAAGGGCTGACTGCCACTAAGGAAGGATCTCTTCCTGAAGATTGCTCCTTGTGGAGTTTCTTGTGAGCCTACAACATCACTGAGCACCTTTTCCTATATATTTAACTATTCTTACCTGCGTAACTTCTCTGTACACCTGTTAATCCTGCAACTTGTCAACTTGCAATCTTGTTAACCTTACACTTTGCATGTAGGGTTTTAAGGAATCTGCTAGCGCCCGAAATGACGCTAGCCTTACATGAAACGTTTTATGCTGTATCAATGAACTTGCTTTTTGCTACTGAAAGTAATTGTGGGAAAGTGTGCTCGAGTCAGTGATGTACCATCACGTGGTTAAAAACATACTTGCAGCCCAGTGGAATGTCCTCTGCCTCAATTCGTTCCTTATACAGATAGCAGCACATAGCAGTTATTCCCATCGCTTTCACTTCTGCGGCCAAGATAGGAAAAAAGTTGTGCATTCCTGCACAGGGAAACTGGGCGTTGTTGACACGTGTAGCAGAGTTTGTCCAAATAGGAAAGGCAGAGGAGAGAAGTTTAATCTAATAACCTCAGCAGTCCCAATACTGTTAATCAAACCAGTGCATAAACATTAGATATGGCCCTGTGGGCGCTTTGATCTTGAGTGTGATCAAAAATATGGGGGAAAAGCTATGAAATACAGACTTGATAATTCTTTCATTTTCTTTAGAATTTAAAATTGAATTCTTTGGCTGCTGGCCACGTTTCCATTCTCGTAGCTGAGTGGGTGCACTAATGTGGAAGAATACCTTGTATAGATGAGAAAATTTAGTCTTATAAGAGGTTTGTAGAGTTAATCAGGACACAGCTACAACCTTACCCCAAAATACAAAGCTTGATCAAGAGAGAGATGCTATTTCATGTGAAATGTCCATTTCCATTCAGACTTTATCTGCTTAAAATTCCTTTTCGTCCTGTCGCTTGAACTGCGTTATGGTTATATGGAATCTTCTAAGAATTTTACTGATTTATACGATTATTTTTTTTGCCTTCTTTCTGAGGCAGTGCAGAACTTTGCTGTCCACTCCCGCGGTGGCATCACCCTCTTGCATAGCCCTTCTTTTGTCTTCCTTCTTGTTTGCAAGTAATCTTCTCTGTGTTCTGTAAGTCTGCTGTGTCATCATACCCTCCTTATTTAAATTATCCTTAAAATACCCTTTTGCAACATCTCACAGAATCACAGAATGGCCCAGGTTGGAAGGGACCTCAAGGATCATGAATCTCCAACCCCCCCGCCACAGGCAGGGCCACCAACCTCCCCATTTAATACAAGACCAGGCTGCCCAGGGCCCCATCCTACCTGGCCTCGAACACCTCCAGGGACAGGGCATCCACAATCTCTCTGGGCAGCCTGTGCCAGCACCTGACCACTCTCATAGTAAAAAGCTTCCCTCTGATATCCAACCTAAATCTTTCCTCCCTCAACTTAAAACCATTTCCCCTTGTCCTGCCACTATCTACCCTTGTAAAGAGTTGAGTTGCCTCCTGTTTGTAGGCTCCCTTTAAGTACTGAAAGGCTGCAATGAGGTCACCTCGCAGCCGCCTTTTCATCAGGCTGAACAAGCCCAGCTCCGTCAGCCTGTCTTTGTAGGGGAGGTGCTCCAGCCCCCTGATCATCTTTGTGACCCTCCTCTGGACCCTCTCCAGCAGCTCTCTGTCTTTCTTGTACTGGAGGCTCCAGACCTGGATGGGGCCTCACAAGAGCAGAGTAGAGAGGGACAATCACCTCCCTGTCCCTGCTGGCCACCCCTCTTCTGATGGAGCCCAGGATACCATTTACTTTCCGAGCTGCAAGAGCACACTGCCAGCTCATGTTCAGTTTTTCATCCATTAGGACCCCCAGATCCTTCTCTGCAGGGCTGCTCTCAAGGACTGCTCCTTCCAGTCTGTATAAATCTCTGGCATTCCTCCGGCCCAAGTGCAAAACCTTGCACTTTGCTGTGTTGAACCTCATTAGGTTCACCCGGGCCCACCTTTCAAGTCTGTTGAAAGATGTCAATCATGCTTCCTGAAGTATGAATCCACATTGAAATACATCTTCGTGACACAGCAAAGGAATTAATCCTTCATCTAATATGGATCTGAAGGAGCTGGATTTGTGCTTCTCTGTCGTGCGCTTCTGGCTGAGCACACAACAGCTCCACTCCATTTTATTATTGTCCTCCTCATACCCATTTTCAGTTTTCACTTCCTTTGCTCAGTAATTTGTGTATCTACGGCACCACAAAAACAATTTGCTACAAAGTGTTGAAGACTGTATTTCTTGCAGAATAAAGGGGTTAGTATTTGTAGAAGTCAAGTGTTTTCAGCAACTGATTGTACATCAAAGTTCAAATGGAGATGGTGGAAGCACCCCTGGACAGGCTCTGCTTATACGTAGCTGGTAAGAATTGCACTTACTGTCACTGTATCTGTTAGTTGAATTATTTGTAGCCACCCAGTTTATGAAAAGTACTTCTCCCTTCTTTCAGTCTTGACCTATGGTGTATTATACTTCAATACCAATTCTACTACATGTAATCTTTTCCTAGGGGAGAGGTACTCACCCGTCTTGTATTGGCGGCGTTGATTTTATTAG
This sequence comes from Pavo muticus, assembly GCA_016647715.1. Classification (NCBI taxonomy): domain Eukaryota; kingdom Metazoa; phylum Chordata; class Aves; order Galliformes; family Phasianidae; genus Pavo; species Pavo muticus. The sequence continues at coordinate 1,548,736 of JACDJE010000117.1, read as the reverse complement.
TTCTCTGTAATAACAAGGCTGTGCTACAGTTCCCAGAGATACGAGTAAAAGAGCTCTTTCCATATTAACAGGAGGGAATGCAGCGCATGAAATTAATATGTAGGACAGGAAGATCTCAGAGTTGGTTCCTGAGCTGGACTGCATTTTGGTTCAGGAACCAGCACAGTCTGACAGAGGTCTGCACTGTACTTATTTGCCTGGCTTCAACGGCACTTTTCCCACCTTTTTTTGCAGGTTTGTCATCTTTTCCAGAGAGAGTCGGAACCATGTCCTATGTTTTTGTAAATGATTCTTCCCAGACAAACGTGCCGCTGCTGCAGGCTTGCATTGATGGAGATTTTAACTATTCCAAACGCCTGTTAGAGAGTGGTTTTGACCCAAATATTCGTGACAGCCGGGGCCGAACCGGCCTGCATCTTGCTGCAGCCAGAGGAAATGTAGACATCTGTCAACTCCTGCACAAATTTGGTGCTGACCTACTAGCCACTGATTATCAAGGTAATACAGCCCTGCACCTGTGTGGGCATGTGGATACCATCCAGTTCCTAGTTTCTAACGGACTTAAAATTGATATTTGGTAAGTTGCTTTTTCTGGTTGGCTTTTTTTTGTTAATACACTATAAAACACGTGCTGTTAGTGTTCATCTCTACAACGCTGTATACAAATCTGCTGTTGCTGAAATACTGTATTTAACACAGTTTGACTTTGTACGATATCACTTAATAAAAGAAGAAAATAAAAAGGCAGGAAAGCAATAAGAGGCCACTTCTGCTGATAAATGCAACAAGCAAAGTGAATAAAAATAGCAGCTGCTGGTGTGGGCTGCTGTATCTAATTCTGCCTCTGCGATGACACTGCTATCCTGGCTTGGCCAGACAGCTAGGTGTGGGTGGTTGGCACCAAAAAAGAAAATCACAGTGACTACTTTAAAAGGATTTTCTCCACCACAGTGCTTTTGTGTTAATTGTTGCACTGTATAAGACAAAGGAAATACAGTATATGTGTGTGTCAGTTCATTCCCGTACTCCTTTGGTGACAATGCTTCCTTTCAGTGTTTTCCCACTCCCTCAAAGTCTGTGACTCACTCCTTCTTTTAAATATTGTATATTCTTTCCCTCTGGCTTCCAGCAGCTGTCAGATGCCAGTGCTCAGATGCAGGCTCTCAAGCTACAAATAACTAGCTGTTTCATTGCAGTAACTGACTTATTTTGTTTGTGGAACTTTCTGCACAGTGTCACAATGCATGCAAAGTATTTGAAACTTCAGAATGTTTTCATTTTTGATTTTTTTTCTGTCCCCTTTTCACTTGTCCCCCATTGACGCTTTCATCCCAGCAAAAGGAGTTACTGGCAGACCAGGTTCTTCAAGGGTTGTGTTTTCTTTTTCTTACTTCAAGCAACTCTGGTGAAAATCCCTAATCTGAAGGCAGCTCCAGTCCTATTCAGTATTACTTTAAAAGTAGCAGAGGAACCATCTGTATTTTATTTCATTTTTGCCCAGTGTCCTCATACCCACATGGAAAAAGGAACTGTGAAGAAGTGGATTGCACAACATCTTGAAATCATGCTTAACCTCAAACACTGCCGTAAATCTACTCTTTTTTGTTATAACACCCAGATTCCAATTAAATTAGAACACCAGAAGTTTTGGTTTTATTTGTGGGAAAAGGAGTTGTGCTATTTCAAGCCTGAATATACCGCTATTCTTTTGTAGTCATCTACGGTATCGCTTTTATAGACAGGAATTGCTTACAGTCTTGTATAACAAAACAGTTCTTAGCGCTAAATCTTACACTGTGGGTTATGCTAAGTTGTCTTGCATCACATTTCTACTTTAAGAGTTTCTTTTCTTCCCGTGTCCCTTTGTGGCATTATTTCAGCAATCACCAAGGTGCAACACCGCTTGTTCTTGCAAAACGAAGGGGTGTAAATAAAGACGTGATCAGACTGCTGGAGTCTTTGGAGGAGCAAGAGGTGAAAGGATTTAACAGAGGAGCCCACTCAAAGCTGGAAACAATGCAAACTGCTGAAAGCGAAAGGTATTCACAAAACAAAAAGGAGATACTGGGAGAAATCATTATGTATACGTAACATTTATCCTTATTAGTACCTGTTCATTGCTTTTAGATTGTTATGACTTGGCTTGCTTCTTTGTTCCTCAAAACGGAAATATCAGGTTTGACCTGATACTTGGCCTGACCAAGTCCAAGTTAAGTTTTAGAATGTGGAAAAATCTCTCAGTAGATGAAATGTAAGGAAAAGAAAGAACTCTCTCTAATTGGGATTCTCACTTTAAAGTTGTAATTTCTTTTAAATTTAAATAACAACTCGCTTTCTGTTACGATCTCAAACAATAAGCATTGTACCGTTTATCATAAAGCCAAGGAGAATATGGGGGGATGTGAGAAATGCCAGTAGCACACACTGACCTACCACACTTTCATTAAGGCGGGCTGTCTCTATAAAGAAGGGGTAGCAGGCTTTTCATCTGTCTGAACTTGAATAAAGGCTTTGGTAGGGTGCTGCTTATGGAATTCCTACTGGTAGCTGTTCTGGAAAAGATGGAGAATAAATGAGTTGTGCGGTGGACAAACAGGTGGTTAAAAGAGAGCTGGTGACTTCAGGAAAACAGCTCACCATTTCAGGGAGTGTACTGGGTGAGAAGGAAGATAGCAGTGAGTTCCTAAGGGTCTAGTTCCGGGACTGGGCAGACTTAACACTTTCATCAGTGGTTCTGACACAGAAGGAAGGATCTTACTGATGCTAACAAGTGGGACGCAGGCAGCTCAGAGGGTAGTTAGGATGCCATGGGAAAAAAACTTGACAAGGGAAAAGAAATTGGAGCCCACTGATCAGAGAAACCTTTTAAGCCCTGAGATACAAAATTGAATATTACTGTCAAAATTGCTTTGGGATAAACTATTGGATTTTCTGCCTGTTATCTTTCTGACTTAGTAAATTTTACTGGGAGTTGTTTAGTCCATATGTCATTTCTGTCTGACTTTGTGTGTCAAAAGCCCAGTCGCATCTAAATGACGATTTTTGATTTGATAGTGTCTCTTTAATGAGCATCGCTTCCTTTCTGTTACTTGACCTTCATAAACGTTACATTGTTTGGTTTGGCAAGGAAGTCAGCAGTTCTCCTTGGGGAGAGGCACAGACCTATAAACAGTGCGTTACCCAGCTTGTTTGTGAACGTATTTAACATGTCTGAAATATATTATATTTAGAGTAACAAATAACAAATGCCTGCAGCAGTAAAAGCAAGTGAGCTTGTATGCTGTTTGCTTTGTAAATAAATAATGTCTTTGTAACAGTTGGCTTTTCAGACTGCCACAGTTTCACTCCACCCCCTTTGTATTTTTTCCCATTTGAGATGAATTTTGCTCAGATGAATGACTTCTGTCCTCCTCGCCCCCTCCTCCTTACATTATCTACCAACCTCCTGAAAAATAATGGTTATTTTTTCTGTAAACCGCGAGCTTCGCTTTTGAGCTACAGCCTCTGATTTCAGATTTCTCCAGTTGTTTTGCAAACAGTTGCTGCTGGTCTGGATGCAGAGGCCAAAACTTAGTTCCCAGAACAAATTTCTGTTCTCTTGCTTTTGCCCTCCCCCTGTGCTGTCAGGAGGCAGAGCTCACCTCTGGCTGTCAGCACAGGTGACCTGTCCCTCCGCACTGCCCGACGTGACCGACGGTCATGCTCACAAGTACAGCCAGAGGTGAACTTCCACATTATGCTGAAACAGAAAAGAACATCCACCTGGGCTGTGTGGCACGGACTCTTCTGCAGGATGCTTTGCTGCAATACTATTGCTTAAGCAGATGTAATTTGTCACGAGAAAAAAATGTCTCAAATACCATTACTTTTAATTGGGTTGCTACATAAAATATCAAAAATGTTTTCTATGTCCCCTTTTCTATTTAATGAGCAAGCATGTGATCTTTTCACTTGAATCACACTGCAGCTTTATTTAACCTCTGTGTGGTTATGTATTAACTAGTTCGTACTTAGTGAGCGAGTAGTTGTCTTACTCCAGTGGCTGTCTTCTGATAAAGTCTTTGTTTTGCTTAGGAAATCATGAGCAAGGAAGATGACTAAATCCTGTAGCTATGGGCAAGCTACAATAGCTTTACAGCAAACTAAATACTTTAGAAGCAAAAAGGGCAAGCTGTTTAATATGCAATTTCTGAAATCTTCTGCACATCACACTGCGATGCTTCAGTGAGCTATGGGAGCTGAGGTTAATTGTTCTTCTGTGGCTGTGCTTCCTAAGAAGAAAGAAAAACATATGATATAGTGTGAAATTTTTCCATGGCATAATCTTGGAAGAGCGATTCATAAATGAGACCTTTATCTCCAATAGCACAACTGGTGAATAGTAGCATTTATACAGTTAGTTTTGATTTGGAAATTACTTTTCCATATAAGGTTTTCTGTGATTATCGGTGTAAGATACGTAGGAATATGGTAAGCGAAAGCAATTAGAGGAGAGGAAGAAGTGTTTTTCTTTGCTGCTTCCCTTCTGCTTTGATTTCACTGTGTACGCAGTTTCACCCTCGGCTTTCCGTGCTTGTCAAAGCACGATTCTCTAAACAGCCGTGTGTGTAATTTCACTCAAGCAGAGAGCAGTAGGGCTGTACTGACAACTGGAATTACACGTAAGTGAAATAAATTGATGAGAAAATTTTTACAGACCAATTGTGAAACCAGCAAAGCGGGGAGGATACAAGAAGCCAAGCGGTATTTGAAACAACTCACGTTTTTTCCTAAAGATGATTCGTGGCCGAGATGACTGTAGCATTCTAATTCTTCTCATTTAAAAGTGAGAGTCGCAGTCCCTCATTTGTAGTCTGACAATTTAAGGGAACTTGATGAATTGGGGGTGGAATGTTAAAACCGACATCGGAGCAACTGCTGAGAGTCGTGTGGCAAAAAACACAGCAGAACTGACTTGTCGTGAAGATCAGAAAGTTTTGGGTTGGTTTATTTTTTTCCAAATGTATTATTTTCTGTGGTATTTTTAAGCTAGAGGAGAGGCCTCTCACAAAGGAACGCGGAGAGTAATAAAGATCACCACGTAGTTTGGGATCTAAATGATCTTGGTTAAAGTCGCCATTTCATTTGGCAGAATGTACTTTTAAATCGTAACTTCTTGTTCTGTTAGCAAGAGCTGTGCCCCTTGAGGTTTTATCTTATGCTCTGTTAAATTCACAAAGCCATGCTTAGTGGGAATTACGAGCATTGACTTTCGAAGGCTTCTTAGGTGGCAAGCCTGCCAACTCAGCGCAGCCGTACAGCTAGCAGTACTGCTCTCTTTACCCTGGTTGGTAAAACATCCTTTCACTTACCCTAAGTTTAGAGTGAGGAGTCTTTTCCTGATCTGCTTTGTCTTGATTTAGCAGGGGCAATGCTATAAATCTGCAGGTGGCTTTAGTTTTTAATTTAGAATGTTTTGGTTGCTCTGAGTAGGATTACTGTCTTACTTAAAGGTGTGTTCTTTTCCTCTGATTTATTTTTAACTTTAATCCTTTGTAGTGCAATGGAAAGCCATTCCCTCCTTAATCCAAACCTACAGCAAGGGGAAGGAGTTCTTTCCAGTTTCCGCACGACGTGGCAAGAGTTTGTGGAAGACCTGGGCTTCTGGAGAGTGCTGCTCCTGATCATTGTCATTGCTCTTCTCTCTCTTGGAATAGCATACTATGTTAGTGGGGTGCTTCCTTTTGTAGAAAATCAGCCTGAGCTGGTGCACTGAAGCAAGTGGGAAGAAGTGTGCTGTGCTTTCCCATGTTGTAATCTTATTTTGAGCTTCTTGGAGTTTTTCCCTCGGTGCAGACGGTGGCAGCTGTACATACTGTTTGCTTTTGATACCTACTATTAACCCCTCTGAAAGAGAGATTAATTCATGTCAAGTAAAACACTAAATTCTAAAGCATTCCGAAGCTACCTCTGTCTTATCTCGACTTAGGAGCAAGATGTGGAGATAATCCTCTCTGTTGATAAAATACTGTGATTAGAAAAGGTCTTTCATAAGAATATAACATTCTTGAGCATGAAATGTGTCACCTTGTACACAACCAAATTTGATACATATTCCATATGAAGAGAGGTAAATCTGCTGTTGCATGAAGTTGTATGCTTCAGTTGAAAGAAAAAAAAGGTTTTTAAAAAGTCCTCTACAAATCTGAATAACATAATAATGCATTCTGATATATAGACAGTACTGAGCTCTGTGTTCTTAGTTCTTGTAGTGCTTCTCCACAGTTTCTCATGTGCTAGTTTATGAAAAGACTAGAAGCAGTTCCAATCTTACCACAACTTCACAGTATAGATCACTCCTTTATTTAGTAGGTTAATATGGTGTTTCTCCCCCAGATGAATTTTATGTTAATATCTGCTTGAAGTGAATTTTGTAGAACTAAAGCTTTTGTAGCGCTTCAGAAGTAAAACTGTTCGGCCTCTAGGGTGAGGAATTTGCCTTTGTGCCGAGGTGTTACTAAGCAAACCTTTCTTTGTAAGGACGGATTGAAAGTGATGTAGGTGTTCTGCTTTGTACATACCAGTTCTGTAAGGCCGTCGTCTCTGTGAAACATGTCATGAAGGATAACTTCTTTTCCTGCTCAAGGACCACATGGAGCCAGACGATTGTATCATTTTCATTTTTGTGGAAAGGACTCGATTGACTAGAATTCCTTCCTAGAATTACTTTCTGTTTCAGTTGTTTTCAGACTGCACTTACAGGCTTATGAAGTATTTTCTGAGCATGTGGAATAAAAATAGTTACAAAGTTAATATTTAGGAATATGGTATGAAATGATATCCTGTCCCGTTCTGTACGTAAGCTGTGAAATCCTTTGTTTGTAAATAACCCAAAGATATGAATCAATTGCATACTCTTTTCTGAAGGCCAGGATGATACCAGGCAGTAGTTGTAGGTTTTCAAAGAAAGCAGATTTTCTCCTTCCAAGCTGGTTAGTTGTGCAGTTCACTTAGTTGCATTCAGAACCTCCAAAAAATTGAGTTGTGTAAACCTAATGGATATTTTTTTTACTTTACCACTCCAGAATTGTTGCTAAATACCATCAAACATTTATAAGATTATAAATTGCAGTAAGTATTGCTAGAAGTACTTACATCCCTCTGTTCTGCTACCTTGTACGTTCTCCCTTCTTGTTTATGGGTTTGAGCAAAGAGGGTTATTGTCTTTGTTTTGGTGTGTGACACGGGCTTCGCTAAGATGGGGCCCATTCTAAATTGCATCTTAATCTCATTTCTTAAGCCAGAGGTTAATGAAACAGTACTTTCCTAGCAGTTGCAAAACCACAAAAAGGAAAACCTCTTAAAACAAAAGGAAACCACCACCACCAAAACAGCATTCTCTTTGTCTGAATATTTCAATTACAGTGCATCTGTTAATGAACAGAGAAATGTAAAATCATATCTAAATCACAGTTACTTATCTGGATTACTACATTTCTGTTAATGGTGCAGTGTATCTTGAATAATACTGTCTTTCAATATATATTCCCTACATAATTTGTAATTGTATTCTTAGTGTGGGTGAATGCCACAAATAAATATACGTTGTAAATATGTTTTGGTTTATTATTGCATTAGTGCAGTGGTAATGATGTGACGCTGTTTTACTGAGGGTTTTTTGTTTTGCATTGATCAGAAGCTGGGAGATTCCGCTCCTGAGAACTGGAAGCCATGCTGTTGGCTTAAATGAGGTTTTGAAGCTGTTTCTTTAGGTTTGTCTGCTTTATTTTCAGTGTTGTTTTTACATCGTGCTGTTTCTTACCTAAGATTTCAGGTATGGAATAAGTCATCTAAAGGCCCTTCGAGATTTAAGACTACCTATGAGGGGGGGGTACAGAATACAATGGAGAAAAGCAAGTTTGAGTGTAGTGACTGCTACTGTTGGAAATATCAACGTGACAGACACCTGACTGGAGGAGAAGTTTGCTCTGTGTGCACTTCTGTTATTAAACAAGGACAGCTGTACCTTTTATATAACGTGAACAGCATCCTGTTCAAAGACTGATTCTAAAGAATGAATTTGCTTTCTAAACACTGGGTTTCAAGGAATACAGTCCCACTTTCTTGGAGGAACAGAAAGAGGGCTTTAACCCACTTCCTCTTGAAGCTCTTGTCGTAGCAAATTTCATTATTGCAGCATAATGACATTAATCAGGTTAGGTTGTCTGTAGATCAGTAAGTTTCCTTTTATTATTTATTATTATATCTAGATATCTTGATCTGCAGACTCCATTTTGCTGGGCACTTTCCAGATCCAAGACGAATTCTTGTCTTGAGCTTGTTATGGCTGAAAAGAAGGAAGTGAGAGAGAAAACAATAATGGAGTGAGGAGGTGGTTTTTTTTCCAGTGTCATAAGACAAGTTGGTGAGCGAGATAAAGCAGACTGGAGCGTAAAACGGAGACATACAGGCTACTCTGCTGAGGGCTGTCCCTGCGATTGCATTTATTCCATGGCAAGATCATGTCTGATCTCATCCCTCCCTCATCTACCATCATGTCATTTTTATCTTCAGGGGCTTCTATTTGCACTCATATTGGTAGTCTGCTTTGTAGAAGGGGATGATCTGTTGTGTGACTGTCTTGGGCGGGTGTTGTTTTCGGCTACTGCAATATAACACATTTTTCATTACTAGACGTGGTCTGGCACTGTGAAGTGTATCATCACAAAAAGCTCCTTGGGAAAGAAAGAACACGGTTTCGTGGGGAGTATTGAAACAGAAGACCTAGGCACTGTGAATGATCTGGAGACTGATTTTATATTGTTTCTTGTGTTTCTTAAAGGCTGTGATTGAATTTCCTCAGGTGGAATTGCCTTCTGCTACCTGAAGTTGACTTCTTTGCCAGAAGACATGAGTTAATTTGTTTCTGCAGCCAGTTGTTTCTGAAGTTGTTCCTGTTTCTGAAGCTAAACTGTCACTTGATTCATATTTGAATTGGTGATTAAAATCAGTCTTAAACGGTCTGAGAATTATGTCAGGGTGCTTTTCCGTTGCTCTGTGTTCTTCCATTCTGACATTAATCCTGATTGATTGATTACTTGGGATATGCTTTGTGACATTTCATAAGCGATCCACAGCATTACAGAACTTGTTGCTGCCAGTTGTTACTACATTTCTCATCTCTGATGTTGGGGCTTTCTAGAAGAATTCAGACGTCATTGCAGAGTTTCCTAACTCACAGTTCTCTGTAAGCATGGTAAGTGCTGAAATACCCTGAATCATAAATTTCAAATCTCTATTAATATAAAATTCATTTCTGGAGACAGTAGAGATAATTCTGCGTGTGCATTTGCAGGTGGTACGATGCATGTGTTGTCTTAAACATATCTAAGTATTTCAGCTGAATTAGTGTTGTCTGGCATCTTTCATAGTGCTCTTACAAGTACTTCAAAGGCAGGACACTTTTGAAATACACAGTATTAGGAAATAAATGCAAGTAGTTGGTCGTTCTTCACTATTCATTACAAGGGAGTGAAGTGTTCCCAGGGTCACGCTGCCACAGGAATCTGAGATGAATGCTGGAAATCTCAGATTGACTGAGATTGACTGGCATAGTCTGTGCTCTTAGCAAGGCACAATCTGTGCTCTGATGTCGCAGCTGAAGCAGTTTGCCTGCAGAACCCTGAAAAAGTCTCTCTGCCCTTGGTGTTTGTTGTTTGCGAGTCATTAAACAACCACTATTTCCCAATGACTATGGTGAGGCAAAATTGCTAGTTTTCATTACTGACAAGTGACAGGAAATCTATTGGAAACTGCTGTAACTGAAAAGCAACAAATGAGAATTTCTGCTGAAGTCAGTGTATGAAGAAGTCTCCACCGTGACTTCCAGTGACATCTTCTTTCTGTTTGGGATTTTAAGCTGCCTTCTGGATAAGAAATAACGAGGAGACACTTGGAACAGAATTTGTTGGTGGCATGGTTTGCAGAAAATAGGAGTGAAATGAATGCAGTGAGCCAAGGCAGCAGCAGGGAGGCTGAGCAGCGCGATGCCTTTATGAATCACTGCTCAGAGGCCAATCCCAGCGTCTGTAAGAAGTGTGAGTAGCGAGCAGTAGCAACCTCTGAGCAGAGAGAAGGATTTCACCCACTTGCAATTGCACCGTTTCATAGGGGTGCAACCTGAGCTGGCCCTTCTTGACTTTCAGTGTCTGTAACACTGCTATTTCAGACAGCAGCATGTTTGAATGAGTGCCTGCATTAACAGCTGCTCATGTGCAAGCCCTACTGGTTCCTCTTACAGAAGAATCCTTCTGCGCTTAGGTTATCAGAGGTAGTTTTACCCAATGTTAACAGAATCTCTTTGCAAAACTTGAAATATTTCTGCTCTATTAAATTATATTTACCTAAATATCAGCAGGCAGGAATGCAGATGAAGGATCAAATACATGCAAAAATATCTCGTTTTCTTTTGCCAAAGGAAGAAGAATAGATAACATTCTCTCAATGCAAAGCAAGAAGAAAATCACAATTTATTCTGAACAGTAGAATATGAATTCCTTATTAAGCCACTTCCCCAGTATGGATTTTTTCTGGTAACGTTACATCCTCTGGCAGGTAGGTTTTCTAGTAGAAAAGATGATGCAGCCTTGCAGTGGCATGAGGGCAGTGATGTTTGGAGGTCGTACTGGCTTAACAAAGTGTGCACATTGAAACAAAACCAATTAATAGAGATAGCTGATTTCTCTTAGGATTTGTGAAGTGCTGTGTGCTCTTCCCCATGTTGTTATTGTGTCTTTGCAGGTTGAATGCCTGGCCTGGTTTGATTTTGTAGACATATTTCCAGTCAGAAAATGAAGTAGATGCCCCATCCCTGGAGGCATTCAAAGCCAGGCTGGATGTGGCTCTGGGCAGCCTGGTCTAGTGGTTGGTGACCCTGCACATAGCAGGGCAGTTGAAACTAGATGATCATTGTGGTTCTTTTCAACCTGGGCCATTCTATGATTCTATGAAGTAGATAGACATCCATAGATTTAAGCTGGCAAGGGCAGTTTCTGAAGTGGGCATAAAGGATAAAGGAGTATCTTACTAAGGACTTTGTCAGCTTGTTTAAGGACTGCTCAACCCTGCCAGATGTGTTTGTACAGAACTGGTGGTTTTCCCATTTATGGTACTGGTTTCAATCCCTGTGTCAGTTGATGAACACCAGTGGATAATGTGGGGCTTGAACCGAAGGCTGTTTTCAAAATTGTTAATTATAGTAGGAGTCCAAGCTTTATTCTTTGTTTCAAAGTTCAAGGAACATTTTTTTTTTTTAATCTAATGTTTATTAGAATTACAGCCTGCAAATGTACTCAGATAATGAGCATGTGTGTGCCTATACTTCTGCACTCCTGTGCCAAAAGTAGACTCAGGAACAGTAAGCAGGGCCTCCAGTGAGATCAGTTTGGGGTAAGTCTAATTTAAGGAATTCTGGTTTTTGTCATTTCTCCTCAGATTGCTATTTAATCCACTGTTAGCTCTGTTTTTATTCATTGCACTGACTTACTGACCTGTTTTCTTGGTTTCCTTCTCCAGTTTTGGGAAATGTAGGTCCCGTTACCTGCCTCACCAAGGGGTGCTTCTCATTGACCGAGCCCCTTTGTTTTGACATGAAGTGAATTCATCAGTTTCACAATGTTAGTCAGTTCTCTTTGGTTTTTAGAGTTACAGAGTTTTAGATTTACAAAGCGATTGACTTGCTAATGTGGTACAATTGGTTGAGTTAAGGACTCAGTCACCTTGTCCAGTTTTTATATGAAATGCAGTAATGGTTAAGGCAACTATTGGTGTTGATTTTACCTGCTCCTCCAGAATGCCTTTCAGATGGAGCAAACAGTTTGAAGATTAAAGAAGATCTGGCAATGAAGCTAGAGAGGTTTTCTATCCCTTGTATTTTCAGGCGTTCAGGACCCTAGGAATCACATGTTGGGCTTATGGAGGCACTCTGCCAGAAGGTTGAATATTTTCATAGAAGACCTTGATCTTGGCCTTTTATGTATGTTCTGCAGCATGGAGGTGTAAAGTTTTGAAAGCTCTTTTCTTCTTTCAAGCAACAAATATGTTTCATTAGAGCAGTTAGGAACCCACTGCATTCTTCCCAATTCTGCTCCTCCCTGTTGTTTCATCAAGACCACCCCATTTCTTATGTGCCAGGAATTCTGTTTATAAAGCACATTTCTTCCATGTAACTTCTTTCCATCTTGCCATCTCCATTGCTTACTGCACGCTCTCTGTCTTATCTGAACTATTGTACACTACCAGTTATCTCCATTTGCCTCGTCTAGTCTGTGCTGAAAGGTCTATGGGATGGAACATGTCATATTTTGAAGAGTGGCTTGTGAATTGGCTCCAGTTCACTGCTAGCAGTAGTACTCATCTTTTTAATCTGCACTCTCCTGTAATAATGACACAAGAAGGTAGCCTTGTTTTCAGTTTGTCATGGTTTTATGATTTTTGGTTATCGGTATTCCACATCATAACACCATGTAGTGCACTGGGAGTTAAAGTGTTCCGGGTAGCTGTCCCAGAAGAGAAGAACTACGTTCCCCAGAAGCCTGTTCGCTGCGCTGTTATTGTTTCTGCTCTGGGGAACAGATATAAGGTCTCGGTAGGTCATCTGACCGGGCTCTTTCTTCGCCAGACTCACTCCCTGCTCGACAGGACTGCGCATCTCACCTCAGCGTTATGGTGAGGCCTACCCAGCTTTCGGACAATCTCTCTCTCTCTCATTATATTTGATTTATTAGCTTCAATTCTAATTATATTGTATTATAGTGTGTTATCTTGCATTCCGATACTATATTTAGTAAATTAGTTTGTTTGTCCTCAGATCGTGCCACTGTTTTTAATTATTTTTGGGGTCCTCTGTTTCCCTTTTTCCAGAGGCGTGGATTTTGTGAAATCTCTCCGCCCCACTAGTCACGGAACTGGGCGAACCAGCCCATAAACTGTCAACACAGTTTTACTTCCTTTCCCCGATGGTGTACTTGATTCTTTTGGTACCTTCACTAAATCAAACTAAGTTGTGTGTAGGCACTGGAACAGCTTCCTCAGGGCAGAGCTCATGGCCCCAAGCTGCCAGAGTTCAAGAAACATTTGGAGGATGCTCTCAGACACAGGGTTTGAATTTTGGGTGGTCCTGTGTGGAGCCAGAAGCTGGACTTGATGATCTGTGTTCCTTTAAAATCAAGATGTTCTGTGCTATTAAAAAACATGCTCCAAAAGTTTACTAGCTTGCTCATGATTTAATAATTTTAAGAGAGAGATCTAGATGAAGATATAAATGCACCTTTCTCTTATGAGTACCAACAATTGACACAGAACACCATTAAACTTCTTAGTAGGGTTGATGGTTAGACTTGATAATCCTGAAGGTCTTTTCCAAACTAAATGACTCTATTATTTGGTGCTCAGCTTTCTGCAGAAAATGTCCAAATTCTGACCTGTGGACAAATGGGGCCCAGTTTAGGTTGATGGATCTGAGGAGTTTGTACACCACCTACAAGACTCTTTTAGTGGTACAGATCTGACCGGCCCCTGCTCCATGTCACCTCCATGTATAGTAACCTCTGCATGCTTTTATCTGACAGCAGCAGCAGAGGTCACAAGAACAGCACAGGGATGTCTTATGTTTACCACCCCTCTTCTGACTATGGCTCCATGTGGGCTTATGCTGGGCAGGTAGAGGACACTGCAATAGCCTTCCAGAGGGGACATACAGCATTGGAGATGTTCTCCTTCCATTACAAAGCTTTCAATAGGGGACAGAAATAGTCTCCTGAGGCCAGGAGACGGGACCCATGTAGTTCCTAGTTACTGACAAGTGTTGGTGAGCAGGTTGCTGTTTTACCATAGGTTATGTTTTGTCCTTTCCAGCAGTGCCCTCACAAGGAGATAAGGTTGCGCACCCGGTGAAGCAGTAGGGATGAGAAGAGCTGAAGTCTGTGCTGTGTGGTCTGTTATCTCTGCATGGTCAGCTTGGGGTCACAAACCATATGTGGGAGCCACTGGTGCACAAAACAGAGCATATTTTCTTCATGAAAAATGTTACAAGAGTGACTTCTCTTGGTAGGTTTTTTTGGTCAATCCGTTGGCTTTAGATTTTTTTTGTAGGCAAGGAAGAATTAGGATCTGAGGTTTGAGGCAACTTTGTGGCATATGAAGGAAGAATGCTGGAAGTCAAAAAGAGTAAGAGGGAAGATTTACAGAGAGAGCTTAGCTGCTTCCTTAGAAACTGCTTATGTTTCTGAGGAAAACTAGGCAGACATGGATGCACTCCAGGCAAGAACAGTTTCAGCAGAAAATGTTTTCGTTTTCATTCTTCCAAACATAGATATCTGAGTGTCATCTTACTGGAGCTCTTGAAATGAGCAAAACATTCCCAGTTCTGTAACAAGAAGCATAGAAGAACTGGAGCTTTTCCTCTTGGCTAAAACGGGCAATGATAGGGAACTGAAATGATAAGATTTTTATTTTGAAAGTTATTTGTAACATCATTTAAGATGTTTATTTGTACTGGGGCTCAGAAGGCTGTGATTCTGAAATGCTAATGTGCGGCAGAAGTAGTGTCTGGTTCTGACTTGACACACAGTAAGTTTAGAATGTCAGGTTCTAAATTAAGTATCAGAATATGTGATTTCCCTGTCTATTTTTTACATTCGGGTATTGGATCAGGAGTCCTTTCAGCTGCTTTACTTTACCCAAAGACAAGTTCAAATAAGGCTCTTCGGTTATTTATTCTCTACTTTCTGGGTTTTGCTTGCTGGTAATTTTTGTTATTTGAATTTCAGTCTCTCTCTCTCAGCGCACAAAAGAGATTGCTGTCAGTACTTACATCTGAATCTGCCAGCAATCCCTGGTTGGGATTTATCCCATGGCTTAAGTTATGCAAGCGTAAATTAGACTCAGCCAGAGCAGGGAATGTAGAACAGGCAGCTCGCAGCTTCAGCTTCTCTGTTTTACAGCCTCTGCACATCCATTCTGGTTACTGAGAGCACTGTGTCGGGTCAGGCATTTCCTTTCTGCTTGCCTAGGAAAGGAAATGGACTTTTTATGGATGGAAACTCTTTACAGAATGGAAATGAAGTCTTTATTCCTACTACAGAGCCAGATGCCAGGTTGTCTGGTTATAGTATTGTCACATTATCAGCATTTTCTCTCACAGTCATCTTGGTTAATGTCTGACTTAAAAGGTTTTTGAAGCTGTTGTTCCATTTAATTTTCTTAGGTTTCCTAAAATATTTCATCTTTAGGACAAGTTAATATTTAAATTGTTCATTTGCCTAAAACAAATTTGTTACTTCTGATGTTCCAGCATGTACAAATAGGTCCATCACTAAGGAGCAGCCATATGTATTATGGAGCAGTAGTTTAGAAATAGTCTTCAAGAAGGTGGAATAGCAGCATCACTGCTGCTTTCTTACAGTCTTGGGGATGCCAGGATCTGCATAAACAGAAAGGTTCTGGGTTCTCTGAGTTTTTAACGATTTTCTTTGTAATGGAAATCTCATGCCACAAGGCTGTTGTGTCTGGCTTGCAGTTTTGCTGAAAATGCGGTCAGAGCAATCTCCCTTGTGTTATTCTGGCGCTCCTATTTCTGGCCAACATGCTGATGATGGGACAAGTTAAACAGAAGATGGGTCATGTGTTTTGAGTGGCAGAAAACATTTATTTATTAGAATTAGTTCTTAATCTGTACCTTTTGTTCTTTGGATTCCTTTTTCCCTTAAAAGTTTGGTGGAAATATGCATTCCACAGTGAGTCAGCATGGCCTTCTGGATGGAGCAGAAGGCAGATTTGGGAGTTATAAATCCAAGCACTTGCTGTGTGGCCTTAGAAAACTTATTTAACCTCTGTTTTTCCACCAGTAAAATCAGTATAATGAATAAGTCTTCAGAGTGATGTTGTCATGAATATGTGTAAAGCTGCAACACTGGTAGATCATAGGCTTTTACTATCACTTACTCAGAGTAATTGTATTAATATTGCCCAATATATGCTAAGTATAATCTAATGACATAAAAGTATTTATTCCTTGATATGTCATTTATTAAGCTACTTGTTGTTTCCTGTTATTTCCTTAGCACTCTTAGGCATGCATGGATTGCAGACAAAAACTCTGATCTTCTGTCATCGAGGGATACTCCTGTACCAGTGCGTGAAACACCACTGGTGTTTTGGTGGCCGAGGGCAAGATCAGGTGATGTCCAGAGATGACTTAGATTCAGAATCGTGGCAAAGTACAGAAGGAGCCTGTTTTCAGGTAGATGTAATGAAAATGAAGAAGACTAAAGTACGGAAGTTAACCAGGTGTCTGGAGTTTCCTGAAGTCTTTAAGAAACCCATTCTTGAGATCAGTGCCTCTGGCTTGGCTTCAGAGTAGGCTGAGTAGGAGACATTGTGACCAAGGCATTTCCCTTTTTTTCTTTCTGGTGGATGTAGGAGATCTCACTTCCCTGTTGAGCAAGGAATCAGTTTTCATTCTGGAAACAAGTCTGGCAGCAGCAAGATGTATGAGCTATGGGATCAGAGCTTTGGAAAGTCTTCAGTGACATTTCTCCATTCTTAGCACATCATTTAATGACAGTACTTGATGGCCAGGTCCTAAATGCAGCACCCGGTCTCAGAAATCTGGTAAGACATTGCATATGTGTGGGCATGAAGTTAGGGGGGTGCTCTCGAGCCGCGTCTTGGACTACTTGTGGAGCTGCTTTTCTCAGTGTGCTCCAATCCCGTGGTTATTCTAACTTCCACCGAGTAACACTAATTTTTAAAAGGGAGCTTCTTTCCTTACCTTAGCATTTCCAAGTCTTACTTGTTCTGCTCCCAGGATAGCCAGTCCAGGCACTCACCCAGGATCATACCTTAAAGTTCTCATTCAGCTCCTTTGCCATCATCTGGGCCTGTGCATTAGATTGCACCAGACACCCTCACAACCATTAGGGGAGGCAGGTAGTTTGTTCTCAGAGCCAGCATTTCTCCTGCTATCCAAAAGGCAGACGGCAGGAAAATTCAAGTAAAATTAAAAAGCAAGTAGGAGTAAAAGTAAAAGCAATCAAGAAACAACTCAGAGACAAGAGGGAGAAAAAGTGAAGGGAACAGAAGGTACTGATGGTAAGTAGGACATCATGAGGCTTTATTTTAGCTGGAAAATTCCTCATTGTTTGGTAGTAGAATTATTGATATTTATGATTTGAGATGACTGACTAAGAAATTTATCCTAACTAAAAGAACATTCCTTTCAATTAAAAACTAACAGTCTGTGATTGTTTGTACCACGGCTGTGCATGGTGTTGGGCTGTGGGAACAAAATGCAGAGCTGCTCTGCAAAAGGCTGCCTAGAGGCTTTGCCTTGGTTTTGGTGGGGCTTTTCATGCATCACTGGAGAGACATGTCTGCCACAGAAGCAGCCAGGCTAAACAGTGTTCTCAGAGCTAGCAGAAGTGTAAGTCAGGCAGTCTTAGAGATCCTGTGAAAGCTTGGTTGTTTCTGTTTTCTTTTGTGTTGTGGTTAATAAAATGTCCTTTACCACAGAATTTGTTGCACTGGCTTGCAGAAAGGTCAAATATGAACAACCTGGACAACTCTTGTTGGGTGTTTATGTCTTAGCCCCGTTGGCCACGTTGACATCTAAGTTATCTGTTGCTTCTTGATTGTTAAACTTAAAAATAAAAATCATTTGGATTTTAGAAAGCTTTCTCTCTCTGCAGTCAAAGGTTTGTCTTCTTTTAGAGCAGCTGTATACTTTGCATTCCCTTACTTGGCTGCTTGCTCATCTTTCATGAGGATAAACATAGAGTTTGAGGGAATTTCCCAGGTGGAAACTCCCTGTTCTTTATGTGAGCGCTGTGTGATGTGTTAACAGTCTGCAACAGCCATTTTGCTTTCGGTCCAGTATCATTTTTGTTAGCTTCACTGTCTTTCTAGGAGACAAAAAATAAATCAATAAAAGCTGAAAAGAGGATTTACTGATCCCTTATTAGTTGTCCAGATTCCAACCTCACTCCACACTGTAAATCCAGAGTAACTCCACTGGAGCAATGCCGTTATCCAGCCTTCAACTATGGAATTGCCCATCCTCATTGTGTTGAGGCCCACTAAACACAGATATCCGGTACAGATTGACAGTACTATCTAATGAACAAAACCATCTCTGTATGAATTATGGGCAACTCGCCAACAATTTGCAGTCCATAAAAATACTTTTGGATATAAGTTGCTCATCAGCTCATTGGAGATATTTCCATGCTTTAGCTGGGCAGCTAACTTAGAACAAGTTACTTATTCAGCAGGTTTTGTGATAGCAGTTCTGTGAATTTAAATATCTGGGTATTATTTATGACAGAAACACAGAAGGCCAGGAATCCTGAATGGCAATTACTCTGGGAATGGGGAAGAGATGGATAAAATGAGTCACATTACCTTAAATGCTGCCCCTTGCAGACTATAAGCTCTTAAAACCCCATGAAAAGTGTAGGTTCATCTTCTAAAGAGAAGATTACCTGGGTCTTTTTGTTTTTGCTTGTTTGTTTTGTCTCCAGATATTCTCTAAGGAGTTGTTACAAGTTGTAAACCAACAAATTTCTTTGCATATTAAATCACCAGCTCAGGCAGATTTTGATCAGTGTCCCCTAGACACCCCGCTGCACCATCTGTATTGAAGACACAGCCCTTTAGTGTGCCCAGTCTGGGTTGCTGGGTTTGACATTTTTAATGAACCGGTTCTAAGATGAAATGTTTGCCTGCTTTTGCAAGCCCAGATGATAGTTATTACTTTGGTTGAACTGTACTGACAAGTACACTGAAGCATTCTGAAAGCTCTTTCACTTTAGGTTTCCTCAAGCTCCCTGCAACATTGAAAGAAATTTAAGTTTTGGAAGGGGTGATCTTACCACCAAATGATGTTGGTCCTTTCCTAAGGACTATAGTAAGGGCACACCACAAGTCTATACCTTATTATCTGAGTCCTTTCAGATGCAGGTACTGATGTGCTGGAATTCAGCAGCAGTGCTTGTGATGGTAAAGCTTGCTTGTCAAGATGGGCATTGCAAAAGATCATTCTTAATGAGTGGAACTTGACTACTCACTCTTAAGTGATGAGTCTAGCTAAATTAAATATTGATTAAAATGCTCTGCTTGCAACACCTCTAGCTTTAAACTCAGCACGTGTTTTCTTTGTATTGCAAAAATAAAGTTGGAGATTTAGTAATGGAGTGATTTGAAGACCAAGTACTGAAAGCAGAAAAATTCTCCCGAGTGGTATGTTGGAAAGCAAATGAAGGTAAAGCCAGTGCTCCGTAGGGATGGCAGAGTGGGTGAGCCACCTCATCTGAGTAGAAAATGGGAAGTCTAAACAAACTAAACTAGATGTGTCTTTCTGTATTTACACCAAGTAATGTGATTCAGGCAAGGAAAAGCACCATCTCACTGGGAATCATGAATTTAGATTCTTTGAAAAATAAAAACTCGGTTCCGCTGTTCCCTCACTCCTTTCTCATGACACCCTACCTCACAAGTTTTCAGTGACTTTGTCTTTACTTTCCAGATTCGTGTTTATATTCTGTTTATATTGATCTGAGTGCCTTTTTGTGAGGAATTATATTATTCTGCAATGTATACTTCATGGATATTAAAAAGGAGAATCATGAATTCTGTATTGTTTGCTTGATTTACCTACCAGGTATCTTATATCCTCCGTTCCAGCAATGAAGAAGAAAGGCCTGCATGCACTCTGCACGTCACAGGCAGTGTAGTTTCAGAAAGACTGATGTGCATGAGATTATAATCACAGAGTCTTCCAGAGACCTTGCAAGTACTGGGTTAGGGAGAGGAAATGACTCCTGTTCTAGCTGATGGCAGTGCAGTTTTTATGGATTACCCCAAATGCCTCTGTCAGTGGATGTATACAGTGTGCTTCTAGAGTTATGCAGCATAAATGCTGTGGATCAAAGTAATTTTTGTTGAGCTTTTGGATTGTAAAATAAAGTGAAATAGTAAGAATTCCTGTGGCCCCGTTGTAATATATCTCCTTAACTCCTGAGCAGCAGAACTGAGTCCTATACTCCAGAACTGGCTGAAGTATTCAAACCTTAACTGGACAAGGTCCTGAGGCACCTGATTTCAATTGGATTTGCTTAGAGTGGGAGGAGGGATGAGAATATTTCCTAGGTCTCTTCCAAACTAAAAGACTCTGATTCTAAGGGGAAGGGCTGCTAAGGGAAAGTTCAGCCCTGCTGCAAGTTATTGTTGCTGATATGAAACCAACCTACCAATTGAGAGGGATGTGAAATACTTTTCATGCCATCCCATGTAAACAGTTAGGATTTTACAACTTTTATATTCTTTTAGTAGGCCAACAACAAGGCCTTTCTAGGTTTTGTCTGTCTTGGCTTCTGTTTTTCTAAACAGTCATGAGAAAAGATCAGCTATTTGTCTGGTTATCAAGTATTGAACCTGAACCTGGAACTATTCCATCTAAGAAAGGTGCCCTGATCCTCAGATGAGAAAGAGCTAGCCTGTCCCCACTTTTCCTGGCACAGCATATACTTTATCAGGAAAAGTAGCTCCAAAAAGGGAAAGTAAGACATTTCTGTGGGAAGATAATTTAGTTAGAATTGTCTGACTGAGTCTACATGGTCCCCACAGAGCAGAACCACACCACAATTTTAGAACAAAAAGTAAAGAAAAAACTCACTCAAATTGCAACTGCTGTATTTCTGAAAAAGGAATTTCTGAAGACAGAGAACTAATTACTGGAGTCAGAAGTTGACCGTTATCTTAAGATTAACACCTTTGAAATGGGAAACAGATTATGATCACAGATGATAGAGCTTTGCATTTGTGTCTCCTGCAGTAATGATGCATTTGATCTGGGAACAAGTGACTTTCCACAGTAACAAGCAAGAATGAGACTTGAGGCTTTCAGCTCTTGTGGTCCTAAAGCGTTTTGTGACTGTGGTGCTTTAATCTGAGGCAAGAGAGGCAGCGATAACTACAATTTTGGAGTAGACTGTGAGCAGCTAACAAGAACAACGTTATTTCACTGGTATCATGGCACTTACCTTCTTTGTATCACTCAAAGCATGCAAAGAGATGTAAATCTGTCCTAAATAATCCATTAAATCCTCGGCTGCTGGTTCTTCAACACCTCTTTTGCCAGAAGCGGCTAAAAAATGCTCTCAGCTGCATAATACTGTCTAGGACTTCCTTCTGTAAGCCAAGTCTGAAGAAGTAAGTGGGAGTGAAAAACTGGCTCCGATCATTCTTACTGCCTCTCCTTCACTTGAATCTAGACTGCATTCAGCTGCGAATTCAATATTTTCTTTCCATTTTAATATTCCGTTGCAGTCATGAACTATTCAGGGCAGGTGCTGCTTCTGCCTGAGAGACTAGCACCTACCACAGCAGGTTCCTGGCCACTGGGCACTACCACAAAGAGTAATATGTACCACCAGACATCCAGATGTGGGCACAGCCATACTGTGAATAATGGTGATAGCAAAATGAGAACCAGGAGGAAAAACTATTTTAATGCTGCAAGTAATCATAGTGCACGTAGGGAGAATGTGTGGAACAGTAAAAGCCACACTACCTTGCTGTCTGTTAGCTGTCACTGTGAAGCCATGTTGTCTCGAATGTTACCAAGACTTTTTATCCAGTTAGCAAATTGCTGGGTGAACACAGATTATGCTGAAAGAACCTTGGGCCAGATGGCTGAAGCCACTCCTTTCTCTATCAACCAGCCGCAGAAAGATCCAGCACAGGCTGGCAGAGTGCCTTCTACATAATCTCTGCTGTTAAAATGTCACTGGAAGGACAAATAGACTAACTTGTAGCTGGTTGCTATTTGGGTGAGGCCAGAAGCTGCCCTTTGTCATCACAGGCACATTTGGGATTTTCCAAAGAATTTAGGAACGCTTGGCTTCCCGCAACCGTCTTGGGAACCCCGGGAAATCTTTGGCTGCAACATATGTGAGGTCTTCATTCTGGTCCTGCTCCAACATGGGCTTGAGACTGCAGGGCTGAAGCACAGAAGCCCCTGAAGCTGTGGCTCTGTAAGAGGTGGCAGGACTCCTTACAGCCTTCCACTTAACTCCACCAGAACCCAAGGAGAAATGATCGTTTGCTGAGCTTGTGAACTCTCAGACCATGAGAGGGAGCTTTTAAAATGTTCCCCGTGCCTTTTTTTCTTCTCAGGTTCACCATGGCTCCATCCCAGCCACACGGCACAGGTGACGGGCAGGCTCCATCTTTCACCCCCGCTGCCCTTGCTGCTTGCTTAAAGAGACCAATGCTGGCGGCCTGTAGCGATGCAGCCATTGGGTTTTGGAGCTGCTCTTCTCTGGTGCTTGTGTTGTGAGTGCACAGCCCATGCTCTGAGGAGCCTGTTCCAGACCCGCCTGGCGACAGGACAGGCTCAGCGAAAGGGGTCTCACTGACAGCTTTCCATCTCCCCAGTGTCTGTGTTTCCTCATTCTCTTTTTATAAATCTTTAGACTTCGAAGGAGAGTTTATACACACCGTAGGGAGTGTCAGTTGTTACACTATAAGCCTTAATAAATAGTATTATCTCACGGTGATAAGACCAGTGTTTCTGATAAGCCCATGGCAATGGACACGAGAAGTCTCATAGAACAGTTATACAATAAGGCTTTCCTGGAGCTCCAAGCCAGAGGACCCTGCTGTCAAGGTGCCATACATTTGAACCACCAGCTATGCCACTGTGACCCTCGTCATCAGGGGCTTATTTTATACAGTGACTCTCTCCCATGGCCTAATTTCGCATCTCTGTAACCCTGCAGTGTTCACCTGAGAAGATGAAAAGGTCTATGTCACCTAAGAACTGTACCTCTGTATTATCAAGCATTCAGTCCTGGAAGAGATAGTCCTATTTAAAGTGTTATATTTTCCAACTTCCACTCATTTGCAAGACAGCCCCATCACCTTACTTTACATTTTGTACCTCTAACTACTTTTAAATATGGGACAATGTGAGGTCCAGCTGCATGGGCTGTTCTTCAGCTCGTGTGTGGAAGTCTTCTTGAGCTCTTTAAAATGTTGTTAATGAACAGCATATAACATTTTGATGCACAGTCTTGCTTTTGTAAAACAGGTTGGGATGTTCTTAAGTTTGCAGTCTTTCTTACAGTGCCAGTATTCCTAGAGGAGGAGGCAGATTTAATCTTTGCAAAGAGGACTTTCAGGCTTCTAACGACCCGGAGCAGTAACCTATGTGGAGAGAGATGCTTGATGGTGTCCTGGAGCACTTATCTGCAAACTTTTCAAAACTCAACTATCTGATCAGTTCCAATATGCCCAAATGCACCAGCATCCACCCAGCACAACTTCCTTCTTCTTCATTTTCATTAATCATGGCTAATAAGGATGCACATGCCACACTGGATTCACTCACAGGACTATTACTGCTTTCTGTCAAACTGTTGGCCACAGGGAGGGACCCTGCAGGCAGTTTCTGTTAAGAAGAAAAGCTAACAATAAACAGTTTTTTTTAATGCAATCCCTTTCATTTACGAAGAATGTGAAAAGTCTGTTTCTTTTAGAGGAGAAATAATGAAACAGGAGTGACAGCATCTTGGATCCGGGAACAAAGACATCCTTCAGCCAAAAGTCTGTACTGGGGTGGGGGAATTTTCCTCCTGTGAAGACGTCTATGTTTGTCTGCACTTACTTGCTATCTTTTTTCTCTGCTGTGTCTGCACATCTTCTGCATTCTCACAAACCATCAGCGATAGCAGAGGAACAGAAGAGAGCCTAAGCCTTGCTGTGATGGCAAGAAAAGGATATGTCTGATCACTTATTTATTCTTGTAATAGCTCTGAAGGTCTAAGGACACAGACAAGAAATGATTGTAGCTCTAATTTTTGATTAAGCTCTCAAAAACTGTATGTCAGACTTGGCCAGACAAGCTTTTTTACTGGTCTGAGACAGGCTGCAAATGTCATGATGCTGGTTAGGAGCAATCGCTTTGAGTTCAGTTTACCTTTAGTAAAATCACTTTAAAAGAATAAGCAGGCGACACCTGTGGACCACAGAGGGTGTTGGCAAGGAGAGGGGTGATGTGCCCAGTGGCAGCACCAGGCAGGGAGCATCTGAGGACAGAGGGATCAGTAGATGCAGGGTGCGTGAAGCACTGCAGGGCAGTGTGAAGCGCATGGCTCTGCTGAGCTGCTGACTTTTTTAGTAGCCAGCAGAGGTGAATATTATTTCCTAGGTTTATTTCCCATACGTCTTCCTCGAGAAATGACAGGTAGAGGTGGGGCAGTTGCTTTGTGAGACGTTCTCTCGCTGAAGATTTGTCTGGCAGAGGTCATCCTGCAGAGCACTGCTCTGGGTCTCTGCAGCACATCACAGCTGAAGTCATCCGCTCCAGTTCCGCAGCAAGGAAAAGTGGTAAAAAGTCATCCCAAGTACAGCCATGTGAATTTTCTTGTGATTTTCCTTTCCTTGTTTTGTCCTTTCTGATAAACTTTTCCAACCCTTCTGAATATGTTTTCTGACGGGTGGAAAAACACACCACCGATTCCCTTCAGGTTAGTTCAGTTCTGGCGGGTGTGAATGTGGTTATACGCGGGTGTGGCACTGTGTGTATATTTATCAAAATCAAATAACACCAGGAAACTATTTACAACTTTTAACCGCTCTTGCAATCTCTTCTGTGGAAGAAAAGTTTTCACATGAATATTTCTTGCATTAGAGGTGAAATCAGATCCCTGTCCCGCACTTGCTGTGTTTGGAGTGTGTCCAAGAGCTCTTAAAAAAGGCATTCCAGCTGGAATATGTCATGGACTATTCTCGCTCCCAGCTCCAGTGGGTTTCCAGCGGGGAGCTGGAATGCAGACCTCCCGGTCACACACAAGAGTGGCTGCATTTGGGGGGTTCACGTTACAATTGAGAGAAAATAAATGCCAAGGCAGGGCCAATATCACATGAAGGTGGTAGAGAGAAACAAGCAAACACCATGTGTTGTGCATAAGGAGCTCAGCAAATCTACGTCTCTGCAAGTGTACATTTAATGCTGGCCAGAGCTTAAGTCAGTGCAATAATTAGCCAGGATTTACACATCTGCACTTCTACTAAAAAGTGGTTTTTATTTCTTTAAAAGGCAAAATCCCCACAGCAGAATGGGCTGCCTGAAAAGTACAGTGAATAGCAAAGAGAAAAAGAAGCATCTGAGCTCAGATGAGCATTAGATCATGGAAAACTCCTCAAGGCAGCTCATTACAGGCAGAGTCCCCTCCATTCATCTTCTGGTCAGCCCACCTCCCTTAGATGGGACAATCCTGCTGTAAGGAGAAAGAAGTGCAAATACACATTTTCTGAGCTAGGGGTAGTATCTTTTTAGGTTCTTTGTTTTACAGCTCCGTTTTAAACAAGCGGAACCGCTCCCTCCCTGCAAATATTCTCTACTTCCGTTGGTCTTGTGTCAAACTAAACCTGGAATATGTTGGAGAGATCATGTTTAAATGGTTCTGTTTTTGCCTGGTAGCTGTCATGAATATTAACATACTAAATAGAACAGGCTGAGATAATAAGAATGTTGATCTCTCTGGCTGTGAAAAAAGCACCATTATGTGAATCTCACTGGTATTTAATCTGCAAACTGAATTGCACCTATTTAGGGAGGGAAAAACAGCAGTGCTCATATTGATGAGAAATTCTGCTTATTAATGATTCAAAAGATACAGTTCCTAGGCTCTGTAAACAAGTTCAGTATTCTGTATACTAATCCATAACCATTATCATATGTAGGGAACAAGAAGTTACTCACAAACAGATGTTTCTTCTGCCAAACCCATTCATTTAGTGCACATTTTACTTTCCAAGTCCTTGTTAGCAACTTTCTGTGGTAGGCGGATTACATGAAAGGATGGAAAAGCACGATTCCTGTGCCTGCAAAGGAGCAATGTCTTCATGTTTGTTCTGCAGTCTGTTCCATCTTGCCTTGCAGCAGAAGAGTTATTCGTCTTGCACACACTCTCACTGCCCTGGAGGGCACTCAGCTTTGTTTCCAGCTGCTGTGAGGCACTAGGAGAAGCCAAACTTGTTCTGTTACCAGAGAGCTGCATCATTAAAGGTGCTCTGTGATCTGACCAGTCACAGAAACTGGCATTCAGATATGCTATGCTCAGAGAAGGCAATTTCCGTGCCATAAGTTACGGGTGAGCTTTCAGGGAATTATATGCCAAAAGCTAAGGGTGAAGGAAGAATTACTGCTCAGAACATGACTAACTTCAAAGTTAATTTATGTTTTTCAGAGGCTGGTTCAGTTGGGTTTTTAGTATCTCCATTATGGAGATCCCACCAATTTATGGGCAACCTCTTCCACTGGTTGAATACACTGGTGAATTTTTTCCTCGTGTCCAGATGGAATTTCTCTTGCAACTTGTAGCCACGTCTACTGTTCTTTTGCTGTATGCTTCCAAGAAGCGTGGAACTCTCTTCTCTGTAACTCCCTATTAGGTAGATAGCTAGGAGATCCTGCCTCAGCCTTATCTTCTTCAAGGGTTAAACAAATCCCCTCCTCTCAGCCCCTCCTCCTGCAGCACCTTTACCATCTTGGTGACCTTCTGCTGGTCTCTTTCCAATTTCTTCCCGTCTTCTTTCACTAGGAGTCCCAGACTGGACATAGTAAGTAGTCCAAATGCAGTTTCATGTATACTGATGAGAGGGGATCCAAAAATAGACCTTTACAAGGAAAAGAACTATTGTAAATTAAAAACCTGACCAGGCTATGCTGAGTTCCCTGAAAACTCCATCGCTGCAGTTCACATGTTCCTAAAACTACCCCTTGTAGCTGACTGCTTTCTGAGCACACCGATGAAAAAAAGGACAGAACCACTCTTCTCAGTGGGCACAATCTGAAATACAGGAAATTCCATTTAAACATAAGAAATAAGTGTCTTCATGTGAGGGTGATTCGACACCATTACAGTTTGCCAGAGAGGCAGTGAAACCTCCATCCTTGGCGATACTCAAAACCCAACTGGACAAGGCCCTTGGCAACCTGCTTTGAGCAGGGTTGGGCTGATGACAAAGGCTCCAGAGGTGCCTTCAAGCCGCAACTATTCTGTGATTCTGTAAAGTGCTATGTGTGATGAAAGTAGTGACACAGAACAGGTCATAGGAGGAGGGAATTTCAGTTACCCACATTTGGATCAACAATTTATCAAGACAAGATGCAGAGACACAATTACAGATGGGGAGAAACTATCAGGGATGGTAGTGTGTAGGGACAGGACAAAGGGAAAGGGTTTAAAACTAAAAAAAAAAAAAGGTAATGTAAAATTAAATATAAGGAAGAAATTATTCACTGTGAAGGTAGTTAGGAACCAGAACAGGTTGCCCAGAGAAGTTGTGGATGCACCATGTCTAGAGTTGTTCAAGGCCAGGCAAGATGGGGCTTGGGGCAACGTGGCACGGGGTTGGAACAAGATAATCCTTATGGTCCTTCCAGCCCAAACCATTTTGATTGTATGACTGCTTCGCATGGTGACCAGTTCTGTGATAATAATCACAGTACAGTCAGAACAGTGCTGAAGTGGGAGAGAACAACCCAAGTAAATCCAGTATGTGGATGTTCAGTTTCAAGAGAGGCAGATCAAAACAAGATTAAAACAAAACAAAACAAAAAAGAACTTAAAAGGAACAGTCCAAGAAACAAGAGGGGAAAAGGCATCCTAGATGCCGTTAAAAAATACTATATTAAAATCCCACATTACAGTTGTGCACAATTTGAAAAGAAATCAATGTGGTCCAAAAAGGTCATTTTGCTTCTCAGTAGGAATATTAAGGATGCTATCAGAGGTAATAAGTTAATGATTAAAATATTGAGAAACTTACCCAGCAAGAAAGCTCATAAAACATGGCAAGTCAACAATATGACAGAAATTAAAAGGGCTAAAATAGAATGTGCACTGAGCCATGCAAAGACTGACAGTAAGTAGTTCTGTATATAGCAAAGACAGGAAGCCAACTATTTTGATGGCAAATGTGTAAAAGGGCACTCAGGAATGACAAACAGCAGAAATGCTCAGTGAGCTTTATGTGCCAGTCTCTTTTGCTGGAGACCTTACAGAGAGTCCCAAACCCAACACATCGTTTACAGCAATCCATCAGAATAGATAAGTAAGCCAGCAGGACCAGGCATCATTTACACAACAGTTCAAATGTGAAGCTGCTGAACTGCTGGCCAAGGTGTGTGAGCTGTCATTACAAGCAGCCCTTGCTCTGGAGGAGGCAGAGATGCCACTGCAGCTGCTAGCTAGAAGGGAAATTGGGCAACAACATACTGGTGAGTTTGACTTCCATCTCTCCTCTCACAGCAGATGAATAAGATTTCTATACACACATGATGTCAAGGAAAAGAGTCAATACTTTGTCTGCAAGGAGCAATCCTGCCTTATCAGTTTGCTGCAGCTCCTTGGGGAGGTGGCTGGCTCACAGTCAAGACACGTGAGATGAAGGCAGTGGGTATGGTGAGAGTTATGCACCCAATCTTATGGCATAGAAGAGGGGCAGCTTGTAGGGACTGGAAGGTAGGTACTTCCAAGTGGATGTAGGAAAGGACTGCAGCAGGGGTGGCAGAGGGAACTGTGGAGACCAAGTGTGGGCAGGCTCAGGAGGGCTCAGGCAAACTCATAGACAAGTCACCTGCTGAGGGACTGCTAAAAGGACCAGTCAGGGGGCCCCTTCGTAACAGCGGAGACTGCTGGTGGTGTGAGGGGAATGGGCTGCAGAAAGCTGCTGGGCTCTCCCCAAGCATCTCTAAATGCCACTGTTGAAAACAGAGTGCTGGGTGACCAGGGTCATTGGTCAGATCCAGGAAGTTATTTTTCGTGATTTCCTATCAAAAAATAGAGGTGGGTGGTATATCTTGCAGCCCGGCAATAAAGGGTTATCTTGCTAAATTAAAAACAGTTGTTTCCAGGAAGCCAAAGGCTTTGTACGCTGTTGGTAGACCCCTAGAGGAACTTGCTGTGACGGGGACCAGGATTATTCCTGTGATCTCGTCACATGACTGTGCCCAAGAGGCTCTGCAGATGGCTAAGCAACCTATATGGCTAAGCAGGAAGTCAAGGTTTTGCTCCATCACTCCTGAGCCAAGACCTGGTCCAGTCCGTGGGTGTGCTGCAGTGCTTGACCTTTCCTGAGAAGAAGCAGAGGTCCCGGGATCAACAGCAGGACTGAGGCAATTCCATTAGAGCCAGACATTTGCTCCAGCCTTCTTGTCAACTTGCCTGAGTATCTTTTACCATCATATAGTTTGCAGTTGTGTCCCAAAGGAAAATAAATTATCTGTGTGCCGTTCATGATCTTTATTGTTTATTGAAAAAGAGTGGGGGGGGAACCTTTGTTTTGAGTTTCCTTCCAAAACAGGGTTTTTTCAGTTGTCTTTGGATATTTTTGCCTTGTTCTGTTTTCCTGGTTAATGTAATCATTCATCTTTCCTGTTTTCGCTATAGGACTTCTAGATGGTTCACAGATGTGCACTGGAAAGTCTCTCACTGGAAATTAAAAGGTAGCATGCTGAATCCTGAATGCAAACAATCTTCACTGAGTTAGGCTATTGCTCACAAAAGCAGACTGAAAAGAGATTTCACTGGACCTTGCTGCTTTGGTTTCCCTTTTCCCTGGATTTTCTTAAAACTGCCTCCCAATACTTGCGCAAACCCCAAATAGGACTTTTACAATAACATCACAGCTCAGCTGGCAACCTTCCCCAGAACAAGTCTTTCCTCATCCCATGTTTTTTCAGCCTTTTGCTGAACTCAGTGGAACTTTCTAATCAACATAACCTTTTTTTTTTCCTTTAAGTTTTTCCATTTAGAGCTTGTTGCCCTGGTCAAGTTTCTTTTTGCTGTTTACAGCAAAGAACAAGGCCTTTTCTGCCAGCTGATCTGTAGAGACATTTCCCTGGTTCTCCTGTCAGCTGTTCTTCTCAGGATTCCCTCTGTACCCATTTCTCCACTTAAACATGCACTCAAACTTCTAGACATGACCTCCTTTCAAGTTTCCAGGTCTAAGCAGAGGAGTTTCTGCCACACCTGCTCCAGATACTGAGAATCTTTGGAAATGCCGAGCCTTTATCTTTCCTAATTTGTGTATTTCCTAATTTGTTTCAGATAGAACATACTCTATCAGTGGAAAGTCACGACCCTCTGGACCAAAAGTGGCAGCCCTATGCCATCTGGCCTCGTAAAATGATATTCTCATCTATTTCTACAACTATGTAGCATGTCATATATTTTTATAGAATCGTAGAATGGTTCGGGTTGGAAGACACCTTAAAGTGTCACCTGACCCTAGTTTCAACCCCTTAACACTGGTAAGGACACCACCCACCAGCTCAGGCTGCCCAGTGCCCCATCCAACCTGGCCTTGAATGACTCCACGGATGGGGCATCCACAGCTTCTCTGGACAGCCTGTGCCAGGTCCTCAACACCTTCTCTGAAGAATTTCTTCCTTATATATAATCTAAACCTAAACTGTTTTTTAGCTTCAAACCATGACTCCTTGTCCTATCACTGCATTCTCTGAAAAAGAGACCTTCCCTATCTTTCCTGCAGGTGCTTTTTTAGGTACTGGAAGGCCACTGTAAGGTCTCTTTGGATCTTTCTCTTCCCTAGTCTAAATAATCCTGACTCTCTCATCCTCTTTTTGTAGAAGAAGTGCCCCAAGCCCTCTGAGCATATTCATGGCCCTTTTCTGGACCCGCTCCAACAGCTCCATGTCCTTCTTGTGCTGGGGTTCCCAGGCCCTGCTCCAGATGGGGCCTCACGAGGGCAGAGCTGAGGGGGACAATCCCCTCCCTGACCCTGCTGCCACCCCTCTGTTGAATTAGCCCAGGATACAGTTGGCCTTCTGGGCTGCAAGAGCACACTGCAAGCTCATATTCAGTTTTCCATCCACTACTTAATCATAGCATGTAGTAAAAAACACACGGCTGGAGCGTGAACTATTCACTGGAGACGGCGGCAGATAACCCCATGCCTGCTGTCCCGCCAAGTGCTAGAGAGTTAATCATGTTCTATGATTCTGTGTTCCTGCAGAGAAGCTGCATGGCGATTCAGCAGAGAGGTGGCTGAGAATCAAGCATCTCTGGAAATTGTATCATGTTATTTTCATTAGTTTCCTACCTCGGTAAGCTGGGATTGACTGAATGCTCTGAGGGAGTTCAGAATGAGAACGGCTGAATCACAGCAGCCTCACTGCAGTGATCGAAGGCAACCACAAGCAGAAATCTGCATGAGTCATTCCAAAGAGAGAGGCCAGAGAAAAGGGTGGGCGTGCTGTGTACTAAAGTACATAGCTCTTCTGGGAATGTGAACTTCTCAGGAGCTTTTACTTTACTATTCTGGTGTAAATCTGAAGGGAATCTGTTGATTTATATGTCATTGTCATAGTCACAGGTGGGCTCTGCTGGGAACAACCGGTACAGCCCTGCATCTGCCATGTCCTTAGACCTACTTGTTAGCTGCTCATCCATACCTGCAGGAAGGAACCACTCCAGAATAAAGGCACAGGGCTGAGCGGGTTCAAAACTGTACCCAAAGAGAGATTATGGGACCATGGCCTCCACTTCTCCCACTCTGATATCCTAAATGTTTGGAGGAGAAATTACTGCCTCTCCTAGGCAAGGGTTGGCAGTATGGCGCCTTATGCATTGGGGCCATGCCTTACACAACCCTCCTCATGTACCCTGGGTGACCAGCTGTCTTCCACAGCACCAGCAGGAAAGAGGATTAATGAGCTAGTTGGTTTGACAAGGGATACCTCCCCTAAACAATAGGACACCCTCACCTACAGCCAGAGATACAAAGAGCTGAGGGCACCCAGCACACTATGGAATAGGCTCCCAGCCTGGCAGGAACAAAAAGCAGGGCAAAAAAACAGCCTACCTGTCAAAAGCATTCCACAGGTTGCAGGTTATACACCTCAGAGTGCCTGCTGCCAAAACTCAGCAGCCACAGGTACCTCTCATTCCAGTGACAGGGTCTGCCCCACTCACCCAGCTGCTCCCACAGCGTACCTCCTCTCTGGTTTATTTACCAGAGCAGGTGGGTTCACTGCTTTTGCTTCTTTTTTTGTTTGTCCCAGGGTGAGAGCCATGAATCCTGCATTTCCCTGCAGCGAGGTTCCCATGCACTCAAAGGAACAGTTTCTTTTACAAGAAACACTCTAATTCCAGAGTATAAAACCACTGTTCTGACAACTTCTTTATATGGCTAAGCATTAAAATGTTTATGCAGACTGGATTGAGGTCTATTTCAACTCAAAACCCCACAGTCAGGAGCTCCTGCAGCCTACGACAGCTTTCCCTCAAGCTGATAGTGGCAGGACAGAGCTGGCTGGAGCTGTCTTGGAGATAGAAAGGCCCACTGCTGCCTGGGCACTGTCCCCTTGCTCCCGAAAAGGGATGCCCAGCCACAAGTGGGGTTTGGAGTCTCCATACTTAAACAGCATTGCTGCTGTGAATGAGGATGAGTGCCCAGCATGTTTGGTACACCCTGGAGATGGCAGCAGCCCACTTTAAAGCCTTCTGATGACCAAAGAACATACGTACAGAAAAACACATCAACTAACTGCTTCCCTCTGAGCACTGGATTACCTGTTGTTCCCATAGCAGAAAAATATCTCCTGGAAACTTTCTTCATTTCTAGGTTCTCTGTATCTTGATACGAGAACATAGCATCTGACAAGGTATGAGAACTGGTTCTCTTTTACTTTTATTATAGCTTTTTAAATCACATACTTAAATGTCTCATAAAATTTCTCCTGGTAATCTTACAGTATAAATCGTAGAATCATAGAATGGTTTGGGTTGGAAGGGACCTCAAGTATCATCAAGTTCCAACCTCTCTGCCATAGGCAGGGTTGCCAGCTGCTAGGTTAAGTACTAAATCAAATTGCCCAGGGCCCCATCCAACCTGGCCTCGAACACCTCCAGGGCCGGGGCATCCACAACCTCTCTGGGCAGTGTGTTTCAGCACTTCATCATTCTCTCAGTAAAAAAACCTCCCTCTGACATCTAATCTAAATCTCCTTTCCTTTTGTTTAAAACCATTCCCCCTTGTCCTATCACTATCTACCCATGTAAAAGTTGATTTCCCTCATGTTTATACCTTTAAATACCGGAATGCTCTTCAGGGTATCATGGCACACATTTTCCCAGTCTACTCTGGAAATGTAACCAGATTTACGAACAGAAGTCTTATTTACTTACATATTCCTACACCTATACCTCTAAAAGGTATACAAAAATACAAGGACTGAACACACTAATATGGTAAATGCAAAACCAAAGGATATTCTTTGCAGAAAGAAACTGTGGTGACAGATGAAATGACATAGAATGGCAGTATGTATGCGTACATATAAATATTGTGTCTTCCTGTCCCAGAGCTTGGTGTTACTGAGCTGGAAAACTAAAAAACAGCAAGAAATAATCACGCTACCTTAAAGATTATGAGATTTTTTAAAAGTCAGTATGTAGTGAATTCTTGGTCTTTCACTTTCTCAGTGTTCAGGTCCTGCTCTAGCATGTACTTCCAAGCTGGAAAAAAACCCAACGAAACAAAACCAAAAAAAAGCATTGTTGAGATTCCTGTATAATCAAAACAGGGCCTGCAAAGACACCGTTTATCGAGAGCCACACACTGAGGCTGTGAGAGCTGGCAGCAGTGAACGTAT
Organism: Pavo muticus; assembly: GCA_016647715.1. Taxonomy (NCBI): domain Eukaryota; kingdom Metazoa; phylum Chordata; class Aves; order Galliformes; family Phasianidae; genus Pavo; species Pavo muticus. The sequence continues at coordinate 1,515,009 of JACDJE010000117.1, read as the reverse complement.
TACAATTAAGAATAACATTTTTTCCAGATAGGATAAACACCATTTGTCACTTCATAAGCTTTAGGATTTGAAAATGGAACTAAAAGTATTTCCTTTACTCCTCCCGATGCAGCTGATGTTGCTTCATCTTCTGACATTGCAAGTATTTGTAGACATCGCCAAACTAAATTAAAAGCCTCCTTCCTTTCTTCTCCTTTCCCTTATTCCCCAGTTTTGAAACTGTTTTCTCGAGCACTGATGTAGAACTTTACTGCTGATTGATTCTACTGCTTGAATGTGATGAGGGGAAGCTTGGACGTGAATGTCCCGGCCAGAAGACCACCCAACTTCAGAGGAGGGTGGGGACCAGCCAGAAGGACCGGCCTTTCAGCTGGCTCTGTTCCCAAAATACAATATTTATGATCTTAAAACAGTATCAGCAAAGGCAGGTAAGGGTTTTACAAAGCATAAAGTGCCCGAAAGTGACAGTTTGGATAGCTTCACAGACAACGTGCTTTGTGTTGTGCCTGTCGTTTGGCATAATGTGAAAACTTGCAAATTGAGCATGGTCAGAACGCCCTGCAGAGGAAGATGGCCGCCTGGTTCCCCCAGCACCACCGTCCTGCCTTTGGGGAGCTCTCTTCACCCCGCAGTTAAACGAGGGACAGCCCCGCAGCCCTCGGGGTAGGGGTGTTTTAGGCCGTGTCCTCCCCTTCTGCCTGGAACCCTTCTGTTTACCGTCCTGCAGGGAGAGTCCTGCACGGCCATTAGCACCAACCTCCCCCCACCTTGACTCTGCCCGCCCAGCTGCTCAGCCAACAAAGTCGAGCAAAGCAGAAACTGCAGGGAAGGGCTGTGACTAATTAAGATGTTATCTCGTGAGCAGATTGAAATGAAGGTGCCTGGGAAGAAAATGCAAAAATCCTAAGTAGCTGTAAAGTGGCTCTTTTTGCCAACCTTAAAGAAGGCACCCCTTAATAACTCACAGCTGTGCGTATTTGAACCTCATCTAGCACCAGCTCATGCATTATTGACGTTCTTATTACTGGCAGCAGAGCTGCAGAAACGAGAGTGATATCTGCTGTAGTTGATGGGAGTGCGGGTGTTGGGTAGGGCTCCCACTTGTTGCAGAGCACAGCCCCTGTACCGGGAGAGCTGTGTAAGAGGAGGAGGAGGTGGGAAAGCAGCTGAGCTGGGAGACTCTGGAAACCTTAAAGAGCAGAAGGGTGGAGAAGCATAGGTAGAGAAACCTGCAGGATTAGTGACTGTATGCTCTTGGAGAGTGAGGTCATCTCCTTGTTATCAACGTCCTCTGATGCACAATGGCCCGCGCTGAGGGCAAAGGACAGGTCCCCTGGCCACAGACCAAGGTAGAGAGCTGCTGCCTGGCACGGAGACCTTGAGTCTATGCAGAGGACTCTGCTGTGTCCACGAAGGAGGTATTGGTATGCACCACAGCCTGTGGCAGCCTACTGCCACCAGCATCCCAAGACTGCTGTCACGTAGCATGCTTGGAGGTAGATTTTGCATGGATGCCACCTGATGAGGAAATGGATGGACACCACCAATTGCATTCCTGCACAGCACCAGGCAGCTGAAAACTTTCCCTCCTTCCAGTGAGGTCAAGGACAAAATGATGAAAAGCTCTGTTTCTGTGCCTGAAACCCATTTTGTCTCCCACTGTGCTTTCCCACAGGCAGCCTGGAGCAGATTATTTGTGCAATCTTTACTCAGCTGTTCCGAAGCCCTTGCTGGATGGCAGGGATGGCCCTCCCAGGCAGGTTCTCAGCAGAATGGTCTGGACTCTGCTGGTGCTCTCGCTTATCACTGGGAGGATATTCCAGGACCACATCCATTGGCAGGCAGGAAGTTAATGCACAGCCTCCGATAAACCATCTGTTACAAAAACAGCAATCAAAATCTGAAGCAGCAGCCCTTCAGTCAGCAACATGACTAAACTCAGGTTAGCTGAAGCCAGATTCTCCTTTTAAGTAAACAGACCTCCAAGTATTGCTACTCTGACACATGCTGGATCATTGCTTACAAGATGAAACTAGCCTTTCTCCTGCCTGAACCCGAAGTCAGAGGGAACTTTTGAATGAATCATGGATGCAAGCCTCGTGGTAGGCAAAGATTCTGCATACATGGAAAGCTTAGAGTTAGACATGCTACCGGCTGCAGCAGTCCGAGGCAGCAAAGCTTCAAGGACAAGCATAACTTCTGTGGATGTGGATCACAGGAAGAAAAAGGGTCCAGAGCCGTAAGAAAGCACCAGAGCTGCTTGGAGGACCTCTGGCCACTGGGGAGGCCTGCGTGCATCACTGCCAGGAGTTTTAAAGAGAAAACTCACAGCATAGCATGACTGTCTGCACTGTCCAGTTCAAAGCAGCTTTGTGGTTTGGAAAATGTGTCGTCGAAGGGAGGAAAAAATTAACAGGAACCTCCTCTGAGAGAGTTTAGCAGTAGGTAAGGGATAACCAGCTTTCTATAGGTACCCCATATAAGATTGCAAGGTGAGCCTGGCAGGTTGCCAGCAGCTTGTGATAGAAGAGTACTGTGTGCCCCAGACCAGAGAGAAGCTCATGTGCAAGGGCTATGTTTGTAAGCTACATCCCATCTTGGCCAACTCAGCCTGTTTCCTCCTGCCAGGGTACTTGGGTGATTCTGCCTGGTCATGCATCTTCTCTAATGCCTTCCTGGTGATTTAGATGAGCTTTCCAGGAGTCTCTCCCAGTGATAGACATAGGAAATATCCTTATATTCTGCCCCTCCTTCCTTAAGTTCTCCTATGCAGGAGTGAGGAACAGATGTGCCTTAGTATTAATTGCTTGGAGATAAACCACACTGGAGACCTGTATCTGACTCACCTGATTTGCCCTGGCTCTTCAGTGTGAATGATGCGGGCAGGAGGACAAGGCTGGTGCAGAGGACATGTTTGTTAGCACGTTCCATCCATCCAGTTGTCCACAGATGCTTAACGAGATCCAGGAAGACAGCCATGAGGCCAGGCAGCTCAGGTCTCATTCATAATTGCTTGCTGTGCAGCAAGCTGCAATCATATGGAAGTTATAGACGTTACAGTCTAGGAGCAGGAGGAGAGACCTTACCAACAGGGTTTTAGTTTGAATCATTCCAAGATCCATCTGCACTTTGAGAACTGCAATTCATGAGCTCAGTCCTGAGAGTATTTCTCAGTATTTTTTTCTGAAATTGAAAAGCACTGATAGAAGCTGCACAGAAGTCTTGCCTTAACAAGTGCTTTGAGACCAGGTGTCCTGCTTTCCCGAAGCAGGCATCTATCACCAGCAAAGCACACCTTGCCTTACAAAGCACAGAACAGAGGGGGATTCTCTGTCCTGAGGAATTTACATCTAGGAGGCATCGATATGAGGATGGGCAGTCTCTTAATTTCATGGTGAGTTTTTCTCCATTCCTCTTTTGATCTTTCACATTTTGCCAGTTTTGGAAACAAGAAAATATTCAGTATTGTTGTGAATCCCCTTTAGAAACCCAGGATAGCGGACTGCTCTGTAACACCTACAAACTTGGTTCTCACCTCCTCTGGACCCTTTGAAGGTCTGTTTTTGGAGAAGTTCATGCTCTGGAGCTCCTGCAGTGATGATGGCAGGCACCTGCTGGAGGCACATCCCCGGCCCCTATCAGCAGGCTGGAGGTAGAGCGGTGAGCAACAGGAATGCGATTCCTTGCATTAAAGCAGACAGTGAAGTATCTGGTAGTGCTCTGCATGTGCTGTGGCAGTGCCTGGTGATGGCAGCGGGTCCTGTGGCACCCAGCACCAGTAAGACACCTAATAATGGGCTCCCCCACCATTTCTTACAGAACACGGCAGGAGGTTGTAAAGAAAGATGTCTCTTCTGCTCAGTATTTATCAGCATGGCTGGGGCTTGTTCAAGGACTCCCTCCTCGCCTCCTTACAGGCTGAGGTCAAATGAGAACACAAATCTCGCTGATAAGGTTGTCAAAACATGCCAATTGAATGTCAGATACGATTAATAGGGAAGATAATACCGATGTGATAGGTCATGGGGAGGAAAATGCTAAACCAGCTGTAAAAATGGAGAATTTCTTGGAGGAGGCAGCAGAGCCAGGTCAGAGTGGAGAGATTTGCACTGCAAATCTGCAAGTCTGTGTGCTGGTGTGGAAAGCTTTGCTGTTGGTGCACAGGGCACTCTGGAAGGGCTTGGAATATCATCAGGAAAGTCACACCTTTATAACATACAGATGGTTTCAGGACAGCTTCCAGATATTCCCGTGATTTCATTGCCTTAATGCATTGCATTGCATCCCCCAGTACACTGATAATGAGCCCAGACATCTATTCAGCCAAACCGAAGGCTGAATACTGAGCAGTGGTGGGAGGCATTCCTTGAGAGCTCTTTACCTCTGTGGTTGTGCAGACCAGGCAGGGAGCTCCCCACACATCACCGTTCACAGGATTACAAGTCACCTACAAGGGTCACTGCCTCCCCTTTCACTGTTAGCATCAGCTGCTGTGGCGTCCATGCCCCAGGTCACCCAGGAACGGCCATACGGCTCCTGTCACTCAGATTAAAGTTCCCATCCCTATGCATTTGCACAGGAAAAGGCTGGAGGCTGAGGTGGAGGAGGAAGGGAAAGGCTGGCCACGGATTACTGCACTGCTCTATCAAAAGGACGAGATGGAGGGCAGGACGGGTTTTGCAATGCCTTTTCAGCCACAGCAAAGCACCTGTCAGCAGAACTGAGAGGGTGCAGCGTCTGATGCATGGACTCAGATGTGAACTATCCAAATTGTCTATTACAGGTTCTCACATCACTTATATACCTTTACAAGTTTTCTTTTTCTAGCTTTCCCATTCGCCCCTACATATCAACAGAGCATTCTACAAACACTCCTTAACTGTTCATGCAGGCACTTATCCAATCAGAGCCGTGAGACGTTCGTTCTTCTTCTAGAGGTGTCCTTGGTTCTCATACTGTTTATCTTGTTCCACAGCTGCTGCTCTGAACAGTTTTTCTTGTATTCCCACAAGAGGGGATGTGATAGAGGTGAAGAACAGGCACCCTGAAGAAAGTATGACACAAGGCAGAGGTCTTGCTTTCCCAGCCTGTGATTTCTTGCTTAAGCTTCTTTTGAGACAGTGGCCCTGTATAATGCTTCAGGCCTTTCGCTTCAATCTCGGCCTTATTTATTGCCTCTTCCCAAGGCTCCAATGCTTTCCTCCTCCCCAGCACTCCTGCAGCCGAGGAACTTTGCCAGTGCCACCACCTTGGCTGAGCGGAGGAATAAGCAGAGGTAAAAGCAAGGGCTTTGCACACACCAGTGTTCCCACTTGAGCTGTCAGCAGTCACACTGACAGACGACCCTGGCACAAAAGCACGTAGCTGCAATTTACACACAACTTTACCCCAAAGAAGTATAAATTGATGCTGGCTTGCTGGTCATGGCAGGGAAGCATGTTACCAGCCCCCAACAGCAGATATTGTGGTTAATCTTTTATGCCAACAAAGCCTCGATTTTGATTTAAATCTCCCTTTTATCTTTCTGCCTTTCTACGCTAGAACAAACATACTTTCACCTACTGCAAGTGAATTGGATGAAAAAGCCATTTTTCTTGCCCTGTCACAAAGCCACATTCTGGGGCTACTGCACGTGTGGAATTTTCCATGTGATTGAGATAAGCAGCCCATGTGCACAGGAGAAAAAACAGCTTGGCTTTTAGATGGTGTAAGAATTGCCTCTGATTATTTCCGTAACACCTGTACAGGTCCTTAACCAAAGCCTCTGGCTGCCTCCAAGTGAAACAGAGCATCAGGTGCTAACACAACAACCAAGTGCCAACCAAGCGTGTAGAAAGTGTCAGCAAACAATGCTGTAGTTGATGGGATATTTAAGAGTGTCACGAACAGCTGTAGCCAGCTAGAGTACATAAAAGGGCATAGTCATTAATTCACAGTGACCCACACCACTGATTCGATGCACACAAACTGGAGAAGCAGCTGGCTAAATGTCATGCTGCTGGCTTGTTTTTAAAGCCCAGGTAACAGATTTCCAGTTCCTTTCCAAACACGGTAGAAAAAACGTGTGCAATGACTTACTGCAGTAGCTACCGACTCAGATAATTCTGGTGTGAGGGTTATGTACTCTGATCCAGAGAAAAATCAGATGAAGCCCTCTGTTTCTATGTAAGTATAGAAGAAGTCAGATTCCAAAGTAGTTGCTTACCACCTATTGCTTTCCTGAAGATATTTTAAGGTTCAGGTTTAGCTGAATTTCTAATTGGTAGTAAGCTATAGAAGCCCCTCTTATCTGAAATTAGAATTTCAGAGTTTCCTCAGCCCACTCCCACTCGTCTTAAAAACAACAGGAGTTTTGATGATGATTGGTGGGAGAACTACCCCTAGTGCAGGCTCTGATCATGAGATTTGGTGTATGAGCATCAGCAAGGTGAAAATACGTTCACAGGATATCTGTCTACCTCCTTCGAACACACCTCTGCTTTAGCAAAAGATATCCCTATTTCTCAGCTGGGCTCAGCTGGGTGCTGTGTTTGCTGTATGAACCTGATGCACCCGCATGAGATGCTTAGTGGCAATATGAATCCCCAAGCCAGAGAAAAAGGACTATCATGGCTCCCAGGTTCAGCAAGCCCAGCCCCTGACTGCCACAAGTGCTCCATCTGCATTCCCAGGGTTTTTGGATGGGACTTTAAAGATACCCAGCCCAATCGCCTCAAAAACAGCTTCATTCTTCTTCACAGAGACAGACTGAAGAGCTGAAAAAAAGCCCATTACAAAAAACGCAGCTTGGAAGGAGACGAAGTTCTTACCAGCCACACTTCTGCAGGGCTGACAAATTGTGCTCAAAAAATCCACTTCTTGTTCCAGAAAAATTCACACAACTTGTTCTATTTTACGAGGAGTGTTTCTGAGCCTCGGGTGAGTGCAAACAGCTGCAGGTCTGTATGTCTGGGCAAGGCCTGAGGATCGCTACGGGAAGCGACAGCCCCTCAGAAACACACCTGAGAGCGGCTGTGACTCCGACTCGGCACTGGGGTTGGCACCCAGGTGGACAGCCATCACGGGGCAGCCCAGCACCTCACCCATCCCCCCGCTCATCCCTGCTGCCTCCCCAAGTGCTGGCGGTGCCAAAACCTCCAGGCCTCTGCCACAGCTTCTCTCTTCTCTCTGCTGACGTAACCCAGCATTTTTGCTTTCAAATCCTGCCATGTGATGAAAATGAAACATTTAAGAGGAGTGTGAAATTAAATGTGGCCTCCAGCTAGGGCTCCCCAGGAATGCTCGAAGTACATTATTCATTTTCATCTTTAATTCATTCTGAAATGCCATTTGTGGATCCTGCGACGTGTTCAGGGCTGGAGCAGCACAGAATTATGAGTTCTTTACCACAGGGCCTATGGGACCCACATCATCTTCTGCCCTTGGGCACACAGCTGGGTGCCCACTACTCAGCAGCTTGGGCCCATGGTCTGGAACCCAAGGTCTGCCCGGTGCTCCTTGGCTTCCTTTTCCAGAAGGGCAGAGCACAACACCAAAGTCTTTGGGAGCTAAACTTTGGAGTTGTAAGTATTGTTCGATGATGGGTATTGTGAGAAATTAGGTATTTCTCAAAATATGTACTCCAAGTTTTTGAATTTTTTTAACTTCATTTATCTCTGTTTTATCAAATTTGATCTACTTTACCTTAATCTAGCTCAGTTTGCTGTCAGTGCTGTCCCCTCCGCCAAAGAGAGGATGTTGTGAACAGGAACTGATGAGGCACTCCCAGGCAACAGAGATGAGCACCGCTGATAATAAAGCAACAAGGAAAAAGCAGTTTCTCCTCTATAGTGGGGTTTTAGCAGCATGCAATAAGTAGGATGTAAATTCGCATGTAGGACAGTCAGGGGAAAACCATTCTGGCCTCGTTGCTCACTCAGTAGATTAGTACCACACGTTTCATACAGCGAATGAGGCAACGACTTTGGAAAAAGCAAAATATATGATCAGGTTGTTATCAGTATGCAAAGGAGACCAAATTAAAGCAGTACAGGACTCCCTAATCCTGGTGTTTCCTATCTTTGGCTGCTTGACCTTGCAGCCTTACTGTTCTTTGAACACAGATTGTGGGTTATAAACCAGTATTTATAGTACAGGAATACCCTCATTTCCCCCCCAAGACAAGATGTACTGAGGCAGTGCAGCACAGACGCAGCATCTGATCCAGCAAGCTTGCGATCCAAGGAGATTAATAGAGAAGGAAGGGGATGAAGAAGATATAAAATAAGCTCAAATCCACATGGTTGTGTGGCTACATGCACACACACATAAAAAAAATGTATTTACATTAACATATGTATTGATTTAAAAACTCAGGATTTTATAAATATGTATATATGCATAGAGTAAATATAGAATTATATATATACATGCATTTGAGTACCTAGCAAATCACTGCCTTTCCCCAGCTGCCTTGTAGCCCAGCTAACATATGGTGGCTGGTTTTCCTGCTGGCGTCATAGCACCAGGGAGCTGTGAGCAGCATATTGGAGCCAGGCACTTCCAGGTTTCTTCAGGGAGCTGCTCCACACATAAGGTGAAGTGCAGTGGGATTGCAACAACACACATGAAGGAAATAGGCAAATTTCCTGAAAGCCTCTGGGAAATTACTCTTCTAAATAAGTTTGATTTAAAATGTTTTGGAGAAACGTTTTGATAGGAAATTTTTAAATTTATTTGTTTATTTATTTATCTTTTTAATAAATTGTCCATTCTACTTAATTATGAACAAGAGAGAGCAAAATCTATTCTTTTGTTCTTGTTGTCATTTTCAAAATGATTTCTGTGTGCATCACTTGAAAACTGAGACTCAATGTACGAGTTTTAATATCAGGAAACATTTTTTTTACTGTGAGCTTTCCAGAAAGCTTGTGGAGTCTCCATCCATGGAGGCATTGAGAAGCCGCCTGGATATGGGCCTGGATCCTCTGCTCTGGGTGGCCCTATGGGAGCAGGGTAGGCGAGGTGGCTCCTGCCAACCTCAGGCACTCTGTGATTCTGCCAGTCTGGGCTTAGTAGCTAACCCCGCTTATATAGATTGCTCATTTATATAGAATCATAGAGCGGCTTGGGTTGGAAAGGATGTTCTGACTCTGCTGTGGGCTGGTTGCCAGTGACCAGCTCAGGCTGCCCAGGGCCCCATTCAACCTGGCCTTGAGCAACTCCAGGGATAGGGCATCCACAACTTCTCTGGGCAGCCTGTGCCAGTGCCTCCACTGCCCTCTAAGTGAAAAAAATTCCCCCTAACACCTAATCTAGTCTTTATAAATTCATCTCAGCAACAGGCTTGGATATGAAGTAATTTGCTCTCATCTGCAAATGACAAAAGCAGCAGTCAGTAGTTTTCAGTTCTTTTTGAGTCATTAAGCCCCAGACGTTTTCCAGTAGAAAAACAGATTCCTCTCCAGTGAAGTGAAAGCTAATTGCAGGAAGTGTAATTTTCTTTGCGCGTGGTTTACTGACTCCCCTGCTCCTGGGCCAGAGGACCCCAGCCGGGGCTCCAGAGATCTTAACTGTCTATTTTCTTAGCAGGACTTTGAGCTCCATAAGGCACAATCTAATGGCTTCCAGTGAGTATTATTTATCATATGTGCATACTGAGACACATGGCATTACTTCAATCCTTCAAGTCCTAATAGAGATGTCCTGTAAACAACTGTGGGCTGTTCCTGGGACGTATGTATTTCCTCATCAGTCTTATGCACAGCAGCTCTCGTTCTAACTTCCAGTGTGGTTTGTTGGATTGTATTGATTCATTTTTGAAACAATATCATCTATTTTAACTATTCTTACAAAAAATATACACAAGGCTTTACAAGTGAGCTGAACTTCCCAGGAAACCCACACAAACATCCTCTTGCTTGCTTGAAAGCCTGATTGTACCAGGTACAGACTGACACGTCAACACACCTGCAGGGGTGACTAACACTGTAACCTCCCTTGAAGAAAAAGACCGGGTTTGTGAGATCTTGAGCAAAACTTGGCAAACCTGCCTTTCTCCATAATCACCAGTGTAAATAAAGAGTAATTTAACTGAAATCAGTGGTTGTACCAGTGACAAGCTGGGGTGTAGTAAGATCTGATTCAAGACCACAGGGGTGAATGTACAGTTGCTGACACAGGTTCATACCACAAGCCAGTGCCTCACAAAGAGTGAGAAGCCTCAAAGCGGAATGTTGTATCTTTACCAGTTGAGATCTGCTCTCTGAAATACCTGTTCTGATCTTGAGCTGAAAGAGAAAGGAAAAGAACATCTCCTGTTCTCTTTATTCTAGCTGGTATTAGCATTTCTCTCTATGTTAATAGCACTCAAAGTGCCCACCCTTCCTCTGGGACTACAATGAATGCATGAGTGGAAGAGGAATGAATTTTCAGTGAAGGAATCTGATGAAGAATGAACTGAGGGAGACAGCTCCTTCCAGAAAGATGGGAAGACAGGGGAGGGATGGCCAAGGGAAGGCAATCACTCAAATGCCACAGGCTTCTGAGAGACTTTGTGAGTCCCCTTTCCCCATTTCACCTTATTTCCCAGCTGCATTGAGCTGTTGTAGCCTTCAAGCAAGATTGCCTGAGCACACCTGTCAATCAGTATGGCAATGCAGGGAAATGGTCTAGCTTTCACGCTGCAGTTTATTTGCTGTCACACTGCTTTTGTCTTAATCCTGGCTGCACGGTACATATGGTTCAGAGTCACATCTTGAGAACCTTAAATCTGAATTTAAATGTATATATTTCTTTTCTTATTTCTGATATAATCTACTTGAAACGTATGTACTCAACTCAGGAAATTTCTAGTATTTTTTATCCTTTCATAAAGGCACTTCCAAAAGAGCACCCGTGTGCATTGCAGTGTTTGCTAGAGGCACACCAGTAAATGGGTACTCTGTGTCCTTTCAGCTGGCAGTAAGATTATAATGAATCATTGATAAAGCTAATAATGTACTCAGTTTAATCTAATATTACAGCACAATAGCTGTGCCTAGTGCTTACAGCACAGGAATATACAAAAGTAATTAGTTTTACACTACTGAAAGTAACTGCAGTTGGACCTCTCTGGGTTATGAAAGTTTGGCAAAGCAAGTGGTACAAATGATCACCAAAGGCTGCACATGGACTGACTTCTAAACAGCCAGTCCAGTCTCAGTGTCACTTTAGCAAAAGAAGAAATAGTATATATCATATGCATCCCAAGTAGCTCATAAAGGAGCTATCAGTATCTTGATGTGAAACTGAGCTACATGAGAGAGTCTCCCTGACAGGTGTTGTTGGTTCCAAAATCTTTCCTGGAGCTTGCTGTATGTTTACCTTATGAGTGGAGTCACTTCATTTGCAAAGCAAGCACGGATACTATGGGCTAAAAGTAATCATAGCCTTGGAGCCAGCCCCTTCACTAGTATGTACCATAACAGCTATTTGATGGAGTTACGCAGCCATTGGCCAGCTGAAGCTCTGATTCACTTGCTCCCTGAAATGGCAAACCAAGCACTGTCTTCTACAACAACTTTTTAAACTTAAATCAGAACATTACACTCCAGATTACTGTGTCTTTAGGTAGTACCCATAGCCAGACAGCTCTCAGGTATGATATCCTGCCCAGGTGGAAAAATGCAGTTGAAGTCATTCCTCTGACAGCAGTATCCAGAACCAGATGTAGCCTGGATTTATTCTGGTCTGTGGATCATCCCAGCCCAAGATGATCATAGGAGAGTTTACTGCCATCTCACTAGTAACAGTGCTCCATTTTCTGCCTCTTCAGAAACCGTAGTGTTAACTACAGTGTAAGAAGGGTAGGACAAGACAGGGGTGCCAAACTGACCTGAGCTTCTGAGGCCATCAAGCCTGGTCACCCACTGCTTGTAATTCTTTTAAAGAATGTCTCCAGCTCAAGGGCCAGCACCACATTACCCATGTGCCAGGCCTCAGCCAGCAGCAGCAAGGACCAGCCTCTGTCTCAGGGAGCACCACGGAAACATCAGCTCAATCAAATGGATTTGACCAAACAGGAATTTATGGGGTAGGGAAGCTGAGGAGGAGCTCCCCAAAGACCAGCATTCGTTCCACAGCCATGAGTGGAAGTGGTTTTGCCTCTCAGTGACTTGTTAGGCCAGATGGCTGGTCTCTGCACTGCAGGGCAGGCTGAGCAGGGAGCTCCTGCCTCCTCAGCAGGGAGAGATGGCCTCCTCAGCCCCCTTGGGTGGAGTGTATGGGGCAGTGAGTCCCTGGCTTGGAAGGAAGGCTTCCTAAACAGTCAATCTCTTTCTCTCCTTGCCTGTACTTTATTTACCTCAAGACTAGAAGCTACAGCAGATGGCATTACTACTCACCCGACTCGTAGGGTTGGTTGATCATGTGCTAGCACATGCATTCACATTAGGTTATGACATGACTACCCTTCTTCCTTAGGCTGACAGGACTAAGTCAAGCCAGATGTGTTGGGATGGAGCTGGGCATCATGTCTCAGCAAAGCCAGGAGCCCCCAGGAATATCTACAGTATTCCTGTGCCATATTTAGTAGCATTGGTAAGGAAGCAACAGAGCTCAGTGGAAAAGCAAGTCAAAAGAGATATAAAATGATAGCAGAGATGGAACAACACCAGGAAACTAGAGTGCTGTAGCCAACTGAAATAATACTGAATATCGGAAAACTGACATTAACCTAGGAGATAGCCTGTCAGAGCTGAAATACAGGGCCTCAGCACAGTGCCGCTGGTCTTGCCACCCCTAAATTGGAGCTTTCAGTCTAATCTACTTTGGTTTATTTATTTTAAGAACCATGTCCAGCTGCGCCATGGGTGAATTTCACAGAGGAAGTTCACGCGTCTATCAACACGGGGGTGAGTTTTGCCAAAAACACAAGTCTGCTAGCAGTTTGTTGAGTTTTACAGCGATAGTCACTTCGGGCTGTTATTGTGAGTTCTGCTGGGAAGCTTTTATCGCTGGGACCACTTGTTTAAACAAAGAGGATTCTTACAACCACCAAATGTGGCTTTTAAATGGGGAAAGTTTCTGCAGAGTCACCAGTTTGTCTCTAAATTTGCCATAAACTCCCATCAGCTACTTTCCTCTCTCTTTAGGGAGCTATAATGATAACAGCAATTATAATAGATCATAAACAATTCTGAGAGGTCCTGGCCAACTCATTCCTAAGAGGAGTGATAGGACCGATTTTGACTGTTGTCCTTGCTGTCCACAATTCCCTTCATCTGATGACCGTTACTAAAGCCTTTTCTATTCCTGTGCTCATTTTCTTGCCATTTGTCCCAGCTTTCTTCAGTTTCTCTTTAACTTGGAAAAGATTAAAAGAAGAAAAAGAAAAGTGAAGAAAAATGATCCAATTGCTTGAGATGATTTTTTTTTCTGTTGGTGAGAACGTCTGTCTCTTCAGAGAGACCAATTAACATTCTCAACATCACTCTGGACCTAATCTAAATATGAATAAAATATCAAACCCTTCCTAAAATTGTTCTTTGTTCTTCTTACCACATTGAAATTGACTTTTTGACATGATGCCAGGCAGAACTTCAATGCAAAATGCATAATTCCTCCCCCTCCACGTTTGCATACTGAGATGTCCACTGGCCGTTGCTACTGTAACAATGGATGCCCAGTCTTCCCCAGAACATCCTGAAGGTCATGTATAACAATTCAGAACTGTCTCAAAAGTTTGGGATTTTTTAGATATCTGGATTGGTGAGCCTATTACATATTCTTTCCTTGATCTAATGTCACCTTTTTATTGGCTTAAAGAAACGAGCTTGTAATAAGCGTTGAGCATGTCGTAGAAAAATGAAGAAAATCTTGTACATGGGAGCATTCGCATGGTTCTTGCTCATTTCTGGCTAATTATGGTCACTTCCAAATGTAACTATCCAAATAGCTCTAGCAATCAATGTAATTGTGCTAAGCTGTTTAAAAATCAGCCTCATTAGATTTTGCCTGGTAAAAATGTACAGTTTTTCAAAACCCTCCATTTTGATCTTATGATAGCTGCCAAAAGGCCTTTAGAAGTAAGTAGGTTTTCTTTGTCTCTTTTTTTGTGTGCCTGTGTGTGTTCTTTGACACTCATTACAGTGCTCTGAAAAATGTCTATTACCTCCTGTAAAAAGCTATTAAGTGTGTCCGCAAGTTATTGTACAGTTCTTTCATTTTCAACGCTGTGAAATCTCCAGCTTTGATGACTGTGGAATTAAAAGAATCTCAAAATGTGACCTGGAGATTGAGTGTCGTGCACCCCTAAAAATAACTGTGCTGGGAAACCCAAGCAACACGCAGAGCTGCTCTCTGGCAATCATGCCAACACATGGTGGAGGAAGAGTGCATTGTGTCAGACGTATGCTCCCTCCTGCCCAGAACTGGAGAGAAATGGGGTTTGTGCTTTGGGGTGAGAGGGATGAACAGAGCTGGGACAAGGCTGGGGCTGGCTGCAGCTCTGCTCTGAGGGAGCAGAGCAGTGCTGTCCCTTCAGCAGTGCCTGTAATGCACTGCGATGGAGAGCGAGCCCCCTACCAGTGCTGCAGCACCAGGGAGGTGATAATTGTCAAAAATAAGCAGTAAGTGCCCTGCTGAGTGTGAACATCCACTGATACGTTGCTGCCATCAGCCAGCTGAAGGATACTTTTTCACACTGGGTTTGCTGTTGGAAGAAAAGCTGTTTGTTCTTTGGCAGTAGGTACTTGATTCTCTCTTTTTATCAGTACTACATCTCTTGTGCTCCTAGGAACATGCAAGGGTTAGGATTTGTTCTAGAGAGGAAAGAACAAAACAGAAGAGGAAGACAGATGCAGGGAGAATTTCACAAAATGGGGCCTTGGATGTGGCCAAAGGTACTGGCTGAGCGGCTCTGAGCAGAGGCCAGCCCAGTTCCCCAAAAGTGGCCATGGCAGATGGTGAGCAGGGACAGGAGGGTGGCAGGAGGCTGAGCCCCAGGGCAGCCCCTCGCTGGGCTGCACACGGAGCCAGGCCAACCCCTCGGCTCTGCAGCCCATGGCATGGTCCCACGAACACGAGGAGCTGACCTTCATGTACTGCTGGAAAAAAAGCAACAGGCTTAAGCACAGCTATGAAGGGCTTTTCTCTTATCTGAAGATCTACTGCTTTCCATGCCTCCCTTTGATTGTAAGGGAGGTTATTCTGGAGTCATCTCTTGCAGCTGCACCATAAAATACCTCAGTCATGTGGCTTTAAGCAAACCAGAGCAAAAAAATAAACCACAGTTCTTTAAATAAAGATGCACGTCTTCTTGTGACGTTTCCACACCATTCCAATTTCCAAGGGAATCAAATGCTCATTACTACACACACTGTTCTGTAGAGGCCAAATCTGGTCTTTAGGCAAAGAGAATTCCCATTTGGCTGGGCTTATTCATACAGCCTGCAGTTTTATTTGAAGTGACTGAGAAAATTTTAAACTGGACTGAACAAGTAATTAGATGAAGAGTTCAACTGTATTAAAAAGTCGTGCACCGATAGAGAAATGGCCCTGCTGCAGGAGCTGAGCGTCTTATCTGATATGCAGCTTCCAGGAATCTAGATGTGGAAGAAATGTGCTGTGTGACACTTTATTGCAGCTACAGGGAGGACGATGAGGGTGAAGAATGGCCCCAGACTTGTTAATCAAACTAGAAATTAAAAGGCCACTCGGGTGTCTGATGTTTTTATATGGTAGATCCCAGTTTAACAAAGAGATGGAGCCTCGCAAACTCTGTCTCCCCCCTCCTTTCAGGATTGTGGAGTTCATCTTTTCTACAGTACACATTCACACAATCCCCCCGGGGCAGTCACATTCATTATTTCTGTAGAACACCGTTTTCCCTTGCTTTTATTAGAAGCAAGCAGCTGGAAAAGATGAGGAGCCAGCAACATGTGATCGGATGGGTCTGTGGGGACCACCAGGCAGCTCTCCGTAGGTTGCAGTTGGAAATTCTGAAACAGCTCAAAAAGAGCTGGTTTTGCTCTTTGTATGCTAACACTGAGACACTACGATAGTTGTGCCAGAAAGGATAGTAGTAGTGCATTATATGGGTTAAGAATGGTTTTTTGAATTGTTCAACTAATGACCTAAAGGCAGGAGCAAACAACAGACAAATGCTGTACTGAAGTCTTGGCCTTTTGGCTAAGATGTTAGTAAGCATGATTATTCATTTGAAAAACAAGAAAGGACAGGAAGAACCTGCAAAACACCAAGGGAAAATAATCTCATTAAATTTGTTGTCAGTCCCATAAAGACTAGAAGGGACAAAAGAGCTGAGGGAGCGACTAAGCTGTGGAGAACCAGGAGGCAAACTCTGCTAAGCCCTTGGAATAGCTCCATGTGGTTCCCAAAGGAAGGTGAATGCCACTGACCAATGCTCTCCTCCATATCTATTTTTGCATATGAAAGAAGAGAAAGAGTCTTCACATGTCTTTATTTTCAAACTGCCTTTCATTTACCCGGCTCTTAGAGAATGGCACCAGGATTGGATATAGACTGAACGGTCAGTTTTATTTACTGATCAGAAAATTGCTACTTGGTACATTCTAACGTGAATAGATCCTTAGGTAATTGGGATAAAGGAGCCTTGAAATGGAAATGTTCAGAATTACATTTAGGTTCTTTTCTTTAGCAGCAGGAACAGCAGACAGGATGCCCAGGGATTTAACTAACTCCTGTTCAAAATACCACCTGTGGCTTTTCTTGTTGCACTGCTACTTCGTTCAGTATGTGAGTGAATAATTGTTGGTATAAAAGAGTCTTATCTTCAGTTAGTGTCTATTTCAGTTTCCAGAAACATAATATTAAATGTTATGGATTAATCCTCTTGAAATCACACTAGCTCAGCAAGTTTAATTGCTCATTTGGTTTGAGCTCAATTACATTTGTGACTTAGATCTTCTGATCTCTCCAAAACAGGGCATACGTTAGTGAAGTTCCACTTGCCATCAATTTCCCCTTTTCTACAGATAAAAATCAGTTTTCCCCAAGCATTTTGCTTAAATTGATTTGTCAACTGAATGCAGCACTCTGTCATCTTGTTCAGAATTCTGCAATACTTCAGGGACAGCCAGTGTTGACAGCCACATTGCTCCTGTTATATATGTCCATGCGCACGTGTCAAACAGAACACCAGATCTTGCAACAAAAATATATATTCAAATTACAGGTTTATTGGCATCATGTCTTCCTACTGTGCTAAAATAGCCTCCTGCAGTCTATATTCAGTGCTGCTAATTCTGCATCCTGCATTTTGCTGAGCAGCAAGACAAAAAGAAAGCAGGCCACCATGGGCCCAGTGTTGCAAGGGTGTTAACACTGTCTTCTCTGGGCACTTCCTGACCTATTAGTATGGAGGGTGAGTCTTTTAATCCCACCCGGGGCATTCTCAATGCCTTTCACTTGGCTGGAGTGTCCCTTACATATCTTTGGTACTGCACAAACACTAAATCAAGGTTTCACACGCAATAAGGGAGAATAAAACAAGCTAATATCTCTGCCCAGCACATAATCCTTGCAGAGACCCCACTGCATCCTTCCAGTTGCCTGCTGGGATCTGGCTGACAAAACTGTCCAGCTGTGGAAAAATTGGCTTAAGGGTCTTAGAAATGGGCTAAATGTTTATTTGCAAATTAAACTATGATGCAAACTATCATCATTGACTAATGATAGCACTTTGCTTTTAAGTATGAGCATTTATTATAACAAATAATTATGCAAGATCACCATCAAGATTTTTAGTAATGCTGTAGAGGAAGAGAGAAACATTTGATACCTTTTCTTACACTTGCCTAATCCAAGGGCACAGTTCATCTTTCCTAGCTTTTCAGATGCTAAGTGTGAATCTAAGCCCATAATCTGTGCATTCTGTACACTGAAAGACATAGACAGAAAGGGACTCATGCAGCTTCTTTAATGATAGTCAGTTGACATGGGGCTACGGCATACCATGGGAAAATGGCATGCGTTGGATATATGATAAAATATTTACATTAACCTGTGAGTTCAGTGTCAGAATGTGGAGTGTTTCTAGTGTCTCCATTCTTGGGAACAGTACTGTATATCCTTCAGATCCTAACTCCGGGTGCTGAGGCCTATAGAAAGGCAGGAAATGGATTTGGCCCTTCTAAATGTAAAATCCTGTAAACAAAAGAGTATAGAAGGCAAATGACAGATGAGAAAGAGTTCTAAAAATATTAAAAATAAGTTTATTGTCATTTTATCTTTCTATTAGACAAGTGATGTTGTTTTGTTCATGTAACCAAGCAATACAGCTGTCACAAGGCAGGTGGGAAATCAGAAGCAGGAGTGTGTCATGAGATCTCTGCTGTAGACCTGTAATGCAGCACCATGAAGAGGATTTAAATTGATGCCATTGAAGTATCTGTCATTATGACTAATGTAATTACTCCACTGAGCCCTGTCTCTAGCAATGGGCAATATCAGAGGCTGCAAACGAATTGCTCTACTACAGAGCCTGAATGCACTTGTGGAAGTGTAAATTCTTCCCTTGCTTGTGGTTAGTAGATTGCATCATTTGCTTATTCTTTCCCCTCACCCCTGTAGTTATGTGAATTTCTTATCGATCGTAAACTCATTCAGCCTTTTGTAAATATCAGTTAAGTATCTGGGTGTAATAATGAATTCCATTCACCAAGAATATCAGACCCCATATTGCAGGTCCCAGATCTGACAGCTAAATAGGTGGTGAACTGGGGAGACCTGAAGCTTACAGCATACACCCCTGGCACTGCAGAAAGTCCACACGAGAAGAAATCTATGTGGCCAGAAGCTGTTGCACAAAATAATGTTCTACCAAATCCCATAATCTTTGCTCTGTGCTAACTCAGCACTCCCTACTGAAGTGAAGGACAGAACAATTATCAGCAATGTCCAGAGTAGGATCTCAACATCACAACCATTTCAGTGACTATGCACATCAATGCCGCAACAACAAAGAACACTTCCCAGCCTGGAAGGATGGTGAGATGTTATTCTCCACTGGGCTCTGTGGTTGCACAGCCAGCTGAGCCTATTTAAAGCTAGCCCAGAAACATCTACATACCCTGCATTACAGATGAACCCCACAGCAGTGTTACAGAGCCTGCTTGCTGAGCAGTATGACTGCACTTCTGTTGCCCCAAGTAGAAACCTGGATTATCTCAGTGGTTACAATTTACTGAAACTTGAAAAAAAATTTTGAACAAGTTTCAGCGTCAAATATCAGTTCAAGCCCTTTAGGAATAAATGCGGTGGAGAAACAGCTTCCAGAAAGTGGTGAGTAGCACTGCAGTCTCCAGAGAGGACTCACTTCTGTGGGTCTTCTGGTAGGCTGCATCGGCAGTGAGTATTGAATTAGGAATGGTATCTGAGGGAGAAAATGATCTCCCAAAAAGCAGGTGCAACCCTAACCCTGCCTTCTAACCATCTAAACTTTGTGACTCATTACCCTTGGGTGAGAGGAAATCTCTGACCGTGTGGCTTGGCCAGAACTGAGTGCAGGGAGGGGGAGTGGGAGGAAGGGCTGCAGGGTGAGTGAAGTCATAGGTGTCATGTACTTAGCTGATCTAATGCAAAAATAGAAAAGAATCAAGGGAAAGAAACCCTGTGAAGATGGGCCAAGAAAAAATAAAGGAAGCAACACCAATAACACAGAAGGTGTTCTGTAGGCACAGTCCTGAGAGAAGCCAAATCCACTAATTCCTGCCTTGATTACTTTGGGACAGTAGGCAAATTCTGACACGAAAGACAGTAAGAGGCTAACTCAAGACACCTGGTTGTAGAAATTAACAACTGTGGTCTGAAACAGATATTGCATATATTTCACATCAATTCATTTTTCTTTTTAAGAAGGACAGACGAAGTAGGCATACCATGCAGGAGCTGTATTACCCCATTTGTAGCACGGCAGAGGGGAAGCCATGTCCTGAGGACCTTGTTGGACAGCATGGGGAAGAAAGCACATAACAGCATTTTCCTCCCTTTGCCATCAGTGCAAGTGCACATGAACTCCCCTATGTACAGACTGCAAAACATGCTTTCTGGTCCTGTAGTTTTGCACAATAAAAAGACTGAACTGGGCAAAGTCTCGACAAGATGTGGTCCAGGGAATTATCTCAGAACTGATCCTATTCTGGAAGCCATTATGGATAGACCCACTGCCCATTCTCAACCACACACAGCTGACCCTCTCCCAGATACCGTGGTATGCAGCTAATCTGAGATATTCTCAGGAACGTTCTACCAACTCTGTAGCTAAATGGCTAACGGACAGTTAAAAACAACAACAACAACCACAAAACAGTGAAACAACAAAACACAAAACTTTCCCAATGAACCTGGTGGGTTTCACATCGTGCCTTTCATAGGTCCAGATCCTAAGTAGTCTTTCAGTGAGCAAAGGCAAACAGGACTGTTTGGCCCTAAGCAGGAGATAACTTGTCAAAGGCTTCAAGAGTGCAGGGAGGAACTATCAAGTAGACAGAAGTACTTCAAATTCCCAAACAAATATTAATAGGTTGAAAAAGCTACTTTAAATACTCACCCTTGAAGTTGCTCTTCAGGCAAAGAAGAGCAACTTCTAGCTCTTTCTACATTGCTCCTGCGGTGTTCTCACCCCTCACAGCACTCTCAGAGTGCAAAATGAGTGCTGGGGACTTAGAAGGATGAAGCTTGAGGGACATCCTCCTTTCATCTCGCCGCAGGCCTGGACCTCACAGAGGTAACCCTTGAAGTTTCATGATGAACACTTCATGGACCATCTGCCCAGTTCAGGTTCATTTCTTGCACAGGTAGGAAAACAGATTCCCATCAGGGCTGGATGTGCAGCTGACAGTATTAACTGCTGGAGATAGCTCTGCTTCCACCCCTCTGCTGTGATGTACTACAGGACCCTTCTGGAGCATGGATCCTGAAGATATCTGTATCTTCAGTGCCAGCTCTGCAACCTTGTGTATGAATGCAGGGGCTTGGCTCAACCCTTTACAGATTGCATCCTGGGAGCATAGCTTGGAGCAGTTCTCCAAAGCAGGTAGTATATACAGAGAGAGGCTCAGTGCCCTACACACTGCACATCTCTGTGAGAACCAGCTCAGCAGGAGGAAGAGAAGGTGGTGGGAAGAAGCTGACCTCTGCCAAAGGTTTGAGGCGTTACAGTAAGTAATGGTCTTTGTTGATATTTCTCCTTCTCTGTAGCCCAGTCTGAGCAGTGACCAGACTGAAAATCTTGGGCTGCTTCAGATACTTCCTTGCACATGGAAGGGACATTTGAGACCAGCAGTTATCTTCCAGTCATGCCAGACATGGCCAAACTAGGCACATCCTGGTATGCTGCCAATCAAAAATTAGAATTATTTGGAGCTCTCTGTCAGACATTTAGCAAGGTACTGTTCCTGGGTGATCTCACAGCACTGCACTTACTGCCATCTCTGTGTGCAATGACTGTCCAGAAAAGGGGCTTGATGTCTTGGGAACTGCTGGAGAGGCTGATGGATCTGGACCCTCTACCACAAGATCTTGCTCTGCTAGTGACTTGTGTGAAGCCAGCTTCATGCAAGGGAAGAAGAGGTTCTTACCTCACTCTAGAAGTCCATATCTGGATAGGTTGAGGCAAGAGAGAACAGAGACTTCTGGGCAAGAGGTGAAGTCTGCAATTGCTGCTTCATAGTGGTTATGCTGAGGGTAATAACAGTAAACAGCAAACTTGCCAGAGGAGTTGGCAGGGAGACAGGCACAGCCGCAAGTGCAATGCTTGCAGTGAAATTGCAGTGCTGGTGGTGGCCCGAGCATGTAGAGGACAGCAGCTGTGCTCTGCAAGCAGAGTTCACCCACTGGCACAGGGAAGGACCAGAGTCCCTCAGAGTGCTCCCCTCATGTCCCCTGCCCTTGGGCAGAAGCTCAGTGGGCAGGATGTTTTATTGCAAGTGGAAATCACAAGTTTGTTTGCGAGGGAACCTATAGATAACACTGCAGATGAGCCATACCATCAAGGACTAAGCAGGAACTAGGACTTTGGGGTGTAGTTAATATGTCACCACAAAAATATGGATGCACAATGTTTCTGAATCTAAGTACAGATAAATCAGAGCAGATACTAACTCCTGGAGGGAGGGCAAGTATAAATGTTGTCTGGCTCGGCTGAAGATGGACCATACGTGCTGCTTCAAGGACCCTCCAACTGATTTGAGGCCAGCTTTAGAAAAAGAACAGTCCTTTCCTAAGCAGAGTTATTTCTACAATGACTTTAATCTTTCCACATCTAGCAGTTTTGATGAAGAAGCTATTTAAAACAAGCTCTAGCACTTTTGCCTTTATACAATTCCTACCCCCTATCCCACTGTCCTCGTGCTTAATACAGCAAAAACATTCTTTCTCAAGCTTTCCAGAAACAATTTCACCTTTGGGCAGAGACTAAGCACGAAACTTCTCAAGCCCAGAAAACAGAAGTTCCAGTCTGTTCCGAGTAATAGAGAAAAGCCCGGGGGACTGGAATGGAAACAGTGTTGTGCAATAGAAACGACAGTCTGCTGCTTTTCACAATGTAACTCCTGCTGGATTTTCATTTCTTCTTCTAACAAGTTAAAGGTACCCGATGTTACAGGGAGTGATGGACCTCTAATGGGGGCTAGCTCCAAGAAGGCACATAGGTATCACACAAGCACCTCACACCTCCTCTCCCATAGGTCCCTGACTTCCACAAGTCTCCAGAGCTTGAACATTTCACCCAGAACTGGAATTTTAGGTGTTCACAAAATTTTAAACTCACAAATGGTATCCTGGGCTCCATCAGAAGAGGGGTGGCCAGCAGGGATAGGGACAGGGAGGTTACTGTCCCTCTCTACTCTGCACTTGTGAGGCCCCATCCAGAGTACTGTGTCCAGATCTGGGGACAGGATACAAGAAAGACAGGTAGGTGTTGGAGAGGGTCTAGAGGAGGGCCACAAAGATGATCAGAGAACTGGAGCACCTCCCCTACGAAGACAGGCTGAGGGAGCCGGGCTTGTTCAGCCTGGAGAAAAGAAAGCTGCAGGGTGACCTCACTGGAGCCTTTCAGTACCTAAAGGGAGCCTACAAACAGGAGGCAAGTCAACTCTTTACAAGGGTAGATAATGGCAGGACAAAGGGGAAATGGTTTTAAGTTGAAGGAGGGAAGATTTAGGTTGGATGTCAGGGGAAGTTCTTTACCAAGAGAGTGGTGAGCTGCTGGGACAGGCTGCCCAGAGAGGTTGCTGATGCTCCATCCCTGGAGGTGTTTGAGGCCATGTAGGATGGGGCCCTGGGCAACCTAGTCTAGTATTAAATGGGGAAGCTGGTGGCCCTGCATGCAGTAGGGGGGTTGGAGCTTGATGATCCTTGAAGTCCCTTCCAACCCAAGCCATTCTATGATTCTATGATTCTACCATTCTATGAAATGAGTCTTCTGCAGGCTTTTGGAGCCTTGCAAGTTGAGTGACAGCTGATATGTGTTTAGGAGCAACTTTTTAGAATGTGGCAACCAGATTTCTCTCTATCATTCTATTCCCTCTTTTCAGGGGTAGGCACGCCTCTAAAGCACCAGGAGAGTCAAGTGCTTTATGAACAGACATCTTGAGAACAATAAAAGTTCCAAACAGAAAAAAAAGAACAAAGAAAATGCAAGTACATTGTTGATGGCCTTTTTCTGCTGTTGCAAATATGCTTGTCAACAAATGTCTACCAGCTTGTGGAGAAACCAGGAAGATACAAGGATTGCTAAGATTTTAGAATTGGAAAATAAGATTTATTATTATTATAATGTGTGCAAGGTAACAAAAGAGTATTTCCCACTTTCCACCCATATCCTGCTTGGATCATAATTTAACAACTGGGACTTACATACTGAAGAATACGGCTCCTTGCTACGATGGCACACCTTACATAACATTGTTTATGCCCCGTACTTCATGTCAAGAAAACGCTGTACATTTCGTATACCATGGGACATCAGTGCTGGGGGAAAACAAACAAACAAAAAAAAAACCCCAAAAAACAAAATAATGAATCTTTATGGATCTTTATAAATCACAGAAAAGGCCATGAAGAGACTGTCTAGTATTTGCAGAGAGATGGACTGGATGATCTGTCTCTCTTTCCCCCATGTACACTGTAAGACTAACGTTGTCCAGGAGCTGGCTTAAAACACAGCCCACCATTGGAATTCAGATGTCACGTGGCCAGCATAACTATCTGCTGGTTAACTGGTTGTCTAGGCTCTTCCATTTCAATTAAATCAAACCTGCTGTGCAGTGGAAAAAATGTATGTATGGCCAATTGTCACTGCTACTATATTAGATAAGCATGAAGTGCCAAAAAATGGCAATAATTAAATTTACTGAGATGAAACTTTAAAAATAAAGGTCTTCCTCTGCAATGGAATTCTTCACTCACTGGGCTCCAGCTTGTGCTTGTTACTCAGAGCTCCCTGCAGTCAGTAGAACTAACCATAGCAGACAATGTAGCATCAAGCCCTAGGACAATAAAGTCTCTCTTTTTTACTCGTTTAATTGCTTTAAAGCAGATTTTCTTTCTTGGGGCAAGCATGTTCTGAGGCCTGTAGCTTTAGGTATCTTGAATTTTCTACCCTTGTTTTTTCTTTAATGACTACTACAAGAACTGATTCAATCAGTTGAATCACTGTGAGATAGCTGATGTTTGAAGTGGCTATGGAAGCCACTATGGAATCATAGAATTGATAGAATCGTTACTGTTGGAAAAGACCACCAGGATCACCAAGTCCAACCCCAACCTGACCATGCTCACTGACCACGTCCCTCAGCGCCACATCTCTATGTCTCTTAACACCTCTGGGGACAATGACTCCACCACCTCCCTGGGCAGCCTGTGCCAATGCCTCATCACTCCATCTGAGAAGAAATTGTTCCCAATACTCAACCTGAACCTCATGTTGCACAACATAAGGCTAGAAGAAGGACCAGATGGAAAAAAAAAAGCCCCTGTCCTAGCAGCATGATTCATCTTTAATGTTTTATGACATGCTGAGAATTCGGAAATTCTCAGCCTGCACTTTATTTACTGGTACTTAGCCATTCTGCAGCTCGGATCAATGAGAGCATCTACCTCATCTTGCTCTGTTTGATACTAATCCATTCTCCTAAGCATTTATGATGTGTTTCTTATCATAGAAATCCTGAGTTTAAATATCCTTTCATTCTACCTTCAGGTTAATTACACTTCTTGACAAAAATCCTAACTGGGATTTCTCTCATGGTATATTTTGTTTAACCTACTCCACTCAATACAATTGATGATAATCAGTGCACGGTAAATGATTTCTCACAGAGTAAACAGAAACCTGACAGAATTCAACACCTATTCCTGTCCTTGTGCAATTCATATCTTGGTTATAATGATATATAAGAATATATTTATCAGTTACGTGTTGATATTCATTGTCGCACATTTTTTCATGCCTGACCTAAAGACATATACTGATCTCAATGGATAACGCAGATGTTTCAGCTGGTCAAAGGATTTTGTCCTTTCTTCTTCAGGTGCAAGTCACAGTTGTAGTTTTACACTAGATCTTCTCCAATAGCAAAATTGATCCAAGCAGTTCTCTGCCTGCCCCATGCCACTTGCTCCTGCTGCTGCATCAATTTTCTGCCACACTTTTCATACAAATGTGGCTGTTTACGGGACAATACTGCAAGATGGATTTGTAGGATGAAGGATGCTGAAGATAAACTCTCCAGAAAAATACATTTTTGGTGAGAGAGTTGAGCTGATAGATGTAGGAAAGCAGTGAATTCCCAAACAAA
Organism: Pavo muticus; assembly: GCA_016647715.1. Lineage (NCBI taxonomy): Eukaryota > Metazoa > Chordata > Aves > Galliformes > Phasianidae > Pavo > Pavo muticus. The sequence continues at coordinate 1,489,207 of JACDJE010000117.1, read as the reverse complement.
GAGTGTTCTTCAGAACAAGATGAGAGAAAGTTCAGAGACACAAATGTGTGTGGCAGAAGAGGAAAGGCAGAGGATATCTCTTTTTTCCCTAGAAATGATGGACTGGAGACCAGATGATGGCACAGGCTGTAGGAAATACAAAATTACCTACAGAAAAAAAAAGAGTTTGGCTTTGGAGATTTTCTGTTTAAGAAGGCTGAACAGTCACAAGAAGATTTCTGAGGGAGAGAGAGGTGTGGGATCAGAGGGATGGAAACATTTATCCACCATGTTTGATGCTCTTCCAAATAAGTTAAATGACTTGAACATAAACATTTGATGTTCCATCCCGAGGCACAGTACCCTTTCCTATCAGATACCACCGCTGCACATGTAAGTACTGACACTATGCTGAGACCTGTGGTCCACGCTAGCATGGACAATGAGAAGAATTCTCCATTCTCCATTCCCCATCACTAAGGAAAGAAGCACTTTTCTTTCTCAGCCCTGTCTGCTCACCTCTGTTTGCGCTGCTATGATTTTTGCCATTCCACATTTGACAGTGTGCTGCGTGTGCTTACATCTCTTTAGGACATACCAGATGCTTTGTTTGGACTTTTGTATTCTGATACAGCACTTTGTATGTTTCAGCCAGCAGCTGAATTAAATACCCTGCTATCTAGACAGAATGTTTCAATCTTAGATGTTCTCCAGAAAGCGAATTGGAAAGACAGGTTTGTTTGTTTTCATAAACCTTGTATACTTGACAAAATGCACTGTGCATGAGGTATTTCCTCTTTATAGAAGGGTCTGGGCAGTCCCTGCTTTTCCTCAGTATCTCCTTGTCATCCTGCTCTATGAAAATAATAAGAAAGCAAACAAGAAAATAAATATATCCTCCTTACAAATCAAAGCAAACCTCTATCATTTATTCTAGTATACTGCTTGTGCAGAAATGGCTCTCTTTCCTCCCGTGCTTTCTGCATTTTGCTAATTGACTGTTTGGAATGCTTCTGTCAAAAGGCACCTACGTAGCTGCAGGCTCTCTGCTGCGTGGCTTTAAGGAGGCAGCTGGATAGAGCTTTCTCTTTTGTCCCTCATCAGTTTACAGGGGAAACCATCAGACTGCTGCAGCGACCACTCCGACACCCAGTGCAGAATTTAAAAACCTGGCCTCCATTGCTCTCCTGTTCTCCACCATTAGCCAAGAGACCTCAGAATATTGTTACCAATTTGCTGAATCCCTCCAGACATTTAGATACCAATACATACTGCATTACTTTGCTTTTCTTCTTGCTGCTTTTTGTTTTATTGCAACTGACAGCTGCACATTTGAGTTGGTAAAATGGTTTGCTGTTCTGGTTCCACTCAAAATGTGTTCACTTATCAGGCTGTCCTGTGTGCTGTCTGTTCCCCTCTTCATCCTCTGCCACTCATTCATCTTCACTCTCACCTTTGCTTTTTCTCCCCTCATACCAACCTCACTTCTCTACTTTATTTCTGTGCACCACATTTAATACATAAGTAAGCATCCGAGATGTTTCCCTGCAAGGTTATATATAATAATTTTCTGCATATGTTGTCCAGTCACATGCAATGGCACTACAGACAAGCTTGAAGTGACGTGTGCATGTCTGCAGTGCAGGAGCCTCAGAAACTCACCCTATTTAGCTAGGAAGCAAAGAAGGAACTGCATGGTTTGTAGACAACATACCAAAATTCCAGTGTAATTTTTTTGCTGTTACCCTCGTTTTCTATTTCCCCTCCCAGCTTGCTGCAATTGCCTGTTCTGTCATACAGATTAAGCATCTCACCATGGAAAGACCTGTATCCATGCTTAGTTTTGTGCACTGGGAGCAGTCCTGCTGGCTAAGAGCTATGCACAGGAGTAAGGCTATGTACACATGCAAGCCTGTAACAGACCGTACGCTGCAACTCCACAGGAAAACGATGGCACATGTCCTTCATTTTGCAATACGTGCATGTTAAATGCAGGCTGGGTAACTGGGACCTATCTCCACTTCATGGGAGCACCACTGTGCATCTGTGAGCATGGGGCAAAGCCCGCTTCCGGGCAGTGCACTCACTGCTAAGTATGAATGATTAACCAGAGAGGCAAAAAGGCACAAGGCTTAAGACCACTGTAGTAGCAATATACGCAGGTAACTCTTCCAGTGCGGCAGAGGGCAGAGAGGGGAGTTTGGGGCTGGCCCAGAAATGGAGCTCAGCTAAAGCGTGCAGGGAGAGGGCAGGCAGCCGCGGCGTTCCTGCAGAGATGGGGAGTCCTGAGGAGAAGCGGTGAAGGTCACAGCAGAAGGAGACAGAAACCTGACCGAGCAGCTGGGCTGGGGCTCTCCTGATGGCGAGAAGGAGCTGCCAGGCTGCGCTAGGGCACGAAATCAGGGCCGCGTCCTTCCTGCAGGTCAATCGTTACCCAAACTGACCCAACGAAACGCCTCAACACTCCACTCTTCCCCCAGCACTTCCACACCTCCCCGGTGCGGAGCCCACCGCACAGCTACTCGCCGCGCCGCGCCCCGCCCAGGCAGGGCACTCCGGGGGGCAAAGAGCCCCCTCAGCCACCCCCGCCCCCCAGCTCGGCGCCCCTCAGCTCGGGCCCTGCGGGGCCGCCCCACTGCGTGCCGGGCCCGCCCCAACAGCGGCCGGGGGAGGGCGGGGGCGGTGCCGTGCGGCTGAGCTCAGCGCGTCGGGAAACGGCTGGGGCCGGGCCGCCTCCTTCGCGAGCAGCGCCGCCCCTCCGCGCCGCACACACACACGGCCGCTTCCTGCGCGGGGCCGGACCCGGCGGGCGGAGCGGCGCCGCTTCCTCCCTCCCTCTCGCCCGCCCGCCGCCTCGCAGGTACCGGGGGTGGGGGCGAGGGGAGCGGGGAGCCCTGCAGCGGGAGGTGGCCTCCCCTCGGGCCTCCTGCCGGGGCCGGCAGCCGCCGCCCCGTGCGCGGCGGAGGGGAAGGTGGAGCAGAGCTTCCGAGCCGGGGCCGCCCGTGGGCGGGGGCCCGAGCCCGGCGGGGCGAGGGCCGGGCGGGGAGCGGCCGGGGAGCGGCGGCTGAGGGGCGTCTCGGGGCGGGGGGCGGCGGCGGCTCCTCGCATTGCTGCCGGGTGAAGTCATCGCGCCCATTGTCTCCCCTCGGCTCCCCCCGGGCGGGGCGAGGGGCCCGGCCCGCCCCGAGGAGGAGGAAGGAGAAGAGGAGGGGGATCCGGCCCGCGCTCCCCGCCCGGTGGGTAGCGGCGTGCGGCCGCCCGGGACCCCGCGCCTCCGCTCGCGGGATACGGGGGAGGCCCCACCCGGTGTTGCCTCGGCTGCGCGTCCCGAGCCGGCGCGGCGGGTCCGGGTGCCCGGGGCTTCCCTCTGCGGAGGCGGAGTGGTGGCGGTGGGCGGTGTCGGGCCGGGTGTTCCCGTGCCCGGGTCTCCCCGCGGGGCTGGCGCGGCTCTGTGCCCCGTGTGCAGGGGAAGCAGGGAGAGGGAGAGGGAGAGCTGCGGCCGGGCGGAGGGGTTGCGGCCCTCGCAGTCTTCGTGCCCTCATGGTCGCTGGCTGTGAGCGTGCCTGCGAGCAGCGCGACGAACGCCGTTTCTGTGCGCGCTGGGAGCGATGGATGGGTGGATGCTTTATCGCCGTTGTCATCGAGGACGGCGTTATTTGTGAAAGGCAAAGGGCAGGTTGGGAAATGAGTCTCGCAGGCTGGGAAAGCCCGCTCACAAACTCACTGTGCAAAATATCTGTTATTTTTTCCTTAAAAGTTAAGAAAAAAAGTTTTTAGGGAAAAAAATACATTTTCTCCTGTATTTCATTATCGGATGAGGTTTTTTTGTTGTTGTTGTTAAGTTCGGTAGAAAGGGTTTTCAGTTCGACGTTCCGACCGAAGTGAAGCGTGTGCTCTGGGATCGCCCGCTGCGCGGCAGCCAGCTGTGCGCGGGGCGGCGGCGCTGCTGCGTGACTTCCGAGCTCTGCCATTATTTAGCTGTAAACATCGAAATGTTTCTACTCGAAACTTTCAGAAATATGCGAAAACATTTGATTTTAATGGCGTGTGAACCAGGTCAGCTTGGGTCGGAAAGTGAAAACGAAAGCTTTTAGCGTATTGGCAGCGATGCTGCTCTTAAAATCACTGCACTAAAGGGTTTACAGGAAACATCTCCTCTGCATACGTATTTTCTGCACCGTGCCAGAGTTCCAGCTCTGCTTTATGAAGTTCAGCATCTACAAAATGCAGAGTTGTAGCTGTTGTGTTTGTTTCAGCAGCTGTTTTGGAGTCAGAGGGCAGCATCATTTCTGAGAGGGGGAATCTAAACGTCTATTTGTGGTTCTCTCCGCTTCCTATTACATCCACCAGGCAAACATAATGCTTTTCTTATACAAAGCGATCATCAGATTGTACTTAATTGTGCTGGTTGGGGCTCAGGAGGAAGGAAGACACTCAGTAGGTGGGTTTGTTTACCTTCGTGGTGTGTACACGGGCTCTGCAGTAGTAAATGAATCACTAAAACTCCCGTAGCTATGGCATTCCCGGTGAGCATCAGTATATGCGTAAGGTAAGCTTGTGTTGTGCAAATATCTTCAAGTCCTTGAATTCTTTTGTCAGTTGGTACAGCCTTTTGATGGAAAAAGTGCATACATGTTTTATTATTCATTAACAGTCTTTAACTATTACTCCACGTGACAAACCTTTAGACTTTGAATTTGTCCAGCGAGTAGGTGCTTCTTCCCAGCCATTCCAGTTTATTCAGTGAAGCTGATATTCTTTAGGCTTATCAAAAGGATTCTTTGCAAAGATCCCTTTCTCTCTTTCCAAACAAAGTAGGGTGCCAAAACCTTTTCAGAGGACTTCTGGTTTGGAAGTGCTAGGAAAGGTCTTTGTACTCTGAAGTACAACTCGGCTGTTCTGCACCACTGGTGGCTTTTAGCCAAGCTTGTGGTCTCTATTATGGGGTCAGTTTACTCTGGCCCGTGGTCAGACACCCATAATTATCTTTGTGATTTGTTTTCAGAGTTGGACCTAGACACTGCATACCAGCCTAGGAGAACAGATTTTAATACCTGACTGGAACAAATGGATTGATGCGTGTTCCAGGCTCTCCTTTTCTCAGTGTGGTTCCTGGCATGCAGCTGAGCTGTGAGCCGGTCTGATCCATAGGGTCAGCGAATGCTCTGTGAAGGAGCAGTGAAGATGCTCGGTTTAACTTTGGCTTATCTGTGAGGAAGTTAATGTCATTTTTTTCTCTTTTTGCACTTGTCTTAAGCTGAGTTTCTGTTCATTCTGTATTAACTGGTGGAAGATGTGTAGCTGAATGAACTGGCTCACGTAACATAGCTTGGAGATACTGAGAATGCTATAGGACCTTAAATAGTTAAATGTGCCTGAATCACCTGGAGGTGGTCTGCTGCCAGGAAGGTTAAATGTTACATCAGGCCCTGTGGAAGTGACTGTTTTGGGCTTTGATTTCAGCAGCGTGTCAGTGGTTTTGCTTTCTTTTTCCCTGTAAGAAAAAACATGAAGGAAGCTCCATCAGTTCCTAGGAAATACAGTTTTTTAATATTCCTGATATTTCACAAGAGTGGACTTCCTTTAATTTTTGATTACTTGAAGTTTTCTCCGTGATCTGATCTAACATCTCTTCTTCTGTAGTTGTTTGTCTTTTATGGTGAAGTAATCTTTAAGGAAAACTGAATTTTTTCGGTGTTGCACATAGGTTACGTTTCAGATACTGTCTTCTACTTTAACTCATAGAGAAATAAAACTCCAAACACGCAGCTGTGAGTTTGAACTAAAGGATCTGTGCTCCACCAAGACTTCCGTGTGTTTTCTGTTAAAGTCGAATTTCAGTCCCTCCCTCTTAAGTGTTCGTGTAAAAATTATTCTTCAGGCGCTCTTATTTATTTTTAGTGCTCTGTGGTAAATTATATAAGTAGGTCTTTTGTCTATTGCTGATATTTATAGGTAGACAGATTTGTTCCAAGCTTCTGTAAAGTGACAATCACCTCACTGTCAGACTTCCTTGTAAGGATATTTTTTAGCTGATGGGATCAGTGGAAGAGACTTTCTTATCTGAGTTGTAGGAAGGCTCAGGCTTCTTTCTAAATTGATCTCTGGTTGTTTTGCGTACGTTTCGGAAAGTTCTCAGGCACCACGGGACTGTTTCACCTTGGTTTAGGTTGCTGGTCCTTCCCTGGTGCTTGTGGCTCGTTCTTTTTTTCTCTTAGTACAGCCTGCTCAATGTCGTGACTCAAGAAGCCGAAACATGGCAGTGATTCCCAAAGAGAACTGCAGATATTATGTAGGACTAGAATATTGCAGGCCTCGGTTACAGATCGCTTGTTGCGTGCATGGCTTATGCTAGTTTGAGTTGTTGGAAGAGTTTGGAGAAGAAAGAAAAGCCCCGCAGCTGAATTGTAAGATATCATTTGTAGTATCACTCTGAGGTCTTTCTTCATTAAGAGATGCAGGGAAGGCCTTTCTTTGCACTGTTCTGCTGGACTTTCATGGAAGTTCTTTGAGGAGATTTACCCTACGTTGAGGTTTATCCATAGAACAAGAAAAGGTAGGAGAAATCATGGAAACATTGTGGTAGGCTTTTCTGCTCTTGAACTGTGGCTTAATCGGTCATCTGCTGGGTGACTGTTGGCATCTTGTTGAACAGATAGTCAAAACACTACACCTGTACTTGCCTTGTGCAGGGTGACATAGGAAACAACTTCTATAGCTGAAGGACGAGTTTCCATCAGGTTCCCTTCACATCTAGTTATACTACACTGGACTGGAAAGCTGATACAAGAGCTGCTTAATGTAAAGCAACCTGGCAGAGGGTCCTAATGAAATGAGCTTAAATAAAAGTTACACATATACCAGTGTTTCCTCAGCCATTAAAACTTCCTTTCTTTAGAGGCCAGCATATCCTCTAACGATGCCTTCAGCAAGGCATTTGAAGGGCATCTTTGTTTGTTACGCTTCAGCTTGCTATAGTCACTTGTTTTTTATTTTTCTTTCTTCTTTTTGCTTCCTAAATAGAGCTCCATTCCGTTAATGCAAGTATCCTGTTATTGTCCAGGACAAGCTGTTGTTGTGGGACTCTGTCAGTTCTGTTTCCATTTATAGTTGAGATAAATGACTGTTAAACAAACATTTTTCCATAGGTCCTTTAGCTGCTCCCATAGGGCAGATTAGAGCTCTTGCTCTAAATTGGAGCCCCTGGCTGTCCCCTTCACTTTTCCATTTATTTAACGAAGAGCTTCTTCAGCAAGAGGAATAGCAAGAGGAACTGTGTGCTGTAAGAGTCACGTTACTTTGTTCTCATCGTGATTCGTTAGTGCTGCATATTCTCCATAAACAGAAGTACCAGTTTTTAAGTTTCTTGGTTAATAGTCAGATTTTTACATAAAACCCCACTGTGCAACTTAGATCAAGTTAATCATGTTATGTTATTATCTGAAAATGCTCAATCTTTCAGAGTGTAGTGCACCCAGGGAGACTTCTGGTGAGATGGATTCACCTGGCAGGCTTCCAAGGCAGAGCGGATAGGGTGTGCGGCCTGGTCCTGCACCTTGGGGGTCTGCTGAGCTCTGCATGCTGAGCTGGCACTGAAGATTTTAGTTGAACCATGGGGACTTCACAGTGCTACCTGGCTGGTATCTCTGATACGATGACATTGCAGCATTAGTGCTGCTGCACTTTATTTATACATGTTCATTTATATATGCGTATGACATAGCTAATGGTTGCATTCCTGTGGAAAAGACTTGGTGGTGCCGTGCCTAAATGTGTCGTCTGTCCATTTCCTTTGCTTAAAGCATGTAGTGCACAGAACTTGCTGTACATTTCAGGGAAACTGGTCCAGAGAAGGAAAATTTTGGCAGGTCAGAACTCAGACTCGGAGAGAAAAAGTTATACCTTTCATAGGAAGTAGAAGACTTCTACTCTGTCTAAACTAGATGGTTGAAGACTGCTTTTCTCCCAGTGCTTTGGGCTTTTTGTGACCTAAAAATTGATGCCATATGCTCATATTCAACACTGCAGCTTTTCTCTGTCTTGAGATCTAATTGTACTGAGACAGTGAATGTTTCATTCAAGTATTAACTGAACATCTGTAAGGGGACTTGTGTATTCAGCAAGGATGCTGACAAAAAGTGGTTGATGAAACAAATTATGTTCACTCCTTTTTTAAATTCTTATAAATTCTTTATGTAGGGAGCATCCTGCCATCCCTCAAAGATGTAACAGTGGAAGAACATTTGGTCAGGAATAAGCAATAGCTGCAGTGAGACCACCCAGCTTGCAAGGGAGCTGGAGCGAAGCCTACTGCAGAACTTTTCCTTCTGGTCAGCTGTTGGTAAGTGTCCTAACCGGGGCCTACCTTTCATGTTTTTCCATAGTGAGCCATCTAATATGGTGATTAATTCAAAGAAATGTCTGTAAGATGAAGTGTATCCAAGGTTGATATCTTCATCTTTAGAATGCGTGTTAGAAAAATAATTTTTATCACAGTTGAGTTTATTTTCAGTTTCTTTGTTGTGCATCCTGTTGGAGGTGTTCTGACTTTATATTCCTCTGCTTTTAAGTCAAAAAATAAATAGAACAAAGCTTTCGAACTTAGTTTTTTGCTGAGTTGAAGACCTTGCCTCAGTTTCCTGAGAAGAGCAGTTTCCTTCTCAGTTTTACCTGTAAAGCTGTATCTGGTACTTAGCTTTTGTTTGACTGTGCCTCTTCAAAAAAAGTCGTCGTTCTTTCCTTTTATGTGACGCTGCTAAAAATACATCTTGAGAGTCCAGGAGCTCTTTTACTCAGGGTCAGAGATGGTGGTATCAAACTTCTGCGTCCTTTTTAAGCAACGGGAGCCTCGGTGCTTGTAGCCTGTGAAGCCAGGCTGCTGCTTTCCTTCAGTCATAAACCTGCAGTCAGTGCAGGTTTATCTGTGGGACAGCATAGAGAAGAAACCTGCAAAGCTACTTTGCTTCCGTATTCTTTTAATTTCATAGTGCTATGGTTTTAAACCATCTCCATTTGGACAGAGGGGTTTCTGTATCTATTAACCAAAAGCATTTTCCTCCTGAAGTTCCCACTTGAGTAATTACTTTTTTCCCCTTTCTTTCTTTCCCTTCTTGTTCCTGTTTGCTGTGGGCTTTTTCCCCCCTTACATGGTAGTATGTTTTTGTTCAGGCTTTGCCTGTGGTGGATAGTTGCAGAAAAATGGACTTTGCCTTCTGTGGCCTGACACCAGGCAGAAATTCAGCTGGGGCAAGGATAGGAGAGAGCTGTGTAAGCTCAGCAGAGGAGTCCTGAGTCTTTCCATTATTAACAATTAAAGATGATTCCAGGATAGGTTAGGTATTGGATTAACTCACTAAAGAAAAGAGAACAAGGGTAAACAAAGAGAAGGATCCTGCCTTGCAAGAATTTGGATTATTGGGATTACATGCTGCCTGTGTGTCTGGAAAAAGAACAATCTTCCCTGTTTTTAGTGTTAATTTAGTTAGTAGAGATAAGGTATGCCATGTGCTAGATAAAGTTATCTTTTGTCATTGAATTGAGTCTTTGCAAGGAGCTGTTGTTTACTGGGAGGGTGGATTAAGAAATAAAAGCATCTCCAAGCATCTTGTTTAGTCCTGCCCGGCAACGCTTTGCAGCTTTTTCTCTAAAACAGTAAGCAGTGAGAATGGTTTCTTCCCACCTCCTGCACCCTGCCCTGATCAGTTACCATCTCATGGCTACTAGTGTTGTTTGAGTAGAGAATGAACAAGGACATGCTTTTCTTATCAGCGGAGCTTTTTTTCTCCTGGTTTTGTTCCTAAGGTGTGATTTTAAAAAAAATTTTTTTAGGGCTGTGTAATTAATCTGTATCATTTTCTGTTGTTTTGAGTCATACAGTATTACCTTTCAGTCTGAAGTGTAATTTTGGTTGAAATACAGAATAATTTAGGTTTGAACTGTGCCTTAGAAATGATCTCCCACAAACTGTGGATATTTGCACTCTGTGCCTTTTGAAGCCATCACACAAAAAATGGCATGTGCACAAGGAATGTGAAGCCACAGTAAGCTCCATTTGTGGGATGGCTCCTGTCTTTTATGTAAATATGTTGTTCACCTCTGGTGGTTAAAAGTAAAGAATGTGTATCTTAATATGGTTGGTGTTCCTCCTGCAATTTGGGAAAGCGCACCTCAGTGAGGTTGCATTGTGCTAAAGATCTTTTGCAAGAGAGACAAATCAGAACTCCAGAAGGAATGAGCTTCCTGCTGGCAGTACAGCGAGCAGAAATGCAGCCATTTGTGGAAAGCAGATCGATGCTTTTATCTTGGTGGTTGGGGTTTTTTTGTTGTTTTCTTTTGAAAGTGGTATAAGTTTCCAAGCGCGCTGTGAAAGTAATCCATCTGAAGGCAGAGCGAGTCACCTGCAGCGTTGAACTCCCAGAAACGTGGGCCTTGGTTCTGCAGTGTGAAACTGCAGGCAGGATGGTGACCTGAACCTGAGTGACTTGGCAGCATTTGGTGATGAAAGTAAAACCTTGTTTTAGTTGTTGGTTTTGTTTTTTTTTCCAAAAAGGGAGGAATGACCAGGTTTACGTTTGTTGTCCTGTGACTGTGAAGTTCTGAGACTCTTTAACTGAGGTATGACTTCTTGTATTGTCTGCATGTGTGTATTTCTTGAATGGGCCTTGTGCAAAACAGTGTGTTTTGTAGGTGGAGAATTGCACAGCTTTTAATAGCGGGCAGAATTTAAAAACGCAGCTCCCCTTTATGTGGTGACGGTGAGGAGGATGTCTCCAGGATGCTGGTAGTTTGGCTTCCTTGCTTGGAAGCCGTGATTTAGTGCACTAGAAATACCAGAAGCAGAGTATGGCTTCTGCAGCAATTAGGAGGCTTCTTTGCCACCTTCTGTTAACGATAAAGGATTGCACATGTCAACAAGGTGAAAGTGATTCCTCCGTTGCCTGCAGTGTGTCATTTTAAGGTTTCAGGTCAGTTGAGACATACCAGAATTCAGGTTGAAGAAGAAAGCATAGCCTGATCACTTTTTGTGCCGATCCTTATTAAGCTGCAGTCCTTAATTATATAGCTGTGGTTTTTTGGTCTGTTGCTTTTCCCCCAGAGAAGTAAGTGATCCTCAGAATGCTTTTTGCCCTGTATGCTGGGTAGTCGATCTGGGTTGGGCAACGCTAAACCTTGTCTCTAGGGCAATTGTTTCCTTTCAGTAAGTTTGTAGATGTACTGCAAACAAAACCAGAAGACTGAAATGATTTTGTTCTTCCTTGATTAAGGCATCTGAATAATGGCTGTATATAGCTATCTCATCCTTCTGCTTTGTGGTTGATATGATCTTTGTTGGTGGCCAAGGAGAACTTTTCATAGGTCAACACTAGTGGTATTTCTTGGGCTTTGTGTTGGCTTTTTTTTGTATGCATACTTGTACCTACTTGATAGTGCACACATCTTTGGACACATAACTTGCTGTATAGCATAGAAAGAAGTGAGGTTCTTGGGCATCTCAGATCCAACACCTGAGGCTGGTAAATGGTTCCATCCTTAACCATATGCTTTAGTATCTTATCTGTTAAGAGGAATATTAACCATTCTACTTCAGTGAGATGTATGTAGTATTTTAGGGTTTCAGCAGTATTAATCTGACGTGTTCTGCAGTTGCCTGTCAGGAAATTGGTTTCTTCTTGCACAGCATTCAGTATTGTTCTTTTCTTCCTTTAGTATAAGGGGAAAGATCAGTAAGAACAAACAAACGGAATACTGAGTAGTGACCTGGTAAGTGTGAATCTGGCAAAGATTCTACAGGGGATAAAGGAGTAAAAGTCATGCAATTAAACCATCACAAGGTACTTCAGCCCTCATTTCCAAACTGCATCAAGTAAACAGAATTAATCCCTAAAGTTTTTACTAATGGTTTGTGTGTGATTTCCTAGTTGTTAAAAATAATAGTTGCAGTCGTACTGATGGGTTTGGAACCTTCTTGCTAAGCAGGCCTCTGCTAGTTGAGCTTGTCGTATCTAATAATACTCTGTCATGCTTTACAGGATTGGCCCTAGACAGTATGATCCGTGTGTGTGCAGGGGGTTTTGTGAGTGTCTTCCTGCTGTGGAGGACCTAGCTGTAGAGGAAGGCGTGCTTTGGCAGCACAATCCTCTTCTGCTGTTTCTTTCTTGTCACCAGCAGTGTACCTTTTACTTTCTGCCTGCTCAAGTGTTTTATCCAAATCCTATTCTGATTTAATCGGTTCTGATCTTCATTGAGAAGTTTCCAAGTCAATCTGAATTTATACTCTTTCAGTACCTAATCTGATGCCTTTCTCTTCTGCCATTTGGCAGCGCTCCCTCTGTCAGCTTTCCCAGTTCTGCTGCTCTTTGTGCGGTCTCCTTGTTATCTGCGCTCTATGCTTGTTAACTCATTTTCCTCTAGTGTTTGCAGTCTCTGTTTTGGGGTACTTTGGCCCCAGTGTATTGTGTATCCAGAAATGAAAGGTAGACCCTGTTCAGTTCCAAGCCAGTTCAAGTGCAGGAGAGATTCTTAGCACCTAAAATGTGTGCTGTTTGCTAGAAATTATGTATTCCTCTCTTGGAATGAATATTGACAAGGCCAATAAAATGTGCATCCTAGATATGCAGGTCAGAATTCCAGTCCCAGTCTCAAAGCAACACTGGTGCTTAGCCTTTCCAGAGGAAATATTTCAAGTTTTGGATTTGTTTTTTCTATGAAAACTTTCAAAAAAAAAAAAAATCCAAAACTTTGAAGAATTTGCTTAAGCAGCTTGTTTGAAATAACTGTGCTGAAGATCTTAGCATATAACTTTTCAGCCCGTTTTGCTTGAGAAGCAGCAACTAAGCAGATTTGGAAATAGGATGTTATAATGGGAAGTGACAGACGGTTGTAATAACAGAGTACTGGCTCTTCTTTTAACAAGAGATCGTTGTCTTTTGGGATAAATGACATACTAAATTGTAAAAATGAGGTGAGTCACAATGCCTTTTACTTCTTATTACTTGGGTTTCTGTTTTCAATAGGATGGCTACATTTTTCCAGTTTGACTTAATCTGGCTGTCTGCTTACATTCTCCTCCCCCGTACCATCTGCTGTTTAACCGTGAGGTGCTATACCCATCCTTACGTTAAGCCTCTGGTAGGTCTGCTGTACTCTGTGTTGCTCGTGCCTGGCTTGTCAAGTAAGGTCTGACAAATTGCTGATTTTTGGGAATTACTCCCACAAAACAGTGTAGCGTGCTAATTTGGAAGCTTAGCTGCTACCCTCAGGACATCGTTAATGCAGCAAATAGCCTCAGTAGTTTAAGATGTTAAGTCTGTGGCCACCTCCTGTTTATTACTCTCTCCCTCTTGGGATCTACTAACCTACAGCCATCGATGTAATGAAGTGCATGCCCTTGCATCAGTTGAGATCTGAAAAATTTAGCTTAAAGATATCTTATAGTTTAAACAGAACATCTAATTTTGCTCTGAAGTGATCCTGTTCAGGATGTCTGCTGTAGGTTAGCCCACAGGAGAGACAGTGGACAGTTGCCTGTGCTAGTTTAAAGCTTTTAGGCTAGTTCAGCAGGAGCTTTCTTTGTAGGACACAAATTGCACAGTAAAGCTTACTGAGGCGGCTGCCCCCTGTAGCAGAGTCTCTTGCTATGGACCTTGGAAGAGATGCATATCCTTTAGTATGCAACATCTTAACATTTTGGGAGAAAACTTCATGTATTAGCCTGTAGAACGTACCTGCCGTGTGTCTGCATATATGAAGTTGCTCGGTGCACCATTGGGGAAAATTCTATTAAAATATCAGAAATCTGCAAACTGCCTAGCTCTGCACATCAGTGGCATTTTGAAATGTTGGGTTTTTTTTCTGCAGAAATACCTTTCTTTAAGTTGTATATGGCTTAATTAGTCTTAAATAATTCCTGATATTGCTGTACCTGAAATGATATCTGATTTATAAGACAACAAGTAACTCTGAACCCAAACTGAGGGAGCAGTGGAAACAAATGGTGTTCTGTCGTGGCATTCTGTTGCATTACTGCAGTCTTGCATAGTTTGGATTTTTTTTTTAATTGTCTTGTTCCTAAGTATTTTACTGTTTAATTGTGGTGATAGAGATGTATGAAGAAAATTCTGAATAACTTCAAGTGACGTTAGTGTTTTCCTGGTGCTGTGGCCATTTTATTCTCTGTTTTGGATTATAGAGCCAGCAGTTGTTAGTTCTCTGGAAAACTCTGAGGTTATTTTCCTTTTGTAATGTAGTAAGACAAGTATTGAAGGGTATGTTCTCTTGTACTGACACAAGATTTATTTGTAACAAACTTAAATAGCTTTTAAATGAAATTATACACCTGCTTCCTTTAATGCATTTGTGTAGCTATTTTCTTTGGAACTGTAGGAGGAAATAAATGGTTGCAGATAAACAGTGAAGCTCCTGACTTCAAAGAGCTTCCTTTCAGAAGCAGAATAACTTCATTTTCCTTTCTCAAATGAATAAAACTGAAACATAACTTACCTCATTAAGTTTTGTCCTTACCCATGTGTACAAATCTGTGGGAGTTCATCATGAGTCTTTTATAGGAAAAGAATTATTAGTACTGGATCATCATAGAATGGGTTGGGTTGGAAGAGGCCCCATGGATCATCAAGTTCCAATCCCCCTGCCACAGGGAGGGTTGCCAGCTGCTAGATCAAGGATGTCCTGTATGAGTACTGGGAGAGGTTTATTGGAGTTATTTTTCTCTGTTGCATATCCTTATTATGTTGGGTTTTTTATATAAAAAGCTCTCTGAAGGTAAGCTCCCTTATTGAGAAGAGACTATAGAGCTGAAGTGTTCTACACTAACACTGTAGGACAGTGTCTTTTCTTTAGTGAGTCCTTACCTGGAGTATCCCAAAAATAGACTAGACAGCATCTGTTCTCGTATTTTTCTTAACTGGATGTTACTTAAGGAATCTGATTAAAACATAATAGTTTTTACTGACAGACGCTGCTAAATCAGGATGCATGTGGATATCTGACCTTCAAATAAGCTTATGCATACACATAGATCAACTGTTTGTAAGTTTTGGATGCCCATTTGTTTTTATTATCCTTCATCACTGAAATACTAAGCGCTCCTGAACCTCTGTTTTTAGATTCCAGTGTTCCAGTGGCAGTCAATTTCTTTTGCAGCTCTGACTTGTGAGGACACCTTTCTGCCTACCCACCCCCCTTCTTGGGGTGCACTGTGTGTATACTTCTGCAGTCTTCATAAGTATATGTTTAGTGTTTTCAAAAACTAAACTTTTTTCCCTTTGGTCTCTTATTAGAACAGCAGACCTTAATAAAAAGTTCTGATGTTATGCTCCGTAATACATTGCATACACCAGTCTTCTAGAAAGAACACAGTTTCTAAGATTTCTACCAGTTCAGCTCTACACAGAGGTTTTTGTTGAGAGAAGCATTTTCTGAGTTCATGATAAGCAAATTATTTTATTGTTCTTGGCAAGCCAGACCTGGTATGAATTAGATACGATTACAAGGCCTGTGTTTTATATAAAAATGCTCTCTCTAGGTCAGGATGCGATCTGATTTCCTCTTGCTTTAATCAGGGCATATTATTAAATGTTTAATCTTCAAAAAGCGTATTTGTTAGAAAAGGGAAATACAAACATTATCTTCATGCGGTGTAAAACTGTAACTGTAAGGCTACATACTTGGCTTAACTCTTAACAAACTTGTTCTAGATTGGAGGGAGCTCGTGTTCCTCATACAAAACTGTGTACAGTGCTCATTTTTTAAAAAGGCGAAGCTTTACATTACTGGATCATCTGACGTCTAGAGCATCAACTTAAAAACTTTCCTTCTAGCCAGTTATAGAATCACAGAATCACGAAGGTTGGAAAAGACCTCCAAGATCATCCAGTCCAGCTGTCACCTACCACCGGTATTTCCCCACTAAGCCATGTCCCTCAGTACAACACCTGAATGTTTCTTGAACACCCCCAGGGACCACCTCCCTAGGCAGCCCGTTCCACCTCCTGACCACTCTTTTGGAGAAGAAATTCTTCCTGACATCCAACCCGAATCTCCCTTGGAGCAACTTGAGGCCATTCCCTCTAGTCTTGTCGCTAGTTATGTGGGAAAAGAGGCCGATCCCCGCCTCACCACAACTTCCTTTCAGGCAGTTGTAGAGAGCAATAACTTCTCCCCTGAGCCTCTTCTCCGGGCTGAACAATCCCAGTTCCTTCATCTGTTCCCCTTAAGACTTGCGTTCCAGACCTCTCACAGCTTCATCGCCCTTCTTTGAACATGCCCCAGGCCCTCAATGTGTTCCTTGTAGTGAGGGGCCCAAAACTGAACAGACTGCCTCGAAGTGTGGCCCCACCAGTGCTGAGTACAGAGGGATGATCACCTCCCTGCTCCTGCTGGCAACGCTACTTCTGATACAGGCTGGGATGCCATTGGCCTTCTTGGCCACCTGGGCACACTGCTGGCTCATGTTCAGCTGAGCATCAGCCGACACCCCCAGGTCTGTTTCCTCTACGCAGTCTTCCAGCCCCTCTGCCCCGAGCCTGTAGCGTTGCCTGGGGTTATTGTGGCCAAAGTGCAGGACCCAGGCACTTTCTCTTGTTGAACTTCATCCCATTGGCCTCAGCCCAGTGATTCAGCTTGTCCAGATTCCTCTGTAGGGCCTTCCTACCCTGATAGGATAGCTAAGTGCAGTGTGAAGTTAATTAATATATTTCCGAGGCATGCAAAATAATGAGGAAATAGAAGATTTAGAGCAAAACTAATAATTTTGAATAATTAGGCTGCTATTACAATGTTAGGTATTTTTCTTTAATTCAGTGACTTTGATTTTAAAAATAAATAAATAAATAAAAATCCACACTTTGGGCTATTTCAGATATTCATGTAACCAGAGGAAGATGTGGGGACAGCAGGGAGTTATTTCACCCTGTGCTGCAAAGGAACACGAAGGGAGTTTGCCTGTGTGCTGAAGAGTGGTCACAGGTGTGCCTGTGCTTACCTGAGTGATGCATGCTGGTCATAACATTCTTAATGATGTGAAGAGTACCAGAATGCTCCTACTGTATCCTGATTATTTTTGATTATATATATATATTTTTTTTGTGTAGCCAATCTATGGTGTGCTTGACATGAAGGCCAATTTCCCCTCCACCTTTCAAACAAAGGCAGGAGGAATGCTCTAGCTGAGCAGGCTTTTTCCCTTCTGACCCCTGCGGGTGGCTGTGGAAGCTTGGCAGCCTGGGATGTGGAATTGCTCTAACAAGTGTCAGCTTCAGCTGAAGCCATCCAGCCTGCTCTGAGGGGATTTCTCCACCAGTCTAGCAGTGCTTGACAAAAGAGGAAAATACGATGTCAGCATGCTGAAAGACTTGTTAGAAGCACAAAAGCCATACCTGGGTAGGACATAGTTTTGTTCATTTTTTCCTTGTGGGCTACTTCTGGTTATCGTGAGGAAAAGTAGTTTAGTCTAAAGTTGAAATTCAAGTGATCACATTGCAGTGTATTTGGGGTTATGGCCTGGCTCTATTCTTCCTCTGTATTGTACTGTGCAATTAGCTGGCAACGTCCTGTAACATCCTGTGTTGAAATAGCCTGGCTTCTGACTGGTGTTATCGTTTTCACTTTTTCATTTTGTGAAAAGACTTTTTTTTTCCCCCTATATTTGGTGTCTCTGCTTTTTGTCTTTGCTCCTTCTCTTATTTAAGAGATGGAGAGGTCAGAAGAAATGGTCTTCAGAGAAGAGGGTTTTGCACTGGGAAGTGATTTCAGAACTTGAAGTTAATGTTTGTTGCTGTTGTTGTCATTCATTCCTGAATCGTCTGGTTAGTCCTTAGGAAACAGAAATTAGAAGAAGAATGAAGAGTAAGATGAAGATATTGGGGAACAATCATCACAGTATGAGGGGCAAAAAAAGCAAGCAGAGGAATGGAGCCTTGTGTGAGAGAGGACCCAGGAGATGGTTGGGAACTTCTGTCCTCTTCCTGAAGAATTCCGCTATCCTTTGAGCTTGGGGAAAAAAAGATTTTGCCAGACATCTTGGATAGTTTGAAATTGAGGTAGGAGCAACAGTAAAAACTGCACATTTCACTTATGCAGAAGTGAAAAGCCTTGCTTTCCTCTTAGAACTAGCTGTAGAAAGGCTATATCATAAGAGTAATATTGGTCTTGCCAATTATGCACCGTTTTCACCTGTTTAATTTAAGCTCCCGAGTACTCAACTGATGCCTGAGTTTTGTAGGTTTGTTTCTTTCCAGTGAATTTAGCAGTATTAAAACGTTCTGTAGGCAAAGTTACATCTTTTCCTGCTTTTGCAACCCTTGTTGTCTTAATTCTGCTTTAGATTGTACAGATGCAGCTTTATGATTTAAACAGAATAGTTTACCTCAGGAAGATCAAAATCTACTTTATTCTTTTGATGGCACTGTCTTGACTGTAGCAAGAAGTGATGGTAAAATTTTCTTGAACTAAAATAAACCGAAAGCTTGTTAATCTATATGTAAAAGGCAAAAAAATACCCGAGTATCTTGGCTGCAGTTGTACAGTAAAGTCTCCTTTGTAATTTAGATCACTGTGATAGGGAATGGCAGTGCTTGGTGCTGCTGCCATTTAAGGGTCTGATATTACTGCCTATAGAGTTCCTCAGTCACTGAAGTGACTGTTACAGTGCGTATGCAGAGCACAGTACGACCTGAGTTTTTTTCTGTTCCTTGCAAGTTCCTTAAATAACATTTACATTCTTAAATATCATTTATTTGTATGTTGGAATATTATGAACAGTAAATACGAATTCTTCAAATATTTCAAAGGATAAAATTATTATTCTAGCTGCTGATATGGGAATGGATTTGATTCTTGATGCTGCATTGTGATCAGATTAATCAAACTTACTCTCCTTGTGATGTGCAGAGGAGCAGCTTCAACACCTTAGGCTTTTTATTGCCATATTTCATTTAAATATAATACATTCAAAAGATAGGAAGGCTTTTGGAGCAGTAACTTGTGGAAGAGCCAATTCTTAACGTTTTAACCTGTTACGCAATGGTGAGATTGTATCCAGGGGAAAGCTGACTACATATGGAACAAATAGAGGAAGTTCTAGAGGAATGTAAATGCGGCACCAACAGCAAATCTGTAAAACAGAGGCCCGAAGCTGTTCCAAATAAAGCCTGCTGTGTGGCTGAGCTGAGAGTAAATGAGAGCTCACCGTGTTTTGGCACTGAGGCTTATTTGGCAGCCCACCTGTCTTCTTTTATCTTGGCTAACGTTCTCTCAGTCTGTGTGCTTACATAGGGGCCACTTAAATTTCATTTGTTTGGTATCTACCTGAAGCTGTGATACAGCAGAAACTCGAAGATATTTGTCCTATGCCATAGCAAAGGAGGAGACCCTCATTTGTTTTCTGAGCAATCTACTGCTCTGGTACAATCTATTAAAATCATCATACAACAGATCAATATGTTCAAGTTTCTATCACTTTAAAAAAAAAAAAGTCCTTCTTGTGTAAGACCAAAAAACTTAATCATGTTTCTTCTCAAGGTTTATTATTTCAGTCTGATTCATTTCCTGTTTTTCTGCTAATGTACTGACAAAAGCAGAAACAAGTATCCTTCAACTGTTTGTTTGTAAACCTAGAAAATATGTAATTCACTGTACGGCAAGTGATTGTGCATGGCTGAAAGTGGTGCAGAGGTTGATGCAGTTCTTCCCTGTCGGTCCCTGGTTGTGCGTTTCCTTCCCTGGCTGCCCCAAGGTTCCAGTGTCTGTAGGTGGCAATTCTGCTCAGATATGGGTGAGGGGGGAGTAAGTTGCAAGTCATGTTTGTTTGTTTGTTTTTTTAATCATGTGAGAACAAGGAGTTAGACAGTAAGATAGGAATAAAATTAAATTACTCCTTCAAACTCAGTGTTTTTTTCAAGCCATATTTCATTAGACTGCTGGGCTCATTACCATAGAAGCTTTTGAGGTTTCACAGCAGTGAGAGATTTGATATTTATATGAATAATAATACAGAAGGTTAATGATCAGAAGATGCTAGAACATACTGGCAGGGAGGTTAGCTTAGTTTTGTCCTTGAAAATAGTCTTAGAGGAGTTTAGGTTTATGGTATGGGCACGGTGGGGGATTTCCTGCACCCTTCATCTCCACTGAGGAGCTCGATGTGCTCTGCAGACCCTGTCGTGGTGGAATCCTGTGTTCCTGGGCTCCTGTGCAGTGAGATGGGAGTCAGGACAGCAGACAGGTATTCAAATGACAGTGGACTTTCTTCATGGTTACCTATACCTGGAATGTATTAAAATTGTAAGAAAGATTTCAGTTTGTGTATATAAGATTTATAATGCTTGAATAAAATAGATTAAAAAAAAAAAAATGCAATGTATGTTAAAGGTATAGTGAAAGAGTGTATCTTACATGAAAGCTAAATCCCATTCCTTTCAAGAGAATGCCTGGGAAAGATAAATGCTTTAGACAGGGTATTTTTCATGATGCTGTAGTTCATGTTGTAATTCACAAATTCACGAATTAGCAGACAGATGGAAGTTTGCAGTTTCTTTTAGAAAACATAATCAAATGAAGTAATTGCTGAAATGGCTTTTAAATTAAGTTTGGGATTACAGCAGTCTAGTATTTAAATCCTTTTCAAACTTGCATTTCAGAATTAGTTGGATAGTGTATCAGGCTTCGTCATGTATGTGGTTTCCTTTCTTGGTTAAAGAAGACTACTTCTCCAAGGAGAAGCAAAATGCAGGCCTTCACTGTTCTAAATACTTTCCATAGTGAACGTTTCTGTGTAGGTAAGGTTATATCAGGTGCTTAACTGTAGATAACTTCCACCCAGAAGTATCCACTGTTTTCTGTTACATTCTCTGAAGCTGGTACTGAAATCTTAAGTATTACAGGATCACCCTTGCCCTTTTTCATCAACTATTTGTCTTCCTCGATGTGTGGCTCCTCAAAGGATGGGATGGGCATGCTCTTGGATGGCTTGGAATGCCCCCCAGGCTGCCAGACCTTGCTTTCTGCTGAGCAGAGAAAAACTTCAGGGCTCTGTCTTCAGCAACGTCAGTCACATGGAAAACATTATATTGTAAAATTAGCAGTTGATTAAAAAAGAGAAGCATAATACTTTGTACTGGTGTGGTCTGTGGGTATTTGAAGGAGTCTATGGGGATAAGTTTGAGGAAGGAAGAAACATGCTTTATTTCTGCTCCAAATGGCAGTGGGATTTATAAATGTTTTTAAAGATGGCCATAGTGATGAGAGTAGAACTGGTGTGCTACATATCTAGAGTGCAGGCAGTTGAGAAGTTGCTGTGGATTTAAGGCCAGAGGTGATGGCCTCAAGTTGTGCCAGGGAAAGTTCAGGTTGGATGTTAGGAAAAGTTTATTCTCATAAAAGGTGGTCAAGTACTGGGACATGCTGCCCAGAGATGTGGTGGAGTCACCATCCCTGGAGGTGTTCAAGAGACATGTAGATGTGGTTTACTGGTTGTGGTGGTCATGGTTTGACAGTTGGACTAGATGATCATTGTGATCTTTTCCAACCTTAATGGTTATATGGTTCTAATGCTCAGTGCTTAGGGGAGGAGGCTGGCAGTGGGTGTGACCTCCAGACTAACTGAGATATGGTACGGTCTCCTCTGCCCATGTGGGAGTTTAGTGAGGCACGTACATCAGCCCCAGTCTGTATAGGAGGAGTGATGCTTCCTTTCTCCTAATGCTTTGTGTTTTGTAAAGTGCACAGGGAAAACCACACCTACATGTGTGCAAAGTGCATACCATAATGGAAGTGGTCTTGGTAGGCTGTCTTTTTGACTAGGGCTTCTGTCATGAGATAAGCAACAAAGAATTCATCTTCTTAGGAGGTTATGGCTCCGCTTATACGATATTTGTGACTATCAGTATTTCCTGTGATGAATTATGCTTAATATTGCACATTGTGAGGGTAGGCTTTCAAGTTTTTTATTTGATTTCAGTGGAAATATAATTGATCTGAAATCTTTATTTTGTGGTTCAACCTGGATATTACAACAAACAAAAAAGTTAATGCCCAAATGTTGTTTCTGAGGTTCTTAATGCTTAAGAATATAATCCCTTGCAGCTGCTCTGCTGAAGTGATACAGCCTGTGTTCTGGGGCAGAGGTGGCTATCTCTTTCTTAAAAAGAAACTTTACTCCATCTTAATTCCATTGGCAGATTTTTAGGAAATTGTTTTGAGCATTTTCTTTTGAGTAGTTGGTATGGCACCTACTTTTCTAAATGTTTCACATGCAACTGGCCTTTTTCAGCAGAAGAAAAAGGACTGAAGGGAAGACTTGCTTGCAGGTATTATCTTTAACCCCCGCTAAGTCGTCCTGGCCAACATCTGGGCCCACATCCAGCATTGTGTGGGTTTGGTTGCTGGGGGAGGAGGGCTGGCAAGGCTCAATGAGGCTTAGCCCTGGATAGCCCTCTAAGCTATCACCCGGTGTCGGCTTCTGCGGGAGCGTGGATTTATGTCATGGTTCCCTGTGTTCTCCTCTCCATGGCCCCTAGTATGAGCAACGCTGCAGCGGACTGTAGTCCTTTTGAGGGAAGGTATTCCTAGAGATTTGTTTTCCTCTTTAGAAACCCATTGGCCAGTATTAATCAAATGTGATATGGGGATGGAAGTCTCAAAGAGAAACTAATTCTAGCTAATGCCAGTTAAGTCTTCTCTTTTGGTGTCTGCGCATTACTGAATTGTATAAAATGAATATAAGAGAACGTTTTAATGCTCTAGCCACAGAAAAAGGTATTGCTGTCTTTTAAATAATTACAGAAAACAGCTCTCTTTTTTGGAGATTGCTGGGGGATAAACTTAGGGTAGGAAATGGTAGGATGAGAAGTCTGTCACTTGTCACTTGTAGAGTGTATACGTGGTGTTTCGGGCAAGGCCCCTGTGGTCTTCTGGGGTGTTTGTTTTTCCTTATACCCACTTCTAGGCATTAAGGAGCGGTTTTGCAAATAGCTACTACTGCCTGTGCTTAGCAGAATCTTTGATTGTATATTGTCCAATAAGGACGCAAAGCAGCCCTGCAGCTTGAGCATCCTGCAGTGCCTTTTTTCAGGTGGCAATTTTGGCCTTAGTATCTGTTTCTCATTTTGCAAATTAGGAGAAATGGTTTTCTGTCGCAAAAATTATGATGCAGATTTCACAAGAGCGCTCCGAAGACTTTGTTTTAATACTTTTAAAGCCGTTAGTCTGGTTAAAAATATCTTACAGACGACTTGTATGGTATTTGTGAATTCAGTGTTGTATAACGTTGCTGTAAACCAAAAAAACGTACTACATGTAAGGTATGGGACCTCATTTATTAAGAAGATGAAGAACGAGGCATCCATGGAGCGAGGCCAGCTCCAGAAAGATCAGTCTGTCTGTGTGATCTTTCGGGCAGCTCAGCAGCCAGACCCAGCCTTTAGGACACTTCTGTCAGCCTTGGTGCCCTTCTCCGTAAGATCTGGGAGATGGCTGCTGGAGCACTGAATGCATCCTAGCAGCGGTGCACTTCCAGCCTCTCCTACCAGAGTTGGTGCACATGGTGCTGTGCCCGTACTGCGTCCCTGCAGGAAGCAGCCAGCTGCTGGGGTAGGAGGCAGCTGGCCTCAATTTGTGCACACATCTGCCTCAAGCAGTCCTGGCAGTGGGGATGACCAAGAAGTGGAGCAAGCATTGGATACTCATCTCCAGCCTTTATACAAGCTGAGATTGGGCCAGCGCTTGTGCTGTGCTGCGATGCATCCGTGGCACAACCAGTAGGTGGACAGGGGATGGTGGATATCATGTTTATGGACCACTTTCATTGCTATACCTTGAATTTTTGAGTACTCACATGTGCGATGTTCAACATCTCCTTAACAATTTTGTGCAGCTCTGTGTGCACACATCTCCGCAGAGTGTGAGATGGCACTGTGTCAGTATTTGTAAGGACGAGGGCATTCTGGAGGGTAGAAAAACTGTAGGATTCTCTCTTACATCACTTGTGATGTGATTATGATGGCCTTCCTGTGCTGCCACGTAAGGCATGGCTGTGTCGGGCTCCTCTGTAGCACAGTTAAACACCTCATGGAAAATAATGGATTCTGAATGGAAAAGGTTTCCTCTTGATGTTCTAGTATGGATATTCTAGACAAATCAAAACAGATTGGAAAAGCTGCTGGTAAGTCAGGAGGATAAGGTGGGAGGTATAGGTGTTGTGCTGCTGAAAAACGGACTTGAGCCACAGTTGTGCCTTAATTTACTTCTTTGTTATTGAGCCAGGTGTGAGGAAGAAGTAGAAGATGCTACTTAAGTCTCTCAGCCTGATCTAAAATAATTGTGTATATAATGGAGAAAGAGGCAACTTGTAAAAACCTTCACGTTTTTTTTCCTGCTGTCTTGAAAATAAGTGGTCCCATTTCCCCCTCCCTGTCATTTGTGTGCTGCAGTATCATTGGTGAGGTGAAACAAGTGAGTAAACAGTGTTTCACCAATGTGTCTGTTATGCAGAATTATGACTTCACTGGTAGCGTATCTTTCACTCCGCCCATTTCGTATTTCTTCTGTCTTTCTTTTCTTCCTGCCCTCCTCTGTGTCAGCAGCAGAGCTCTTGAGGATTGTGTTTCTGGAGGTGAGTAGGTGACTCTTGGAGGGTGTTAAATGGGAGGGAGCTGGATCGTATCCGGGCAGTTAGATCTTAGGAACTTGCTGGTTGTTGCTGGCACGTGTTTCTGTTCTGTTGAAAAGCCACAAACAGAGCTGAAGCGGCTGTAAGCTCTAACGGGGAAGTGTGGGCAGATACAAACTACTCCAATTACATGAAAACGTATATTTAAACTGTCATATCTTTCTGAATGTAGCTGTTATCTTCTTAGCGTGGAACAACGTCAGCCTGACCAGTTATGTAAAAAGGCTTTGCTCTGTGTAAGTTTCAGATGGAGTTAAAGCTTGCCTAGTATGAGTAAATAATGGGAGTCCTGTGATGTGAGGCAAAACAGTTCCTTTCGGACGTGGTCTTGTGACTGATAGTGGAGTTGGTTTGTCACATTATTATTCTAGTTTGTGTTTATTTTTCATATTCTCCACCTATTTTAATGTAAAAATCCTTTTGAATGTGTCTTGGCCTTTGTGCATGCTTAAACTCCATTGCACAGCTCTCACAGTAATACTGCTGCGATTGCTACAAGGTAGGCCGGGGATTCTTCTGGCCAAAAGTTTGCAGCACTTTGCACCTTCTATCACTGTGTGCAATTCTAAATGGTGAGGAATCGTTTGTCCCCCTTCAATTCAGTGTTTAAATGCTTTCAGTCAGCAGACCTGAAGCTTCTAAATAAGTATTAAATCGTAAGATTTAGTATTTTAATAACTTATGTTGGGCTCTGATTAGAATATCTCGCTTCTAAACTGTTAGAACTTTTGTACATTTTGTAGGCCTCATTTCTCAGGTGAGATTACTGAGTTTCAGACTTGCTGAAAAATGAAGTTAATCCTTGCTTTGTACAGTGGAAACAGATGTGCAAGTGGAGTTTTTGCAGAGGACTTCCAGTTTTCAGTAACAGCGACTGTGTTATTCTCTGTACTGGCACAGTTACAGCACATGATTCATTTTGGTCTCATGCTGTAGCAAGGAAACCGCATGCATCTCACAGCGTAGCGAGGTTAGAGAAGCACGTTTTGGGCTGAATGCAGAACAGCCATCAAGGATACTTACTCATTCCATGGAAGTCTCCTTCTGCATTTCAAAGCAGGCCTGGGGAAAATGAATCTCTTGCACAGATGTTTCACCTTCACTGGAGGCAGCTCTGCGCTATCTGAAGAATCGAGCTGATGGTAATACTCTGTTCTTGAAACTCGGTTCATCTGTATAGTTTGTTTTCCCTGGCTGTTTCCCTGCTGTCCCCCTCCAAAACCCACACCGCATTTGTTGAATTTGTTTCAACAGACAGTGGGAAGGGCTGGCTTGGGATCAGAGCCTGTGTTTATACCTGTGCAGCTGAGGGGAAGGGCTCCTGCTGTGCTATCTGGAATTTGCTCAGAACCTCTGGCATCGTTTCCCAGTGCGTTGGTCTTTTTGGTCATTGATCTGGTCTTGCTGGGAGATGGTGAACACAATCACAGGTTTGTCCTGATCACAGTCCACCGTGTTGGAATTGGGGTCTCTTAGAGAACTCCTGATAACGATGTGTACTGTTTGATAATGTCACCAGGTTATCTGGAAGTTAAACTTTGCCCGTTGTGAATGTGAAACTTGAAGCTCTTTGGGTTTGGTTTTCATGTGAATTTCTACATTCTCTCTGGTTTGTCTAGTTTCTCTGTTTGGTGCTCATTTTTCTCCCAGGAGCTGTGGAAGTGAAATGTTGCTATCCTTGAGTGTTGTTTGCGTGCAGATTTGTAAAAATCGCGTTTTAAATCTGTCGGCTGTTGCAGCCTTCTGTTGGGGTTCCCCTGGTTGATGTGGCACCACGTCGGGCAGAAATGCTGGCAGCAGAGAAAGGGGCTGTTTACTGTAAATGCGAGTGGGCAGCTGGGAGTTAGGTGGGAGGATGGCTTGTGGGTCCTTGGGGGGTGACCGGGTGCCTTTTCACCTACAGGGTTTGAGAACCTGGCACATCAGCTTTTGGTGAGCGTGCCTTGGTGTCTGCACACAGCTCGTTTGGAGTAAGTGCATACCTTTGGAGGAGAAATTAAAAACATTTATGGTGTTGGACTGGAGCAGGGGTGACCCCTGTAGCTGTAAAATGCTGAGCGAATAGAGGATGTGTTTGAGTTCAGGTCTGAGATCTTACAGTGTTGCTGTGCGTTCCCCAAGCAGCCAGCATGGGATGTTCTGTGACCACTGCCGGGACGGCATCCGCCAGCTGCTTCAGGAAGCCCTCGCTCCGTCGTAATGGAGCCATGGTGCGTTCCGGCTGCTGGCTTTGGCTCTCAGAATAATTCAGATAACTGTTTCTTTCTTGAGGCATCTGTTTTGTTTTCGGAGATGGATGAGAAGACAAAGGCTGTCCTGCCTGTCCCCATCCTGCCCAGGGCAGGCTGCATGGCTGGGTGATGGGGTGTGCTGGTGGGGCCTCGCTGTGTCCCTGGTCGGTGCGAGGACAGGGACGTGCCACTACTCTGCCACCTCCTCAGCGCTTGCCTCCACTGCTCTGTCCTCCTCTTGGCTCTGCCTGGTGGGCAGTTTACCTGCAGCCTGGCAAATAAACCAGCTGCACAGGGAGGCTGTGCTCCGTGCGGCCGAGCCTCGTCTGAAAATCAGAATCTGTCCTCCCCCTCTTCCTGCTCTGCTGCGTTTGTCTCCAGACGGGGGAATCTGCGTGAAGTCCCCGTCGCGCTGTGTGTGTAACAACGCCTGCCAGAGCATCTGCTGGCAAGGAAGGGCTGACGTCAGCAGAGCTGGGGCGAGGTTTAGCATTGCGCACATTCAGTCACCTCGTTCGTCGTGGGTGATGGCTTGTTGGAACCGAAGCAGAGTTTGCAGGGGGGATAAATCAATGTGAGCGCCATTTGTAGCCTGATCCGCACTCTGTCTTCTGTGCTTAGAAAATGTACCTGACAACTGTGCATTTTCCCATTTGTTTATTACAGACATCTCAGATTGTTTTATAAATATTTGTGCCTGACACAGTTGGTGTGCAGGATGCTGCTTTCAGTTATCTGACTGGGTTTGGTTTAAACAGCTCTCTGGTGTTCAGAGTGAGGATATTTTTCAGGAGCAAACTAAGTGCGTTGCTTGAGGGTTTTTCCCATTGTTAACACCAGAGGTTTTTAAGCAAGAAAAATCAAAAACCACCTGTAATGTGAAATTCACAGTGATTAACTTGCGAGTAGGAAGAAGGCGGGGGCTTAAAGGCTCTTTGTGGGTTTATGATCTTCCAGAGAAAGCGGTATTTTATTTTCAAGATAAGCAGAGGACTGACTTTGTTACCGGTGGTTAAACAAGTATATCTGGCACGGAAATATTTCCAAAGCCTGTGTGTTAGGTTCAGTGCGAAGTACTTTTTTTGTCTGAGATGGGTTTGGTTGCAGGCAGTTTGGGCGAGCTGTGCACGAGGCGATCAGATCGGGACGGGGTGTCACTGTGACAAACTCAGACCGGAGCAGGAGGATTGCAGCTGATATAAAAAAAATAAACAAGAGCTGTTGGAGCTTTACAAACTGTTTACTTTGTCTTTTCAAGAAAAATTCATCCTGACATGCGAGGACTTCAGCTCAAGTTCAGGTTAACTAGCAGCCTTGGCCCGAGGCAGTGTGTTCTGCGCTAATTCAGTTCACCAGATCGGTTGTTTCTGTGATCTAGGAAGCTTTTAAATCTGACTTCAGATTTTGTTTTGTTTTTAAGGCTTACTAATCACCATACCGAGTTGAAGGCATGAACCAGCATTGCTGTTTGAAAACCACAAAGCCTGCCTTTACCTCAGGACCTGAAATAGCACAGTTGGAAGTTATAATTAGTGTTGAAGCTGTTTTCAGTAACAGAGAAAATAAGCACAGCAGCTTTTCTAGGAATTGTATTGTGCTTGCTTCATTTTTTTTTTCTTCTTGCAATCGTTTGAAATGGGCAGTGTGTCACACAAAGGGGCCTGTCCAATGGTGCTTCCGTAACTGCTGGGGAAAAGCTCTTTAGGATGGTGCTGTGTGAAGAGGAAGGTAACAGCCAAGCAGTTGTGCTGACAGAGCTGCTGGAAGGAAGGTGTGAGGCTGCGTGTGGGTATGTAGGTGTGCATGTGGGGGAGGGGGAGTTGGGGGTAACACTTTGTGAACCCCCTCAGAAGCATAGAAACGGAGCTGTGTTTCAGAAGCAGGGCTGGGCCGTAGGGATGTAGCTTGCTAATTCTAGCAATCTTGGAGTGAACAGAACAGTGCAGATATGCCGTGACCCACCCTTACTCTCCTTTCCAGCAGCTGCTCACTGAGTGTTGCTGCTGCACTCCTCTACCATTGGAGGAAAATTATGAGAGGGTCCCATACATTTTTTCTGACTTTATATCCTAGTATTAAATGTATTAAGCACAGCAGTAAGCCTTTGAGTGTTTTAAAAATGTTTAAATGTCATGATACAATTTTCTGATGCTACAGAAGGTTAGGACGTTGCTGGTGGCATTAGCTCCATGTGACCAGTGTGTTGTTGGCGTGCAGAACTGTGCTGTGTGGGAGCGCTGCGGAGATTCACCGTCCCCGTGTTGCTCTCCCTTAATGGTCATTAAGGAGGCTCTGAGGACCAAGGAGGTTTCACAAGAGCCTTTTGAAGGTGAGTGGGTGCCCTTCCACTGACACTTCTAGCTGTTTCAAACAGCGGAGTTCTACATAAAGGTAGTCTGCTTAGCCCCAGATCTGCATTACGGTTACGCTGCACTGCTGTCAGTGGAAAAATATTTGGAAAAACTCACATCAGCCAGGCTAAATCCTGCTGCATGCTGACACAGCCTGTTTTTTTGGCATAGTGTGTGATGTTGTAGGTGGTATAACTGTGCTGGCAGAATAGCTTCTCCTGTTGGCACGTTCTGTATTTCCAGTATAGGTGCAGCATCAGATGTCCTTCTGATGGCCACTATTCAGCTCTTTCTTCCTTTGTGCTTTTGAACTAGCATTTGCACTATTTGTAATGCCTGTGGAGTCCGTCTGTAATTCTGGATCATTCCCCTTGTCTTGCCCCATCTGTGCTAACAGACTCTATCTTTTCAGCCCAATCTCTTTCTAACAGATTTCATCTCGGTGGGGCTGGAAGAACCCTTTCCATTCTTGTCCCCAAAATAACATGGTAAGGTTGAACTTTCCACCTCATCTATTGGTAAGCAGAGGTTTGTGTGTTTTATGGCTGGCTGTTTTGTCTTTGCCGTCCCTCGTTGCTGTTCCTGTTTCTCCCTGCATTAGGTTAGGCTGTGCGATAAGTTCCGTGGTACTTCTGCCGCTTCCTGACACCAATGGTTTTTCTGGAGGCAGGGAGTGTTTCCTGTCTGGAAGCACAAGGCAGTGTTCCTGGCAGGAGGGATTATTTTTGTTTCCCTGGCGAGACCTTTCCCTGTCTTTGTTTTTGTCTCTTTCTCTAAGTTCGTTCTGGTTTAGTCTTGGTCTGTTTTTAAGATGGCACAGTTTAACTAGAGCTGTCACTGAACTAAATCCATCCACATAGGACTTTTGTAGCTAATGTTTGCATACTGGCTTGGCGAGTCCCTAGGCCAGGCAGCAGTGGCATTGGGTGCACTGCGCCAGTTTGTGCACTGATTCCACTTCTTGAGTGAACAGAAGTGGTTGGCTGTGCTGGTGCAGGGATGCTGTCTGACAGCTTGCGGTGTTACGGCATCAGACATGGCAGAGTTAAGAAGTTCTCGTTCCTGCCTTTGCTGTGGACCTGCTGTAGCTGGCATGGCTGCTGTGGGTTGTTTGTTCAGGTCCCCAGGTTTTTCCCAGTTTTTCATAGAATTGTATCATAGAATGGCTTGGGTTGGAAGGGACCTCGAGGATCATCAAGCTGTAACCCCTCTGCAGGGCCGCAAACCTCCACATTTAATACTAGAGTATTCTGTATTTCTGAGTCTCCTGCTGAGTTAGGTTTATCACAACGAGTAGTTGCTTTTTACAGAGCCTTCGATCAGATGGAACCATATGCAGAAGCTGTTGCTAAGGTTGAGGTGCACTTCAGTCACAGCATCTTAAGTTGCAGCGAGCTGTCCCAGTGCCTTGCAGGAACTGTGGCCAGGTTCGGATCCGTGCCGTGGTGAGGCAGCACACTTGGCTTGGTCTCAGAGAGAGTTCAAGACCTTTAAACTCTGTTCCCTTTTAAAGTTAGTTTTAAGTATGTTATGCATGTTATCTGTGTATCCATTTTGCTAATAATAATGGATAAAATAGCACTGGAGAGCTGGAAAATCATACCTGAATACTTTCGAGTGCTGCTTCTTTTGAGGCAAAGATATTTCAAGACTAGTATGGTATTTCTTTCTTTTTCTTCCCCACCCTGAAAATAGGTGTTAAGTCTGCCAGAGACAACCTGGAAGGCAGCTGGAAGATGCTGTCTGTCGATCAGCTCTTCATTAATGCCCTGCCTCAGTGCCAGACAAACTCCTGGCTGCTGCTGCCAGATTGAACACTCAGTTGGAGCCAGGACCTGAGATCTGTTACCTCTTTTGTACCCTGGCTGCCATCCCTGCAGTGTGGTATGAGGGGCTGTCCAGGCTTCTCTGGAACTCCTGCTTTTGGTTTTAGATCCTGCTGCTGTGATATTTGCCCTGCCTTACGGCAGGGTACACGTTACTTCGGTTTTAGAGTAGGACCCGCTCTGAAGATTGCTTGAAAACAAAAATGCCTCAGAATTTGATGTGTGGCCATTGCTGTCTGAGCAGGCATGATTACAGGCCTGAAATTACGTCTGCATATTCTGGATGTTTGCAGAAGTCTGAGTTGTTTTCATTTTGAAGCAGTTTTTCTGTAGAAATGACCTAAGCTCTCAGAAGTGTTGCAATGTTTTCCACTTGCAGTGTTGGTAACGCTTGCGGAACCCAAACTTTCTGTTACTGTTCCACCTGTCTATGTATTCATTCTAGTTGTTTTGCAGTATATCATTTAGAATAAAAAGCAGCTGAAGTGAATCCCAAGGCATTGGTCAGTAGTAGTTTAAAGAGCAAAACCCAAAGTGGGGAATAATTGCTTTGGATTATATGCAGAGCTTAAAAAAACTCCAGCATTGAGTTTTTGCTCTGAGGAAAGTAAACGTGCTTTAGGATTATTTTGATGTTGCTGATCATTTCTTTTGTTTCATTTATATTTTTCTTAACACTACATGGATGGAGTATCTGGGTCTGTTAATACCTTATGAGCATTCTCAGAAGGCAGAATTTAAAGTGAAGTTCCTTAGCTCTTTTGTGTTGATTGCACTTAGAGATGATTAGGAATTTAAAAGCAGAATTTACAGTATATTCTTTTAAAGTGAGAAAGAGTTTGGTTTTATGTGGTTTTGAGGGTTTTTTGTTCATTATGTCTGTTGTTGCTATTGTTATGTGTCGTTTTGGTGTTTGTCCTGGGTTGTAGTAGTTGTTGTTGTCCCAGGCATCGCAGAGGGTCATCTGTCTGTCCTTTGTCAGAAGGATTTGCTCACACAGGCCAACTTTCTTATCGGCTTGATGGACAGAATGAGTACCAATTTAAAATGAAAGCGTTAATGCAGTTGTATTAAAACCCCCTTTTGGTGTGTCGGCGGCTTGTGCAGTTTTTAATCCCTCAGTGTTGCTTCCACTTTCCAGACCGCCAGCCGGCCAGATGTTTTAGGGCATGACTTCAGCGTCTATATATATAAACAAATCACTCCACGGAAGTGAAAATACATGCCC
Organism: Pavo muticus; assembly: GCA_016647715.1. Taxonomy (NCBI): domain Eukaryota; kingdom Metazoa; phylum Chordata; class Aves; order Galliformes; family Phasianidae; genus Pavo; species Pavo muticus. Next base: position 1,456,910 of record JACDJE010000117.1, on the reverse strand, counting down.
AACATTGCACAAAAAGAAAAAATCGCCAGCACATATGCAAGAATGCATTGTGTCTGTATGAGGATTTTAATGGTTAAAACAATAAAATACTTCTGGTGAAGTTTTGTTTTTCTCCCCTCCTTTTTTTTTTTCCCTCCAGGGTTTCCAAGACTGGTTTGAGTTGGCTGAATCTGGTGTACATTTGCTTACAGTAGCACCACAGTGCATAGAATCAGCTTCTTTTTGTCATTGCAGTAGGAGAGCATGGTTGGGCTAAGACTGCTCTGCTCAGTTAGATAAGAGAAAATTGATCCTGTTGGTCTTCCCTGCTACAGATGTAGGCTGGGAGGTTCATAAATAGAGCCAGGTCTCTCTGCTGAGCTGTTGGTTTGTGTCAGCCATTGTGCTTAACGTATCCAGATGTAATGCTGCTGGTTTGGAAAATTAGTGTATATATAACTTAAGGAAATCTGTTGCATTTGTCATCTACTGTACGTTGTGGGCCCTTAGAAGAATATCAGTGGAAATCTGTTAATGGGCATGTGAATTGTAGAGGAAAAGATGCTTCTCTTTTAAGCTGCTTGTGTCTGATTGTGGAGCTTTCGGAGTTTGAAAGGACAGTGACCAAAAAGCATCACAAAGCCCCAAAACAGGCTTTGGGGAGGCCTGTGAACTCCTTGTTTTTCTGTGCAAGTGCTCTCTGCAAGGTTGAGGGAGTGGTCGTGTTGGCACCGGCAGCGTCACTCTGACTTTCAGAATGAGTTGAACAGCTTGCAGAACTTCCTTTCCTAACAGCAGCTGTCACAGACACATGATACGGGATGTGTTGCGCAGTCAGTTCTAAGGAAGAAGCCTAACTACTGAAGGCTTTTCTGCTGTTAGGATTGGGTGTTCATGTGCTACGTATCAGTGTGAATTTTAAAGCAGAACATGATGTATCGGTTAACTGTTGTCAGTTCTGCAGCGGGTACTCTGCAGGACTGTATTTTAATTCCTGTCAGTCTCCTGATTGAGTGGCCAGTTAGAGGGACTGTCCCAGGCTCTGAGCCCAAGGGGTCTGCTGTCTACATGCTTCACTGTCTTACGAACAATCGTGGCTTTGTTCTGTAAGTGAAAATAACATTTCTGGATAATTGACACAAGGTTGTAAAGGAAAATCAACTGTAATCGAAGTAATCTGGGAGGTGACGATGATAACCATGTAGCATTTAGGTTTTTAAGAGATTAAAATACCTCTGCTGCACAAGTGCTATTCATATTAAGTAATGTATAATTGTAGCTGTGTAAACCAAAATTCTTTTATAACATGATTTGGGATTTGAAGTAATGCTCTAGACTTGAAGTTGATAAGAGAAACCACAATGTTTCTCTTTAATGTTTGTTGAAAGGTATTTACAAACAGAGGTCTTGTTCTGCTTCAGTGATCACCCAGCTGAGGTGTAGGTTAACAGCTGAAAAGAAATGCTGTGTGTCACCTGGCAGCAGTGCTGGCCTTCCGCCTGCTTTTAGTATCTCATAAATATGCTTCTGCTTAATTTTAACAAAGCGTTGTTTTTTTCCAAGCCTGTCCTAATTATTAGAAGATTTATAAAGCCAATTGTGACTGTGTGTTACACAAATTTTGGAATGGGCTGCCCAGGGAGGTAGCTGAGTGACCATCCCTGGAGGTGTTCAAGAAACGTTTAGATGTAGTACTAGGGACATGGGTTAGTGGAGAAATATTGGTGGTAGGTGGACAGTTGGACTGGATGATCTTGGAGATCTTTTCCAACCTTGGTGATTCTGTGATTTCCACATGCTAGAGCAAGTCCTTTTCCTCCTGAGAGATTTCTCACTTCAGCTTGTGTCAGGCTGCTCTTGCAAGAGGCTCTCCCTTCCCAGCAGTGCGGGGATAAGGGCTGCCCCCTGTTCTGCTGATCAGTGCCGTGCTGAGAGGGACATGGCCGCCATTTTATTGGCACCTCCAATTGCCGCAGACACCAAGATGGAGTTGGGAAGTGCCTGAGGCAGTGTTTAAAAGCAGAAATTACTGAAACGGTTCCGTTTGTTTAAAGTTGATGTGTAACTTTTGAGACTTGTCGTGACATTTCTGAAGATTTTGACAAACTTGTCTTTTGGCCAAATGTGAATCTGGGAGTCCCATTTCTGAAAAATGGCTTCTATGCATCCATCAGTGAATCTGCCATAGATGTAGAGAAGTGAGAGCCTAATTAACTAAATAACGAAGTAATGTGCACTTTGAAAAAGGTCTACTGGTAATAGGAGCTCTGGTAACTTAAGTAAGGAGCGGTCTCTGTGCCTGAAGCGAAGCGTGTGTGTGTGTAGGGGGGCATGACTGTGGAGGTATCTTCCTGCACAAGTGTCTGAAAGATCACAGGTACTTTCTGCTCAGATCAGTTTTGTAAAATGTAAGCTTGCCCTACTGGTGCCCTCTTTCTGAAAAAGAGAAAACCAGAATGAAGGAAAATTTACATTAGTATACACTTAAAATAGTCTTATGCAGCTCGGTGTGAGGTGAATGAATTATGTAGGTCACTTGGACTTTGCATTTTATATTCTGGCATACTGTAATCAAACACTTACAGTGATGTGTAAACATAGTTTTTTTTTTCTCTAGATATGGGAACTTTCTCAAAGCTTGGGAAATTTTTTGATACAAATCTGTTAACGATTTTATTGAATTTATTGAACGATTTTATTAGTTTAATCCAAATAATTAAACTCTTTAATTTTACCTTGTATTAGAAATCAGAGTTAAAAGGCATCCCGAAAAAGCCTACAAACTGAAATTAAATGTCTTTATAATCTTGTAAACATTGAATGGCAAATGTCACTAATTATTGTAGTTTTTGAGGGAAAACACTGGAATTGTTGAGAAAACAATCAATCTGTTAAGTTCTTTGAAGGCTGTACCTCAGTCTGTCTTAATTCTGCATGCTGCCAGACTTCCGGTGAACCTGTTCAAAGGCAGTAGGGTGTATTCTTTTAGAAATCATGAGACAAAAGTGCTCTTTTTTCCCCCTCAGTTTAAAAAGTACTATGGAATGAAGTGACATGTAAAGAATGCCTGTTAGAGCCATAAACTTGATTGATATTTAAAAATCCTGTGCATTGGCTTTTAATTTAGTAGCTTAAGCTTTTGCATGCGTTTTACTTCTGATTCCATTTTATTTTTACAGTTCTTACACTGTGGTGTAAACAAAAATGACAGTGTGTTTTTCTGATGCTTTCTTTAGATGTTTACAGATATCTGTACATAAAGAACACTGTAAACTAGAAATTCCAGGACACAGAGAGATCACAACAGGAGATTTTGATTAGAGGGAGGCAGAAGCAAGCATCACATCTGTAGGTGCGTTGTCTGTGGGTGAACTTTGAGCTCTGGGCTTTTTTGCTAAAGCTGTCTGCTGGTGGGGGGAGTGAATCTCACAGAGCAGCTGGACAGTGTGGGGGTTGGGGGTTATGGATGTTAAAGGAAGCTGTTATTCATTGATTTTGATCAATAAATAGCTTTCAGTATACCAACACCAAGTTGATGGTCGGTTAAATCACCTGGAGGAACAGATGCCTAAGATAAAGGGTGCAACAGGAAAAGTCAAAATCTCTACTTTAAGCACCAATAACGTGAGGGAGTACTTAAGGATTTTAGTGATGACGTAGCTACAGCTATGCAGCGTCTACATTTATGGTGTTTTCTCCTTTCCTACATGAATGTTTAAACCTGCTGTCATGCTGCAAAGCTGCAGCCTTCTTTGTGACTGCTGTGCCAGGTTGTGTGTGTGAAGAGCAGGCAGCAGGCTAAGCTGCTGCCTCTGTGTTTGGAGGAGTTAGGGACAGAAGGTTAGTCTTCCGCAAAAAATCAGTCTGTGGAATTAGGACTTCATTGCTCTTTTCTTGCAAATTCAGTAGGGTTAAACTTGGCCGTCTTAGAGAATTTCTTAAGAAGTTTTAATAGTGGTGAGGTGCTAAGGTTACATTGCAGAGAGCCATACCAGAAGACATTTTTCAGTTATCTCAAAGTAGAAAACTTAATTTGCAAGATTTCCTCATTTCCTTTCCCTCTTCCCTCATTATATGGTTAGCAATAGCATTTACTTAAGGCAGCGTGGCCAGCAAGAACTACAGAAGGGAATAAAGTGGAGGTTGTTTGCTGGGGAAACCTGTTGAGGAAACACAACTGAAGGAACAGGCAGAAAGTAAGTGCTGAGCTATGTCAATAAATGAGTTATGTCAATACGCGTCATTTTGTGCTTACGGAAATCTTCAGATTAGGAGGTGTTTTTGTGCTGTGGAAAGTTGACTTGTGGTGGTCTGTGGCATGAGAAGAACATGAAGGGCCGCTAGAATCTTGATTTGTGGTAGGGTTTTAGGCATGGCAGGAAGCCAGAAACATGTTTTTATGTAATCTGTTAAGTGTTTTGAGGAAGTGTTGAGGACGGTGGCGAACTTATATTTTTAGGAGTTGGGTGTTTGTTAATCCCTTTTCCATACTAATTGCTTGTGTATGCAGGTCAGGGAGAGCGGCACAGTTTGGGATGAATGCTGCTGCTCAGAGTCAGGTTACTGATATCTGTCATCCTAATTGTGCATCTCAGCTCCTTTGAAGTCTTTCGATTTCACGACTTGACTTTTCACACAGCGTATCTATTCCATATGGGCTCGTTGTTACTGGAATAATGCAGGCATTGTGTTCTCCTGCTGTACAGAATGAAATACTTTTCTTCTGTCAGCGAAAATATGCAGATGCTGTGTTGGGTTGGGCAGCATGAGAGCTGTCGAGGGCTCCATATTACACCAGCAAGGCTTTTGTGCTTCTGTTCAGCTCTGATTGTAATTAGCATTGTAAGATTTGTCTTCATTTTGCTCTACAATAAATCATTTGCAGAGTCTTTTCAGCAGTCATCTTCAAATGCTACTAAAAATGACAATCCAGAATTACTGTGTAGGGAAGAATATGGCTTTTTAAACTAACCTTGTGCACTTAAATCTAGAGAGAATAATTGATGATTGTCTCAAAGTAACTTCTCTGTTCAATAGTCCTGACAGAATTTCAGCCTTCTTTAGAAGAGTGATTTGCTGCTTCTGAGAGACTGCTTATTGGATCTTTCTATGCAAAGATAACTGTAGGACTTAGTGGCTTCTTTAGAGCGTGGGAGAATCTGTTTATTTAAAAAATAAAAATAAAAATGAACATCTGTTTAATCACCAGAACTGCTATTTCTTGATTTTGTACATCTGTTGGAACTGACAGAGATGGCTGTAATATGCATTCTTTCCTCCCCAGAGAAAGGGAGGGGGAAAATGGTCATAGTTATAGACTTGGTTGGGTTACTCTGTTTTTTTCCTACTTTAGTTAAGGAAGAAAAGCAAACACCACCACATTGCTTGAAATAAATGCTTTGATTTCTGTTCCTGTCCTTCATGGATTCTCCTGGTTTGATGAGGATGGTGTTTTCCAGTGTCCTGGTTGTACCAGCATGGTACTAAGTCGTTATAATGTAGTTATAATCATACTTCTAAGTGTATTTGTGCTCTTCTAGACATACAAATGGAATTTGTCAAAAGCATTAGGCTATGATTTGTGCATCTTTAATATATTTCAGACACTACCTACCAACTACAAACAGTGTCAATGATATAATGTCAATATTCTATATAAAAGATTATTCCCTTTTATCCCTTTGGGCAGTTTAGGACATTGGCTGGGAGGAGTCCCTTTTGAGACTATCCTGAAGGGCAGAGGGGTCCAGGTAAGCTGGAGGTTCCTCAAGAAGGAAGCCTAAAACAGGAGGCGGGCCAAAAGGAGAATCTCCTTCCTTTATTGGATGTAGTGGGGAACGCTGTCACCAGATGATCCCAGCGAGGATCATCTTGAATTCAATTAGATGGCATGTGTGGGTTCATGAAGGGCGGGTGCCGCTTGACCAACCTCACAAGGTGACCCACCTAGTGGATGGGGAAAAGGCTGTGGATGTAGTCTACCTACACTTCAGTCTTTGAATCTGTCTCCTTCTGCATACTCCTGCAGAAGCTGGCAGGTTGTGGCTTAGACAGATGTATACTTCTGTGGGTATAAAAGTGGCTGGATGGCTGGGCCTAGAGAGTGGTGGTGGATTTAAATCTAGCTGACAACTCTAGTCACTAGTGTTTGTTCCTTGGGGTCAGTATTGGGGCTGGTTCTATTTAATATCTTTATTGATTTGAATGAGGAAATTGAGTGCACACTCAGTAAGTTTGCAGATGATACTTAGTGGAGAGAAAGCACTGATCTGAGGGTAGGAAGGCCCTACAGAGGTATCTGGACAGGCTGGATCACTGGGCTGAGGCCAATTGTGTATGGTTCAACAAGACCAAGTGTAGGGTTCTGCACTTTGGTCACAACAACATAGCTACAGGCTGGGGCAGAGTGGCTGCAAAGCTGCATGGAGGAAAAGGATCTGGAGGTGTTAGTTGACAGCTGTCTGAACATGAGCAAGCAGTGTGCCTGGGTGGCCAAGAAGGCCAGTGGCATCCTGACTTGTACCAGAAATAGCGCAGCCAGCAGGACCTCTCAGTACAGGAAAGGCATTGGGGTCCTGGAGTGTGCCCAGAGAAGGGTAGTGAAGCTGTGAAGGGTCTGGAGCACAAGTCTTATGGGGAGTGGCTGAGGGAACTGGGATTGTTCAGTCTGGAGAGGAGGAGGCCCTCTCTCTGGGAGGGAGGCTCCCAGAAAGGCTGTGGGGTCTCCTCCTTGGGGATGTTCAGAAGCCACCTGGCCATGGGCCTGGGCCCCCTGCTCTGCGTGTCCCTGCTGGAGCAGAGGTGGGCCAGAGGGCCCTGCCAGCCTCAGCTGTCCTGGGGTTCTGGGATTCCTTTTGGCTGGATTTTAGGCTGACGATGTTCTCTTAGGAGGGGAAGGTTTGTTATGTTCCTGAAATTGGCTTTATTTTAGATAGACCCTAGGAATAAAAATAAAAACTTTTTGATAGCTTTCCACAGAGATTTTCCTGAACGCAGTGGCTTCTTAATTTTTCCTTTTTAAGACTTAAAAAAAAAGGCTGAGTGACCTGAAATATAGGACTTCTTTGTAACAAACCGAGGAAGTGCATGTGTTGTTGTGCTTTTCTTTCAAATTTTGACACCTGAGGTGGGTAGCACTCCTGTACAGTACAGCTGCCCAGATAGGTGGCATAGGTGTGACCACCCTGACTGTCTGACTGTGGTCTAAAGGGGTCTGGCTATGAATGGCTGCAGTGGCTGGGGGCTGCCTGGGAGCCTTTTCTGTGCCTTCTCCGGGGGTGGATTGTTGCTTCCAGTGTCTTGGCCCAGTCATCCTGGGGCCAGGGCTCAGGTGTGCAGCACACGGCATCAGTGTCTGATTCTGTCATACTGAAGTGAAATTGTGGAAACCCACAGCACTCCTTCCAGGGGCATAAGCTGGGAAGTGCTGAGGAGAAAAGTGGTGCCAGCAGGTGTGACATCCAGGCACACACCATTGATGTCTGGTGAGAAATGGCTTCCTTCTGTTACAAAAGCAGCTGACTAAGAATTCCTCTTGTACAGCGAAGCTACCAAGAAGTGGCAATATTTGTGTATTGGTGTAAGTTGGTGGTTTTGGTTGGAGCTGACCTGCTACTTGTTGTAGTAGTCTCCTCTGTCAAGAAAGTGGGAGGGCATCTTTCTGCCTCTTTCTTTGGAGCTGTTCCAGCAACAGAAGAAGTTCCTTGCTCTTGTCTTGCACAGAGAAATTAACCGAACCTTAGTATGTGTTGGGAGTTGGCTTTTTTCTTAAGTTTTGGTTTTTACTTGAAATATCATGAAAAATTCAAATGGCATCACCTTAACTCTAGTCTTTACTTGAATTGCAGTATGGAAATTGAATGGCAAAGCAGTGTTGGCTGTCACTCTGCAGCTCTATTTCCTGAAATATTCAGGTGCTTTACATCTAAATATGCATCTGTGTGCTTCTCTGCAAACCCTTAGGATTTGAGAATATCATAAGTTGTTTAGCCACAGTGACTTGTTTTCTGCTGTTTGTCTAAGTGAATTCAAAGCACACAGAAATCCTTAGTTTGTTTTATTTGACCTCATACGTGACCTGATCACATATAAAGTAGAGAAAACAAAGTTTCCAATGCTTATCAGCTTGTTAGCATGCTTTATGTAAGAACTGGTTATGCATTTACTTAATTGTCACCTCGGATTATGGTGGTTTCTATACATATGCATGCACATCCCTAGGGAGCAGGGAAGTAAAGTTGCCTTCTCAGCACCACTTAAGAATAAAGATGTTCCTTGCCCCCAGGGAATTTTCAGACTCCTTAATATGAGAAGGATGTAATGGGTAGAAAAAGCAGACAGAAAGAAATACTGGATGAGAAAATTGTAGTAATATGAATAACAGGTCATTAGAGCGTCAGGATCTTTCAGAACCAAAAGTGATGGATGTTCTAATCTCTCTCCTCTTTTTCTCTCCTAATGTAGGGGATTCCTGTGAAGAATTTTCTGCAAACAAAGATACGTGTGAATTTTCTGCATGACAACTCCCATACTGGATTACATGGTATTAGGACTTCTGACTCTGTTTTGATCCTTAAAAATGATTAGGTTTGTGTATGACATTTAACCCACTTCTGATGAGTGATCTAGACATGAGTTTACATCGGCAAATGGGCTCTGATCGGGACCTCCAGTCTTCGGCTTCCTCTGTGAGTTTGCCTTCGGTCAAAAAGGCACCAAAGAAAAGAAGAATTTCCTTGGGCTCTCTTTTTCGGAGAAAAAAAGACACAAAACGCAAGTCTAGGGATCTGAATGGAGGTGTTGATGGAATTGCAAGTATTGAAAGCATTCATTCAGAAATGTGTACAGACAAGAACTCTATTTTCTCCACGTGTACCTCTTCGGACAATGGAACAACCTCTAGCAGCAAGCCAAGCGGAGACTTCATGGAATGCCCCTTGTGCCTTTTGCGGCACTCCAAGGACAGGTTCCCAGAGATAATGACTTGTCACCATAGATCTTGTGTGGATTGCTTGCGTCAGTATCTCCGGATAGAGATCTCTGAGAGCAGAGTTAACATTAGCTGTCCTGAGTGCTCCGAACGGTTCAATCCTCACGATATCCGTTTGATATTGAATGATGACATCTTGATGGAAAAATACGAGGAGTTTATGCTTAGGCGCTGGCTTGTTGCGGATCCTGATTGTAGGTGGTGCCCAGCTCCAGACTGCGGGTATGTCTGCAAAAAAGTGACAGCATAAATGGATAACACGCATAGCATTACGCTTTTTGGAAAGTGAATTGCTTCCTTTAGTATTTTGTTGTGTTGTATGAGTGGGTGGCAAACAGAATTTTCATTTTTAAAAACAACAACAAATAAGCCCACCACATTCCCCCCCCCAGCCCTCAGTTTTTTCTCATGTGGGATTTCTTTATTGTGCACAGAGAGAATTTCAGGAATGTAATGAAATGCATCAGTAGGTGGATGCTGTGTAGCACTGCAGGGAAAGTTTTCAGGTGTGCTGTTAAGGTAAGGGCACAAAGTTCAGACTAAAACAATGTTGACAAGCAGGTGGCTGTACTTCTGACTTACTCCATTTATTTGGATTTTCCATGGAAAAGAAAACAGGCGGGGTATTTCTGGTTTTTTAAACAATGAAATACGATGGAAGATTTTCTTCTTATAAAAAGCCTGCTCCAGCTTCAGTTATCTTCTGTCTCGTGGCTGCTTGACACACCACTTGTTGCCTGTCAGCGGGATTGCGATGTGCGATAATCATCAGTTTGTTCCTGCTTATTATCTGAAGAGCGTAATGTTTAACATTGCTTTAATACTCAAACAGTTCTGAAACCATTCTGAATTCTGACACGAGTAGGCTGAGTACTGCCATGCAGCTCGTCGTGCTTCTCTGCTGCTGGTGGCTCATAATGTCGTTCTTCAGCAAGTTGCTTTTTTAGAGAGATTCTTTTGCATTACTGTAACTTCTAAAAGCTGTAGCCGTGACTGCAGTTTGGATGGGCAGCATGTGCTAAAACCAATTAGAACGTGGTATCTCTGTTTTAAAGCCTCACAAATGAGCGATAAGAAAATGGAAAGGGAGGAGTGTTGGGAGAGAACAAATTAAACAGGATTGGCTGTTAAATGGGTTAAATATTCTGATGGTAATGGTCAGAGTGCTTAATGTTTAGAAGGCTTTTAAATGTAACCGTATGTAAGAAACATTTAAGATAGTATGAAAGCAGAATTCTATTAAGTGAAATAGAATTTGCTAATGTGAGTCAGATGTGATTTGTGACTGGAAAGGTGTTAGCTTTACAGGTCCACTGGTCCGAAATGGGTGGCACTGCTGTGGTATCATCTGAGCACAGGAGGAAGAATGACTTAAGAGACAGATTGAGTGCATGAGTTTGTTACAGAGTTGTGTGGACAAAACCAGTACAGCTTACTGCCAAAGAAAACAAACAGAGGATGGCCTTATTTGAAGGATGCTTTGCTTGGGATTCCCTGAGTTTTGGTGTTCTGAACAAACTCGTCTTACTCAAGCATGTAAGAACTTGGCCACATAGTCCGTTAAACCATGTTGGATTCCAGTCATGTTAGAAAGTGCTGAGAAAGGAAGGTGCAGATGAGTTTAATGGAGACTTGACTTTGGCTTGTTTTTTGCATCTCAGTTTTCTGATTTAAAGAAAATCCAAAGTTTATTTAAAGAGTTGAGGACTGTGAAGGTAATTCTTACAGATATATCATTGCATACTTCTCAACAGGAATGTCCTTTATCACTGTTGTCTCAGAGAAACAAGAGATCGTGTGGTTGAGTTTTGCCTTGCTCCCATCCTTCTGGTTGCTTTTGGGACCTTCAATACTTCGAAATAGTTTGACGAAGAAGGTTGAGCTTTCAGCATAATTCAGTTGCTAAGTTCTGTGGGGAACAAAAGCAACACCACAATAATTAAATAGAAGAAAGATGACCAATAATGCCTTCAGTGAGAGAAAAACTGTGTATGGATCCTACAGATCTTGCTTTTAGTTTGGCCTCTGGTCCAGCTGGCAGGCAGGGCAGCTGGGAGCAGCATGCAGCAGGAGGTGGGAAGGGGAAGTGAGAAGCAGTGGGAGAGTAATATCAGGGATTTTTAGGGTGTAGAGATTAGAAAGAGTGTAGAGGAAGGAGTTGTGCAGAGAGGAGGTTTAGAGAAGCAAACATGATTCAGCTTTTTGCTAAATAGCTTATGCTAACACTGTGTGAAGGTCCCATGCCACTTAAAGTATGCACAGACTTCAGTAGGCGTTTGCTCTAGTACTTGTGGTAGAACAGTAGTCATACTTCTCCAATTGCTTTAGCAACTGCAATCAGTTTGCATGATATCCAGTTAAAATGGAGGGCTTTTTTTCCTTCTCTCATCAGTTAGTGGTGTGTGTTACGGGGAGATTGCAGCATGTTTGTGATGGTAGCTGACCTGATCTTAGCCTGAATCAGTGTTTTCCTGAAGGAGATGGATGGAATGCGTTTATTGAATTTGCATTTAATCCCAAAGTAGGAGAGGGAGGTGTAAGAAGTTCAGAGGGAAGCAGTGTTTCCTGAAGTTGAACGTTTTAGTAAGAATAATGTTCTGCCTAAGTAGATAAGAGTATGAACTGAGTAGATGATGCATGAGAGCACTTCAGCTCATCATTGATGAAACACCTGGTGTAATTGTTTCAGGGTTTAGAATCATAGAATTGTTTGAGTTGGAAGGGACTGTAAAAGGTCATCTGGTCCAACTCCCCTGCAGTGAACAGGGATGTCTACAGCTAGATCAGGTGCTCAGAGCCCCGTCCAGCCTTGACCTCCATGGGCAGGGCATCTACCACCTCTCTGGGCAACCTGTGCCAGTGCCTCGCCACTGTATTATAGAAAAATCTTTTCATTATATTCAGTCTAAATCTCCCCTCTTGTTGTTTGAAGCAGTTTCTACTCATCCTATCAAAACAGACTCTGTTAAAGAGTCTGTCCCCTCCTTTCTTACAGCTCCCCTTTAGATACTGAAATGCCACGTGAAAAATGGTCTTTATCAGAAGAACTGCTGTTTTTATTAAAACTACAGTTGCTGAGTGCAAATTGAGGAAGAGGCTGTGGTGGTGGGAAAGGAGGGAAGCGGGGTGAGTGTCAGAGGGTAAGTGTGTGGGCCAGCTGCAGCTGCCTGCAGTGCCTTGGTAGGGACGTGGGCCAGTAGCAGATCTTTCCATGGGAAGGACAACGGATGAGGAAACCTCTTGGGCTTTCTTCCAGACAGATTTCTGGGGATTCTGTTTCAGCATATGAGTTGTCAGATGCCATTTTAACAAGCCTGCAGTGAATCCGTATTCCAGATGTGTTGTGTCCTTTATTCTGCCTGAATTATTTAGTGATTTTGCTCAGAGATTACATTGCTGACATTATTAGAAGAGAGCAGCGATCCCGAGATTTTGTCTTTCTCAAGCAAGAAGTGGATTGGGCAGAATACAGATTCTTCATTCCTTCACCATACATCATTTCTGCAATTATTTGTTCTTCCCCATTATTTTTACTTGCTGTTACCTGGACTTTGGCTGTTGAAATGAATGCAGGGCATTGAGGTGAAGCCTGGAATCTTGCAACCTTGACCTAAGGTTTGCTGTGGTGTGAAAGGTTCCTTTCTGAAGGTCTGCCGGTACATCAGCCCCAGAAGGGGAGTGCCATCAGGGATGTGCCCTGTCCTTGTCAGCAGTGGGGTGCAGATGTGCGCTGGGCCTGTGCTTGAGGTTATTGGGTGCAGCGTTAGCACGTCTTCAACGTATCCCTTGATGTTGAAGAAGCATTTGGATCGCAGTTGCTTTGTGTGCGTACAAAGCAATTATTTCTTCAAGTTGCTGTAATTGGGGAAAATGGAGCTGATTAACTTGGCAACAATATGAAAGAGTCTGACAATTATTGAGCAAATTTTTACTTGGAAAGCAAGAAATGTTTGCAAACAGGCAAGCATGTATAATTTTTGTAGCTACATCGTCTGTAACTTAGGGGTTGAAAACGCCTGTTCTCCAGCCTGCTGTTTTAAATCATGAATGAAACCGATTGGACTTTATGAAGCTTCAGACCTATCAGCTCAAATATTAAAATAGCTCCATTTTCAGATAATAGTTTGTGCAGAAATAGTTTTTTAGTAACGTTACTGACTGCTTCACATGAATTTTATGCAACTGCTGTACATGGGGAAGGATCTGTTAATAATGGACAATTTAATTTTTTACAGCAAAGCAACTTTCCCATGAACGGCCATAAACGTAAGCTGTGCTGTGCTTACAGATCTGCTAAAGTCTGTTCAGAGGGGCAGTTAGTATGGACTAAACTGGACATCTGAGTGTTCTCTGCAGGGGATACAGTATTTCTATTTAAAATAAAGCTATTGCATCAAAGCATTGAAAATATCACAGTGGGGTAGGAATTAAGAGGTGTGTGCATATGTAGGTATATCAGTGTGTTTATATATTGGTTTAGGGCCAGACCTGGTGTGAATTGTAATACGTGTCTGTATCTTTGTCATATGAACTTCAGCATTTAAGCCTGCGGCAGGAATTACTTTCAGCTGTGATTTGTGGCAGCAGAATCGTTGAATGCAATTGCTGGTGGTTGTATTTGATTACAAAACAATATTAACAGTTTTGTAAGTCTCAACGTTTTGGGAGCTTTTTGGTCTTCAGTGTTATCAGAGTAAAGCTGGTAACGATGTCCCAAACTCCCATCTATTTATGCATTTCTGGTTTGAAATTAACTTCTAAAATAATGGAGAAGCTTTATTTTATAAAAATACTTACTCTGTTGTTTTGATATTTTGAAAGTTTGAAGAGTAAGCAACCATCTTTTTAAAGAAAACAGCAGCGTTCAAGCTAGGAGACAACCAGCAAAATAGAAACAGTTGTGGAGCACAAGTCATCTGCCTTGGGGGTAACAGCTGATGCTAATGCTCCTGTGGTAGGGATCATCCTGCATCAGGGACACGGCCCCACTTAGACATGCCCAGAGTGCCTGGGACGCTTCTGAAGCAGTAACTTGGATTTCTGAGTTGCTTGAACACCTTTTTCTCCCACTTTTCTAAATCATCGCTGCTTTCTGACCTTCATCTTCTCAGTACTTCATTCAGCACTTCCAGTACTTTCAGTACTACCTGAAGCCATTAAAGGTTGGAGAGAGCAAAGTGTTGCATTGATCAGAGTATTTCTGTGCAGTCTTAATCTACCGTAGTAGCAGTATGCATGTGAAAGATGGAGGTGGTAAGGAACCTGTGCTGGCTGCATGGTGCCAGCTCCTGGTGTCCACAACCTTCCTTGCTGCTTCAGCTGCTCTGGCAGCTCTTTTTAGCTTTGGTCTATAGATGAAAACTTCTGTTAATGAAACTCTTTTGCCCCTCTTGATCATTGAAGATATGCTGTGATCGCGTTTGGATGCGCCAGCTGTCCCAAACTTACATGTGGACGAGAAGGCTGTGGAACTGAGTTCTGCTATCACTGTAAGCAGATTTGGCATCCGAACCAGACCTGTGATGCTGCTCGCCAGGAGAGAGCTCAAAGTCTGCGCCTGAGAACAATCCGTTCCTCATCTATCAGTTACAGCCAGGAGTCAGGAGCAGCAGGTATGTATGATTAGGATGCTGTGCCTGTAAAATACCTTCCTAGTAGAGCTGACAGTTAACTTTGACAGGACATAATAGTAGCTTGGAAGATAACTCGTTTGTGTTTCAGAAACAGAAAATATACGTTCTTAGGTTTGAATTCAAATTTTTGAAGTTAATACTTGAAGTACCCTCTGACCAGGGCACCTGACTTTGCTTTTAGAAGGATGTCAGCGTTTTGCATTCTTACTTTATAGCTGAAGAATGGGAATTCTGAGAAACTTAATGCAAAGCAAGTCTGTGTTTGGCAGGCTGCCTTCTTTAGTTCTGTCACTTACATGCTGGAAACATGTATTTGCTACATTGTTGGTGAAATTTCACTAGGCTGCTAGTAATAAAACTGTAAAACTAAATAAACCCCTTGAATTTCTGTTTTCAGAAGAGTCTATTTGTCTGATGCCAGCTTTGTTTGAGACACTTTTTGAGTAGGCTAGCCCCTGTTCACAGGGAGTTGCCTAATTTCTCTTTTTCAGTAGCGTGTTCATCTCTTTGACTATCAGAAACCAAGCAATTCCAGCTTCTGAAAAACTATACTTAACAAAAAAAAAAAAAGAAGAAAAAAAAGGCCCTTCAGAACAATGTTTTGCAGGCTGACAGTCCGGTTTGCTATAGATAAGAATGGTCTTCAGGTTTCACGCAGCTCTGTTCTGTTTGGGAGCTTTTGTGTCTGGCCAAAACAGTACGTGTTTTGGGAAAGAGTCTATTGCAACTTGAGTGTGGTTAGAACTGTCATTCCCTAATCCAGCCCTAGCCTTGGGAGCCTCTAGTTTCTTGTTTGTTCTGGCTTGTATTAACAAAGCTCACCATCTTGCCTTAGAAATTGGCGTCTTGCTCTAGTTTCCAAGTGGATTTTAAAATTTAAATAAATTAGCATGCCAGCTCCTTTTTGTTTTCCTTCCAGTCCCTACTAGCGTGATCACCAGTAGCTGTACCACATCCGTGCTCTGTTTAGTTACTGCCCTGTAGGTTGTGTCTCTTCCTATCCGGGAGTAGCTGGTGCATTGTTTCAGCTGCTCACTGCCAGGCTGCGCTGGAGTCAGTACAAGTAGATAGTTCCTGCTGGTTCCTCACCTCTTTGGTTACTGCTTACATCAGGCATAAGGTATATCCTTCTTTTCCCTTTGTCCACACTGTTAGCACAGAGGTAGGAGACTGGGACTTTTGCACTAAGGACCTGCAAGTTACTTTGTCTGCTGTGCATAAATAGCTTGTCTCAAAGTGCATATGCTGACCAGTAATGGGCAGGAGCGGAGATCACGACTGTGGTTGTGTCACTGTACAAGTGTTTCACTGTTGCTCAATGACCTCTTGCTTGCTGATGGTAGAGCTAGCTGCTTAACCACAGTTTTTAAATATTTGACTTAAGAACAAGGGGAACCTCTGGAATTTTCTTCTTTCCTACAATAGTTTTTTCTAGGGAATAAGTATTGCTGCGAAGAGAAATCAAGAAGTGGATAGTGGTACCAGAGAAGTGCAGTTAATGTAGAACAGGAAGGTGGATTTATGATATGAGGACATAATGCGGCGGAGACAGAATTCAAGTAAAAGATTCATAACAGCATGAAATGTAAAAGAGGATTATATTTAGAAAGACCATGTTGTCAGTCCTGTATTAACATACATGTTTAATGTCTGACTCTAATATAGTGCATTAAGCCTAGAAAATCCTCAAACAGTATGTGCATTAACTATTGAATCACTCGATTGTGAACCAGTATATTTTATTTTTGATCAGTGCTATTTGGTCCAGGGCTTACAAATACAAATAGCTGTCAGAGAAGTCATTGCCAAACCATGGTTTGTAATGCAAACCATACAATAAACTTTCTCCATTTTTTTACATGGTGGTTCAGTCAGCTTTCCCGAGTATGTCTGTATTTTGATTAAATCGATTCGCACAAATAACTGATAAGATCTTAATATTTGTTTTTAAACAGCTGATGACATAAAGCCATGCCCGCGCTGTGCTGCTTATATAATCAAAATGAATGATGGAAGCTGCAATCATATGACTTGTGCTGTCTGTGGCTGTGAATTCTGTTGGCTGTGTATGAAAGAGATCTCAGATTTACACTATTTAAGGTACGTTGAAGAAAAGATCTGCATGGTCGGTAACTTATTTTTTCAAGTTATATAAAAGCACACTGCTGTGTGCTGAAAGTCTGGCTTCCTGCTGGAGTAGAGCATCAAAGTTGAAGTATCTATATCTGAGAATTAAGTTAGTTTTCAATGCAAGTATTTAAAAGTCAGTGCACTGTTGTTCTTACAAAGTATTTTTCTAAGTTGCGTGTGTACAGTGTGTACATTGTAGAACAAATGGCGTGCTATAGATGAACACAGCCACTATTCCTACTGATCTCTTACTACTGCTGTACTGTGTTCACATGAAGCTGCACAGCAGCTCTATGTTACGTTACCTCTGAACCACAGACTGGGTGTGGTAACACACAGTATGCTTTCCGTTGCATTTCAGAATCTGCTGTAAAGCCTCCCTAAAAAGTTGAAGTGATAACTGATGTTCTGGTATCTGTCTGCTCTGGTTTTGTAACTAGATAGCAGCTAAGTACTGCATAGTTATGTCAGTTTGCTTACAATTTTTTTTACAGTTTTCCTACTTTTGTCTTAGCCCATCAGGTTGCACGTTCTGGGGAAAGAAACCATGGAGTCGTAAGAAGAAAATACTGTGGCAACTAGGGACACTTGTTGGAGCTCCTGTAGGAATTGCGTTGATAGCTGGCATTGCTATTCCTGCTATGATTATTGGAATTCCTGTGTATGTGGGACGGAAGGTAAAATACTGTGTTCAGCTGGTCATCTTCACCTAGAGGGGGGGGCTGGAGGAGAGATTACTTAAGACTGATTTCAGTTGTGCTTTTATGTAGTTAGTCATAAAGCAGGAAGAACAACACACTGAAAGAGGATTTCTGTATTTTGCCATTTTGCTTCGTTATTTTAATCTCTAGTTTCCATTGTGTCCATTGGAACTGAACAATCTTTAGAAAGAGGGAAGGAAAAAAGAATCCCTTTTTTTATAAAGCAGTGAAGCTGAGCTTTAATGCTGCTGAGTTAAATGAAAGGGTGATTCTCTTCATAAAACTGTAACTTGTCTTTTTCTCAACACTGTGCTATTTTGATTTCATGCACAACAAAACCCATGCCCATTTTCACAGTAGTCATGCTTTGCTCTCCTCCTGAGGTAAGTCATGCACCCATTCCCATTGTAATGCATCCAGTTCTTTCAGCCCGATTTCTCAATTTCTCAAGACTAGTATGAGTTCTGGCATTTCTGTAACTCTGACAGGGTGGTTTCTTCCATCCATCTTCTGAGTTAATGAAAATATTGAGTACATCTCTTGAAAGGAATAGCAGGAGGAAAAGTTACGGTTTAGGGAGTAATAAATAAATCTGATGGTTTTCTGTCAGCTTCACGTGAAGGTAATAGTTGTCTTCTAGACTATTTTTCAGTCTTGGCCATTATAACCCAGTTGAGTGTCATGTAAGAAAACTTTCAAGTCTCTGTGTGACGTCTGCTTCTCCCTGTCATCTTGGCCAGTTATCCTCTCACCAAAGGAATTAAAACAGACGTGATCTCCACTTGAAAAATCTACGGTCTCTATTTCCCGCTTTTATATTGGTGTCTCTTACGTTGCTGGTTTTCAGGAAATTAAAGTTTCATTCATTGGCCTTTAATTCCACAGGTCCTTGTTTTGTACCTTTTTAAAAAAAGGTTATCATTGCAGTTTAACTTTTTCCAGTTCTCTTTTTTCCCCTCAAAGATACTCTATGAATAATGTTCTATTCTTAGTGGCTCTGAAGTTGGGCCTGCTTTTTCAGATCAGCTCATGCGACTGTGCTCTAACCTGCTGTTTTCCTACAGATCTCACTCCTTTGTCACCATTCTCCTGGCTCACAGTAAATCTTTGGTGACATCTGAAGGAAAAAAAAATGGAACAGGCCTCTAGTTTAATCTGCTGGCTGTCTTTCTGTTAAATAGCAAATTGATTTTGGCCTTCCTCTTGCTGGCATTGTACTTGTAGAATAACTTCCTGTTAGCTTTGTCCTTTCCTTTTTTGTCTCCTCTATTTTAACCTTTCTGATTTTTGTCTTGACACCCTCATGCTGTTCCTTTGTACCCATTCAAAGTAATCTGACCTACTTTCCATTTTTTAACACTGCTTCTTCAGTAGAGGAAGCTATTTTGTTCTTCTGCACTGAGAGAGTTTGTGCTTGTATTGCTATAGCTTCTGGAAGGAAGCACTCATTCTCACTCATTCTCACTCATTCTCATAGATACACATCTGGTAACCTAACATTTTTCTGCTGTTATTGAAATCTCTCTTATTTTGGCCTGATGCTTTTATTTGGGCATTCTTTGCTCAGAATTCTGAAGTCTCTTACCAGTGTTCATAGAATCAGAGAATGGCTTGGATCGGAAGGGACCTTGGATATCAAGTCCCAACTCCTCTGACATAGGCAGGGTTGCCAGCTGCTAGATCAAGTACTAGATCAGATTGCCCATGGCCCCATCCAGCGTGGCCTTAAACACCCCCAGGGACGGGGCATCCGCAGCGTCTCTGGGCAGCCTGTGCCAGCACCTCACCACTCTCTCAGTAAAAAACTTTCCCTTGATATCAAATCTAAATCTCCTCTCCTTTAAAACCGCTTGTGGATTCTTTTTTGGTGTGTTCCTTTTGTTGGGTAAAATTGCCCATAACAGTAACATTCAGTACCTGGGAGGATCCTGGTAATGGCTCATAGAGCCCCTTAACACCAAGTCTTCCTGGATTTATAACTCCTACACACTCATGCTGTGAGAGTATTCATTTTTTCTTGTTAAACAACTACCTACAGGCTTTCCAGGTGTGTTCCACACTCATGTACTCCCTCACTCCATGTTGTTCTCTGTATAATGTACCTCAGAGCAAGTACATGCATTCTCTTTATGTAGAACCACAGTGTTTTCCCTTCCCTTTCCTTGCCTGTCTTGCATGAGCAAATACAAGTTCTTATTTTATTCCAGAGCGAGAACTATCCTAGCAAATGTAACATCTAATTTATAGAGCACAACGCATTATAAAACTTACAGTTCTACTTCTGTTGTTGTTCTTGTTGCAGTGGCAGTTTGATGTTTAAAAAAAGAGTAATATTGTGATTCTCCTCTTGTTGTTCTCTGGTCTGCCTTGGATGTGCTGAGAATTAACTTAACGTGATGCCAGCTATTAAGATAGAGACCTGCTGGTCATTTGTAGTTTTATCTTAACCGAGAGTTTTGACAGATAAAGCACTCATGCCTAAAGTGCCACTTTCCTAGAGAGAATAAATAAAAGCGAAGTAGGAAATCTCTGCAGACAGTGATTTTTGAAGGCCTTCCAAATTCATGATTTGTTGCAGTTGAGTTTGAAATGGTCGTGTTTCAGAGTTACGGCAGACTTGAACCATCAGTAAAGGTTTTGGTTAGCAGATCCTTCTGAGACTTCACACTGCTATTTGCTGGTTTGCTGAAATAGGCCCTTCCTCAACAGCTTGTCATGAGAGGGTGCCAGAGCAATGGAGTTCTCACTCTCCCTCCCTCCCTCCAGATTATGTTTGGTGAAGGCTGCCTTACTGCAAGATTTTCATGCCTCTGTTGTTTCAGTCTGTGTTTCCAAAGATCTAATTATCTGTGAAAATTTCACTCCGTATTGTTTGGGGGAAAGATGACAGGGAATAGGAAGTGTCAATTTGCTTGGAAGAGGCAATCCTTTGATCTTCAAAATTGTTTACTTTTCTCAACCACGTAAGCTAGAGTCATGATTCAACAAATAAACAACAACAACAAAAGCTGTTGAGTGATTTAGCTTTCTTGAGGCTGAAAGTAAACGCTTAGGAGCTGAATTGGAGGGCTTCTAACTTCTAAGGCAGTTGCCTAAAATTAAGATGTGTCAGAATTTTCTTCTTTTGAGATAGGTTTAGGTGTAAATCATGGCATAGAATGTAGTCTGTATGGAAGAAAGGAGGATACAGATTTCCAAACTATGTCAGTTTTTCCATCGTTGCAGCAGTGTATTATTGATTATTGTAATGCTCTAAAAACCCATTCTCCTCTTCTTTCAAGATTCACAATCGATACGAAGGCAAAGACATTTCAAAGCACAAGCGGAACCTGGCTATAGCAGGCGGTGTAACCCTATCTGTCATTGTTTCTCCAGTTGTAGCTGCAGTAACTGTAGGTAAGCAAATATTATCTCGTATATTGGTAACACCTTGCAACCAGAGCCGCGTAAGCACTCATGAATAAAACACTCAGCTGAGATAAGTCTTATGGTTTCCTTTTGCAGGTACAGAAATCGAGACATAAAAAAAAAAAAAATGAAAAACAACACCTAAGGAGTGTGGTTATACATTTATTGGGGCAAAATGGAGGATACAGTACTTTGGGAAACGTGGCATAAAATGAAGAGCTCATTATTTTTATCTTGCAAATTGAAGTTGTCACGTTGTCATCTCTCTTAAAACTGAAATATTTAGAGCTTTTTCTAAATAACTGAGACAAAGCTTTTGCCACAGAGTCTGTTTGTATTCTAATAATTTCAATAATTCCTATCAAACTTTTCTCAACACAGAAGAAAAACAGTATTTTAAACTTAACGCTACATTAGTTGACCAACTTCTTGCTGTTCTTCAGGAGTCAATTTGAATGTTACCATTATTTAATAAGCATGGTTGAGGATAGCATATGGGGAAGATCTGGCTCCATGCTACAAAATATTCATCATCTTACCCACATAGTTTGAAAATCACAGTAAAGAAGCTCTGATTTTGAAAGGAATGGAATTGTCCAGCACTGCCTTGCTCATTCCCTTTTTTGTAGCAGAGGCACCTTTGTGGCTGCATAATAAGCTGCCGTGGATAACTGATTTACATTAAGATTCACCACTTAGTTTTAGGTCAGATTAGTCAGTCTCCTGATGGGGTCCCTCACGCAGCTGTGTGTGCAGTAGCCCTCCTTTTGCCAGAAATAAGGCCCAGAGGAAAATCAGCGGCCTTTGGAAGAAAGGGTTTCTTTTAGCCAGTGGTAGTTTAAATTAACCATGAAGCTGGACTTTTAAACTGTATGTTAACAATGGTGGACCACTTTTTGAATGCAGATACACTGGTTGTTAGGCTGTCTCTGGTGTCTTTATGCATTGGATTGTCCTCATGTAGCCGTGGCATCAGATCCCTGCTAAGCAGGTAGCAGGATACAGTGTCCTATGGATGTTTGTATAGGTCTGCTTTACCTCATAATTTCAATCTGTTTGTTACTGCTGAGTAGAATCATAGAATCACTAAGGTTGGAAAAGACCTCCAAGATCATCCAGTCCAAGTATAACCTGTCACCAATATTTCCCCACTATACTACGTCCCTTAGTACAGCAAGTACTAAGTAGAGTTAAAACTTGGCTTCTTAGGGAAAGTATTCTGTTTTTTTGGAGGTTTTGCTCTTGCCTCATTGCTATTAACACATGGCCTCCAGTCTCAGAGGGTTGAGTGGCTTTTCAAGTTAGCAACCTTCAGAACATGAATTTCCTTGTAGAATACTAGTGGCTTCGTATGGCTGGATTCTTTCATTTAGGTTAGACTGAGGAGCCTTTGCATTGCGTCTGTGTCTGTCCTGGCTCTTTCAGAAAGTGCCAGCTTGCCATTTTTGGTACCTTCTGTGGGCTTCCATCAGCAATTTACATGCTGAAGGAATAACTTTCACAGTCCATTAAAAGCGTTGGGATAAACGTGCACATAATATATGCATTTTAGCCCATGACTTCTTCCACTGCTTCCCCTCTGCTCCTTGCCCCCCAGAATTGTTCACATTTAAGGAAAAATTGTATAATTAAATTCTTAGATGGAATCTGCATGATACAGCAAATATGAAAGATCCAACAGTAGTAATGATGGTGAGTCCCATAAAATCAATAGCAAAGCCCATCTGACTTCAGTGAATGCAAAGTCCAAGTGAATTTATATGAATATTAAGTATATTCTTTTTTTGTCTGTAGAAGAGGTTATAGACGTTAGAAATAGTAATTCACCCAGCATGCTTCTCTGCCTTCCAGTTCTGAGAGAGGGCCCTTGTGCCCATTGAAAGTACTTCTGCCTTCACTTCACCTGATTTATCAGTATTTCTTACTTTTGTTCTCTCCTAGTTTCTTTGAAGTGTGAAATGCTAAGTAAACGTGGACTGTGAAATCACTTTCATAAGAGAGTGCAAAATATAAGTTGCATTTAGTTAACTCAAGATGGTACCTTCCTCTGCAGGTATTGGTGTTCCTATTATGCTGGCTTATGTGTATGGAGTTGTTCCGATCTCCCTCTGCCGAAGTGGAGGCTGTGGTGTTTCAGCAGGCAATGGAAAAGGTGTTAGGATAGAATTTGACGATGAAAACGATATAAATGTTGGTGGAACAAATGCAGCTGTAGGTAAGAAAATGTTGTATTTTCTGGACTTTGTGACTGACTTACATTTGATAGCCTCAGATACCCGGAGTACTTACTTGCAGAAGAGGTACTGCACAGTCAGGGCTGTCTCCGCCCTTTGCTAAAAGATGAGCTCTGAGATGAGAGAGTAGCTTCTGTGTTCATGTTGTGCTGTGCTGTAATGCAGCATTTGCTCATGTGGGCATGGAGCAAGACAGTCAGCTGTCTTGTGGTTAGAATTCTGTGTAAGCTGTTGTTCTGCTTTTCACACAGCACTAAGTGAAAGGTAACAGCTTTCTCGTTCTTGACCAAGGTTAAATGCCAGTAAGTGACTTTCAGGCAATAAAGAGTGCTGTCGTGTTACTGTCTCTTTTAACCAATTGCTGAAGCAACTCTTTGAGTTTTCTCTGAAGCTGGACCACTTTAGTTCCTTAGAATTCGGTCTGCAGTTTGGTCAGCATGACTGAAAGCCATCTGAGCGTCCCACTGCCATTTCACCTCCTTTCAGCAAGATGCCAAAAGTGCAGAAATGCAGGATGGTGGATCCACCACTTAATCTCACGTTAAAAATGATTAAATGTTCCTTTAAAAAAAAAAAGCACCCCCTTTTAAAAGTCATTTGTCAGAATACTAATTCAAAGCTGTGATGCATTGAAGCTTTACTTGCCAATTTGAACCAAAACCAGACTCGGGTAATGGGAATCCCATAGGTAAAAATTGTAAGATAAACTCAGTGCTGCTTTTTCAGAATACTGGTTTGTAGAAGCTTGCTGCTAGCTTTCCTCTTTTTATCTGTAATGGAGAGTTAAATGCCTTTAGTTGCTGACCTGGTGCTGTTTTTTTTTTTTAATGACTTGGTGATATCCTTTGATACTGGGTTTCTGTGATCCTTGACTCCATGTTACGTGCTCCACCCACGCACAACTTTTGGACATCCTTAGTATGTCTGATACAACCATTACAGCAACTCCAAGAAAGGCCCCATTTTTTTTTTTACAGTTATCCTTTTGTCACTGTATTGTATAAATCCTTTTTCTCAGCATAACTTCAGAAACAGTTTCCATGGTCACGTTCTAGATATCAGCAAGTTCTGGTTCTATGAATGACAAGCCTTCCTTCTTTCTTTCTGTCTAGATACCACTTCAGTCGCAGAAGCACGTCACAACCCCAGTATAGGCGAAGGAAGCGTTGGCGGGCTGACCGGCAGCTTGAGTGCCAGTGGCAGCCACATGGATAGGATAGGAGCCATTCGAGACAACCTGAGTGAAACCGCGAGCACCATGGCGCTGGCTGGGGCCAGTATAACGGGCAGTCTCTCGGGAAGTGCAATGGTTAACTGCTTTAACAGGTAAGAGACGTTCTTCCTGCCGTATAGCATCCAGCTCTGAGTGTACCATAGAATCATAGAATGGCCTGGGTTGAAAAGGACCACAGTGATCATCTAGTTTCAACCCCCCTGCTATGTGCAGACGCACCTCACGTCTGACACAGCCGTGTTCTCTAATGGGAGAGCTCTCTGCTTGTGTCTCACACTGACACCGTGAGTTCTGACTTGTTCAGAAGTCTGCAAGTACAGAATTGCCCCTCCTGAACACCTTGGCCTTGCCTCAGTGCCTGCTGTGAATTGGGGTCTTACTGTCTGAGGGAGACAGGGAGTATCTGGAAAAGTTTGTTTAATGTGTAGGGTTCTGGAAGGAATTTGCTCCTTAAGAACATGAGTAGTGTTTAGCACCTCATTTAAATAGCTTGCAGGTCCAGGCGATCTACATAGAGAAGGGCAGGGTAGCACTGAGAGCTCCCTTAGTCTAGAGCAGGTGTTCCAAGCTGTGACTGCTGGCTGAGGTACACCTGTCCTCCTCTTGAAGGAGCTGAGAGTGGAAAGCAAAGCAGACACTTACATTTCACCGTCAGAACACAGAATGCATTTGGAAAGAAGCTTATAATTCTGGTTTATCTGCTTGTGTTTTCAAGTTTCTGTTATTTCTGTTGAAATTGATAACGGTACAACAAAGCAGAGTACAGAACACAGTTCTCTGTTATTTGGTAAAGTCATGATTTTGCAGCTGGGACAACATGGGAACTGTGGCGAATCTGTGTGTCCTTTTCATTGTTTTCTGTTTTTGGAGTGTGGTACTTTATCTGCAAAAGAATTGTAGCTCAGCTTGGAACTCGTTTTTGTAACTCTCAGGGAGGAAATAACCCAGAAACTCTGTTTTGTGTGCAATGTTTTACTTTGTTGGCAATTTCATCTAATTTTGTTTTTTAACTGTGAAACTGTGCTTACTACTGCATGGTGGAGAAACTTTACAAGGTGACAGTCATTCTCAGCTAGGGTGCTTTAACTGTAGTAGCAGCAGCTCATGCAGCTCTTTTTCTTTCTCTCCAAGGCTGGAAGTACAAGCAGATGTGCAGAAAGAACGCTACAGCCTGAGTGGAGAATCTGGCACGGTTAGCCTGGGAACAGTTAGTGATAATGCCAGTACCAAAGCAATGGCAGGATCCATTCTCAACTCCTATATCCCTTTGGACAGGTAAGAGAAATGTGAAAAGAGAAGATTAAGCCTTACTTATTAGAGGATACCCTAAGCGTGCCTCAGCGGTTCTGTTCAAAAGTTTGAAGCAACAATTTTTTGGTTAGAAATTGAATTACACGTGATGGCTTGTATTTGCCAAGCCTACTTCCAAAGAGGAGCACGATCTTTGTAGCTCAGAAAAGTGTTTCATTTTCAGACTGCCTGCTTCTATTTGGGCTGTTTACTTGGTTAAACACTTTTTCCAAAACCAGTGACATTTCTCTCACTTGCTTTTGCAGTGTATTTTGCAAAGCTGCAGGAGTTTGTTCCGCTGTATCGGCTGGCTTGTTTTAGATAAATGCTTACACTCGGGTTTGTTCTCGTTGCAGGGAAGGCAACAGCATGGAAGTGCAAGTGGATATTGAATCAAAGCCAGCCAAGTTCAGACACAACAGCGGAAGCAGCAGTGTTGATGATGGCAGTGCTGCAGGTCGAAGCAATGCTGCGTGTTCATCGGCCTGCGTGCCAGAAAGTAAATCTAGTGCCACCAAGTGGTCCAAAGAAACAACAGCAGGAAAAAAATGTAAAGGTAAGCTGAGAAAGAAGAGTAGCATGAAGATAAATGAGACAAGAGAGGACATGGATGCTCAGCTGTTGGAACAACAAAGCACAAACTCCAGTGAATTTGACTCTCCCTCTCTTAGCGATAGTATTCCATCCGTAGCAGATTCTCACTCGAGTCATTTTTCTGAGTTCAGTTGCTCAGATATGGAAAGTATGAAAACTTCCTGTAGCCACGGTTCCAGCGACTACCATACTCGCTTCACCACAGTCAGTGTCCTCCCAGAGGTGGAAAACGATCGCTTGGAAAACTCTCCACAGGCGAGCGGAATGCCTGCGCCTGTTCCAGCAGCCCCAGGCGCTGATGTTCAGCAGCTGAGTTACATTGCTGAGGAAAGCATTAATAACGGATCTTCAACAGATGTAGGTCTAGCTGTTGACGAAACTCTGAAAGAAGCAAACAACAACCATTCACATTGTGCTGCGGAATTAAGCACTGCTATTCAGACTGAAATTTAAGCCAAAAAATGCTGCAAAAACACATTTACCACTAATGAACCCTGTCTGAAAGCTGGTTTAATTACATGCGACGACTTCCGTGAGCTTCAGGTGACCGGCAGAAGCAAGGTTTTGATACAGCTGCATTTTATATACCTGTCTGTTAAGGCAGAATACTTCATACGGATCTCAGACCTGTGTGAAGGGACATGAAGGCTTTAACAAGTGCATTACAGCAGTACAAATACGTCCGTGTTTTTTATTTTTGCCACAACTTTGCTTGAAAGCGTATACTTGGTGTATTTAGATAAAAAAAAAAAAATGGGCAATTCTCGATATGTTAAATGCTAAAATAAATACGTCCTGCACTGTTCGCTCAAAAAATAGGGGATGTGGGATAAATGGGTGTTAGCTGAGCATTGGTGACTTAAAACCATTCTAGCGTGAACTCGAAGGGAAGCAGAAGTTTTGCGGAGACCTCTACAAACATCTTTCAGCAGTGAATATCCTTAGTGATCATTTTGTTTTGTAACTGGACGCACCGTGTGGAATGGATCGCGTACCTCCAGGTGATGTGGCCCTGTGTTGGAAGCGTTCGTGTGTACGCTTTGAGCGAGGGTGTGGCATATTATGCCATTTTGAAACAGAAGAAATTGGTACTTAATACGTGGTGGAACGGAGACATCACCTGTGGACAACAGTGGGGTCCCTTATTTATTCGTGCAACCAACCGTGCGGCAGATGAGGCTGCCGTGTATTGTGTAAAACCTGTGGGATAATGATCCGTTGATTTATGAGCGTCGTAGAAAAGCAGATGCAGTCACCTTTCATGAGGGGGGAAAGCGGTGCCCCGTCAATTCTTGGTGCCTTGGAAAAGACTGGGTGTGAAGTGCCTGGTCGTTGGAGGATGTGTCTGTCGTGTTTTCCAGAATGTCCTCTTTGGCCACCTTCGATCACAAAAGAAAATCCTAGCGAATAAATGACTGGTAGATAACTGTATGATAACGAAGTATTAGCCTACCAAAGACTCACTCAGGCTTTCGTGAATGACTTCTTTCACGTGACATCTCTTTGCAAGACGTGCATCTTCAGTCCCAGAGTCGGAGTGCGGGGCAGTGGCTGCCCAGCTGCCACGATGGCTTCCGGACATGCTGGCTTATATTTCTTTCGCGTATGGAAGATGTACAGATAAACACAAGCTGAAGTTGGCCAAAGCGCCTGCACTGTCCAGTGTTGTTTTTTTTTCTTTTTGCTATGTAAATCACTAAAAATGAGGGGGGAAAAAAGTTGTGAATATCAGAAAAACAGTTACCAATGTTCTGTCTTGTGTTCAATGTATTGCCATTATGGTGCTACTGGGAGTTGGGTTGGATGAAAAGAAAACGCCATGTGCTGCAGTTCTCTTCCGTGACTTATCCTCACCAGTTTCATTCAATGCTTATAACACTAGTGCCAGTTACGTTATTTGATAATGCTTGTTACGGTATTTGTATATTTGCAATTCAGTTCTGCTCAGTAATATGCGTGTAAACTGCATATCTGAAATAAATGTCTAAGTACTGAGTTGGAGTGGTCCTGTCAGCGTGCGGGCGGCCTTATGGAACGCATCGGGATCTCAGGCGGCGCTCCTCGCTGTCTGGCTCCGACTGCTGGCATCTTCTGTTGCCCCGAGTTTTGGGTTTGTTTGGTGGCCTTTGAGGTGGAGTGCTCTGGCGTTTTGAAGTGTTTCCAATGGTGGGTGCTTAAGGAGAGGATAAAAATGAGGATGAATGAAACAGGCTGTACCCTAGAAATGCCAGCAAGGCACAGAGGCAGTTCTGTCATTGGGCGCTCTGAATTGGAAGCAGGTTTGTATTGGGTACTTTTGGGTGTGTGCGCTTTGTTCTGGATTTTCTTTTTCTAGTTTGAACAATTTTACAACACTCTGTTACTGATGAGTGATGTGTTGAATTAGGATCAGCATTAACTAAACATTTTATTGTGCCCCGTTCTGGGCTCTCCAGCTCAAGGAAGACTGGGATCTACTGGAGAGAGTCCAGCAGAGGGCTACAAAGATGACGAGGGGCCTGGAGCATCTCCTGGATGGGGAAAAGGTGAGACCTGGGGCTGCTCAGCCTGGAGAAGGGAGGGCTGAGAGGGGATCCCATCAGTGCTTATAAATATCTGAAGGGTGGGAGTCAAGTGGATGGGGCCAGGCTCTTTTTGGTGGTGTCCAGCAACAAGACAAAGAGCGGTGGGAACAAAGTGGAGCATGAGAAGAGCTGCTATACTGTGAGGGTGACAGAGCACTGGCGCAGGCTGCACACAGAGGCTGTGGACTCTCCTCCTGTGGAGGTACTCAAAGCACACCTGGATGCTTTCCTGTGTGACAGCTGCAGGAAGCTGCTGTTGCGGGGGGTTGGGCTGGGTGATACCCAGAGGTCCCCTCCAACCACTACGATTCTGTGAAGCATTTACTTTTCATCTCAATACCAGTGTGGGAATCCTGATGCAGTTTTTCAGGCCTGTATAGAATCTCTCTGTAATGGTAATGAACTGAAATGTTAACTGATTCCTTTAGGCAGGAGGATGAATTTGGAGTAAATTTCCACTGTCTCGGCTGAACCACTCATGCTTCTGTTGTATGTGCCACATGCAGTCCAGCTGGTGAATGTACTTCAGAGCCACGCTGTTTCTAAACCTTGGAGTAAGTTCAGTTTTTGCATGATCTCCTGTGACCTCTGCCGAGAGCTGCCTTAAGCCAGAAGGTCTTTGCTCCTTGCTGCAGAACAGGAGCTGTGAATGTCCCCATTGGCATCTGGTTCAGTTTTGTTTTGAATCTGCCTTGTGCAATAGCAGTAAAAAGTTGTTGCAGATCTGAAGTGCCCCTTTTGGCTTTTTCCATTCTGTTTGTGGAAGGACGAGAGTATGCCGAGGGGCAGTGGTGCCACCTGATGCTTGCAGCTGGGAACTGGAGCTGTATTTTGTTCTGTGAATTTAAACCTGACTTCATCTCTCAGCACCTCAGTTTTGCTGTGCAGGAAATTGAGAATATATTATTTCTTTTTTCCTGGCAAAGAAGCTTTATCAAAAGAGAGTGGTATTTTCAGTCGCTCTGAAGTAATCTTTGGTAGTTTCATATTCCACATGAAAGCATAGTTAATAGAGTTGCAAAATTTGTTTTAGCAGAGCACTGTATTGCTGACTCATTTTGTATCTTTTCGTATGTGATGCAGTCCAAACAGCGCTGTCTCATACATCTTAAGCTTGAAGTGGCATTGAATTGTTCTGAGTCTATAAAAGAGTAAAGGCTCTATAAGTGTACTGATGAAGGCGGTGTAGGTTTATTGAAGAGAAGATGACAGTGTGTGGAGCCATTCAGGGATGCTGGGGTGGGGTGTGCGGGGTGTGCTGATGGCAAGGAAGATAAAGGATGTTAACACAGGTAAGTAGCCTGGGGGTAAAAGTGGGTGTCACATTGAATGAAGAGCTTCCAGGTCTCCTCAGGAAAGGGAGGGCAGCTGCGCTGTTGGGCTTGGATGCGTGCCTGCTGCCCTGCTGTGCCCCACAGGGGCATGTGCAAAGCTGTCACATCAGGGCATGAAATGAGAAGCAGCGTAGGAGGTGGGAAGGTCTCTTTTCTTGGAGGGCATGAAACCACCTCCTGAAGATGTGATTGGAAAAGGTACTGAACCCAGTCCTGGGCAGAACACGTGGATCACTTTTTTAGACAAACTGGAGTTCAGCATACAGGAGCAGCTCCATGTTGGGCTGTCAATTGGGTGTCCTCTGCCACAAGAACGAGGCTGTGACGGCACATCTGGCCCTGCTGCTGGGAGGGAGCCCTGTGGGCTGTGCACTGACTAGCTACCCCCAGCCCTTGTCTTCCAATTCAGGTGAAGTTACTGCTCCAATAGCTTCCTGCACTGGGCGGAGGTGGGCAGGCCACGGGGAGTGGGGCTCCTTCAGTTCCTTCAGCTGCATCATGGCATAGTTGTGTGTAGGTGTGTGACCAAGTTGCACAGAGAGGTTGGTTTGCGTGAGAAGCTCCTGCGTAACACCTGAGGTGCCATCGGAGGCTCCCGGCTGTGGCACTTGGCTGGATGCTGTGTGGGCGGCCAATCAGGTTATACCTGAAGTGCCCGAGGACCGCTGGTGGCTCTGAGCCACTTCCTGTGCTGCAGGAACGTTCCAGTTTCTGCTCCCTGTTCTGTGCCTTTGAAGATGAGGGGTTGTTTTGTTCTGCAAAATTTGCAGTGTCAATTAATCAGCGTGCCCCAGGGGAAGGAGCTCTCTCAAATGGAGTTCAAAGATGCTGAAGACATGCTATGAACAAACACTGAGATATTGACCTGCTCTTAAAGTGAGCCCAAAGACATGGGGTTCTGGCAGAGGGACCTGCAGTACCTGCATGAGCCTTTGCTGTGCTTCTATAGCCATACAACAGCACATCCAGACCACCCCTCCCTGCTGTAGAAGAGGTAACCGCACTTTGCCTGCACCACTGGCAAAGCACCTATTGCATGGCACTGCACCTACACCAAGAACAGCTGGAATGAGCTCCCCTGGGTGCCACTGTGAGCAAGCTCTCATGCAGTGCAGGTGAGTGGATGTGATGGAGAGCACACACCTGGAGGGAGGGGTCTGGCCTCCAAGGCCAGCAGGGGGACAGGTCCTTGGTTGTTTGAGTTCCTGGCTTCAGCCAGGTGCCAGCAGTACTGTGTGCTACCTTGTGCTGGGGTTAAATCACAGCCGTAGGCACAGACAATGCACTGCCAGGACCCAGCACTGCTTTGCCAGGTCCTATTGACTGAGCTTTACAACAGGACTGTTTTTTGCATCCTGTCTCCAAAACACAGACGTAAAATTCACAGCCACCTCAACTGGAAGTGTCTTTGTGGTCTAATAATGCATCTCTGTACTCCTAAGCATTGAATGGAGAATGTGTTTAATTTTAATGTGATAAAAGGGAGGAAATACCTGTTTGGTGGTTGTTTCTTTTTCTTTCCCTTTTCCTTTCCTTTCCTTTTCTTTGGAGAGTCTTATGGTGGGAACAACTTACTTCTATTGGCTTCATTGGTTCCAAGACCATTTGGCAGAGTGGTCCTCGAGTATGGCCTGTGCCAGCTCCTGCTGTCTGTGCCACTATGAAGGAGTGAAAGGAGTGGTGGAAGGCCCTGGCAGAGAAGCACCTGATGCTGCCCACCCCTCCTAGCACCTCTTGCCTTAAATATGCATTTACTTGGATACGACTTCACTAAAAATTCAAAAATACCTTGGAAGGGATAAAATGACAGCAGTATACCATGGCCTGCTCTATTCCCTACCCAGCAGTCTTCCTTTAAGGGAAGAAAACTGCTACTTCTCCCCATGCACTAAAATGAGGGATTCACATCCATGACCTAACCACTCACGACATACCTGGTTATTGTGCATACACTGGATTATGTTTTCACTCTGCTGCTTGCTGTGCTTATTGCCACTCTGGCACCACGCTTCCCCTGGCTGTTCCTCCCACAGCAGCAGGCCGAGGTTTCCTTCTTAGACCACTCTTCCCCCATATCACTGTCCACTGAACAGAGACAGGCTAATGCTCATCTCTGCACTTTAGATCAGCAAAGTGCTGATTATTCAGATGAGGGGACGTTTGTTATTCAATCTCTCGCTGACTGCATCTGAACTGTAGGGATATGAAGCCATGACAGCAGCTGGTGCTGGCTCTCCCCTGCCAGCCGGATAGTGGGTTCGCTGGTAGACAGTGCTGTAGTTCTTCATTTAGGACTTCTGCTCAAGAGGTAGTTGCAGCTGATCTCTTTGTCATTTCTGCTTCACACCAAGTCTGCCTCTGTTTCATCATCTGACATTCAGCATTTCTCTGATGCATTCGGGAAATTTTCTCACCTTGACGGGAACTTAACAAGATTCCTTCCATTGCTAGTTATAAAACTAGCTCGTTGTAAAACTCTCCCTGCAGAAACAAGAGAATCTACCACTGGAGACATATGTACATGTAATCGACGCAGTAAAGCTGTATTTCTGCTACAGAAGGCAGTATCATCCCATTTAGTAAAATAATTCAGTTTCAATGGGTATTGTCTTTCTAAATACATAATGAAATGAATAAAAACAAAATAAATACACTCAACTCTAAACTATGCATAGATAGAATGGCTTGGGTTGGAAGGACCTCAAGGATCACCAGGTTCTTGCCCCTACCACAGGCAGTGTTGCTGCCACTGATCAAATACTGGATCAGGCTGCCCAGCGCCCCGTCCAACCCCAGAACATACAAAGCTACAGCTAGAATGACTGGGATCGCCATCGAATGACCACCAACACCTGGCCCCTGTGCAGAACGAAGCAGCCTGGCACTTTGTGGGCTCGGTGCAGTTGGCTGTAGAGCTCTCTGACGTACACAGCAATCTCACAGGAAGAGGACGTTTAAGAACAAAACCCACCAGTTGTGCTGACAGTGTTTTAGGAATTAAAAACTTCATTCTTGCTACTCTGCTTCCAAACCAAACTCAAAAACCACGCCAGAACTATGAGCTCAAAGAGGGCAGGAGCAAAAGTAAGAATCCAGAAATTGTACTTTTCAGGAAAAAGACCTTTATTTTTTTTAATTAACCTGAGAAAAGATTTCACTGGAACAACACCCTTAATGATACTTCTGCAGCACTTGTGAGTATGATCTCATTTAGATTGAATGTGCAAAGAAGGCATTGGGGCACATGAAAAGTTTTAACGCTTCATCTTGAAAAAGGGAGCTTTGTCAGAACGAAATATAGAACAGAAGTACTGCCTGAGAGAAAACAAAAACCCTACTGGTCCACCAAACGGCCTTAGTTTTAGCTCTATGAGTATGTCTGTACACAGCAATAGCTGGTATTTTAAGTAATCTGATTACAGACTTGGAGTTCAACATTTTAATTGGCAGATGCAGCCATTTGTCCCTTTAAAAGCTGTGCAAACTAGCAATCCTTCCACACACACAGAAAACAAAATTCTCTGTGCACTAAGACTTACTCGTTTGTCATTTAAAAACCATGCCCATTTAGTTAATTATTAATTATTCTGAGCCAAAGTGTTCCGTGACAAGCTAATATATTATTCATTCATCTCTGTACAGCACCAAAAATATTTACATCTGTTTTGTACAGGCTGGGGGGGCGAAGAAACAGACGGGCTGTGCAGTTCATTTGGAAAATGTTTATACTTGTAAGTTCTTTATAGCAAAGCTATCGCTAACGGACCCGTCTGTCCTGAAGGTGCTTCTTCACCACAAGGATGTACAACCCACAAAGTGATAGAACAAGTAATGACTGAAAGTGTACTTCTACTGTACCATCAAGCTATTTCATGCTATATATAAATGCAAAATAGATATTTCCATGTCTAAATAAAATCAGGATGCCAAACACGAACTCCATAACTGAACACAAAGACATGCATTGAATTCTGGACTAAAACCGTATACAACTAAAAAGAAAATAAGAGCAGTAGGTTTTAAATATGTGTATGCTGTCAAAACAAAACAGAATTCAGACAGTCCGTGTAGAGACCCACTTCAACCCACGCGTGTCTGCAGAGTTCGTACGGACATCTTACAGCCGACAGCTCCATCCACACAACAAATACATTTCAAGTTCTTAAAGTTCATACACCTTTTTAAGGCTGTCAAGTTCTTCCAAAGAGTATTGATGAGCCTGGTTTTCTGTGAGCAAATCAAACAGTCGCTGAACCTGCTCTTTTTCCTTTTTGCTGAGAAGAGCCAACACCACCTGAGAAAACAGATGAGTTTATAATCGGCACAGGCAACTGAAAATCGTAGCATTTGACAGAAATGTAATCACAGAATCACTCAGGTTGGAAAAGACCTTAAAGATCATCGAGTCCAACCACAACCTGACCATCCTACCCTAACTCTAACAACCCTCCGCTAAATCATGTCCCTGAGCACCACATCCAAACGGATTTTAAACGCATCCAGGGATGGTGACTCAACCACCTCCCTGGGGAGCCTATTCCACTGCTTAACAACCCTTTCTGGAAAGAAGTGTTTCCTGATATCCAACCTAAACTTACCCTGGCATAACTTGAGGCCATTTCCCCTCGTCCTGTCACCTGTCACCAGTGAGAAGAGACCAGCCCCGCTCTCGCTGTAAGCACCTTTCAGGTATTGGAAGAGAGCAATAAGGTCTCCCCTCAGCCTCCTTTTCCCCAGACTGAACAGCCCCAGTTCCTTCAGTCTCTCCTCGTAGGGCTTATTCTCCAAGCACTTCACAAGCCTTGTTGCCCTTCTTTGGAGCTGCTCCAGCACCTCCATGTCCTTTCTGTACTGAGGTGCCCAAAACTGAACACAGTACTTGAGGTGAGGCCTCACCAGTGCCAAGCACAGGGGCAGGATTCCTTCCCTAGTCCTGCTCACCACACTATTGCTGATACAATCCAGGATGCCATTGGCCTTCTTGGCCACCTGGGCACACTGCTGGCTCATATTCAGCCGACTGTCCATCAGTACACCAAGGTCCCTTTCCATCAGGCAGCTTTCCAGCCACACCTCCCCAAGCCTGCAGAGTTGCCTGGGGTTGTTGTGACCAAAACGCAGGACCCGACACTTGGCCCTATTGAAACTCATGCAGTTAACAATAACAATCATTTCCTATTGAAATATGAAACTCCTAAATTTCTGTTTAAGTACTCATTTAACTTAAGTAAGTTCTTACCTTAAATCTTTCTGCTTTGCTCAAGTAGAAAAGATGCTGATATACAAGGCCGGGATCTTTTCCAAGGATGTAATGTTCCAATGACTGGATGAAAATTAAAAAGATCTCTCCTTCAAGTTTGTTACTTAGCAGCATTGGCAGTTTCTTTGGATCAGTAATTGTTAGAAGATCTGCACAAGCAGATTGATCCTTACTGGCGTTCACTGCATTTACAATCTGACCAAAGTCATAGGCATTGGATGGTTCAGAAATAGTCAGTTTTTCACAGGTCTTTGATGGCACTCTCTTCTGAACTGCCTCTTTAGAGCTGACATCGTCAGCCACAACATCTTCTGATGTTCCAAGCTGCCCCTCTTCCTGTTCGTCAGTTACCTTCACAAAAGAAATGGCATCAAATCATTAATTCCATACATGGCATGTGTACATTCAACAATAACATCACTAAATTAAAGCTGGCATTTTACTCTTCACAAAATAAAGGCTCCTATGTTCCTCTTCCCCCCAGAATGGTACAACCCCTGTTTATCTTTAAAGGTTTCTTAGTCAAAAGCCTGTATTTTACATTTCTTTTCATTGCTTGGCATTCCACTGTAGAAAGACAAATGAAGGACACTGGGAGAGAGCTAAGAAGGACATATTGACAAGGATATACCGAATGTGAAGTTACACAACACAAGCAGAACTGAATGTTAGTCTCCATATACTTTTTACTTACAGCTTCATTTCACTGCTGTGACTTCAGAATAGTACAGGCATACAGCAGTTGTATCAGGTTGCTGTTTGTGGACTTGGCTGTGGAAATAGAAGGCTCATCATGGTCTAACTGCCTGTATTCCCACTTCTCCCCAGCTTGCAGCCTGTACAGAGCTTCATCAATCAGTTTCTAGAAAATTAGCCTTGAGTTCCACTATCACAGAATCCTTAGAGTTGGAAGGGACCTTTAAAGGCCATCTAGTCAACTCCCCTGCAATGAACAGGGACACCACAGCTAGATCAGGTTGCCCAGGGCCTGATCCAGCCTCACCTTGAAAGTCTCCAAGGATGGGGCATCAACCACATCAACCATCAACCTCTGGACAACCTGTTGCAGTGCCAACTACATTTACAACTACATAACTACTTTTACTAAAGTCCCCTTCAAACTATCAGGAGCTGTGGAGTCAGTACAAACCTACCAAAACAACTCACTGAGCAGGATCTCTCCAAAAGCTTCTGGAAAAGTCTGAAGATGCAGCACTACACATTACAGTGCCGTGCTGGGAGCTCAGTCATTTCCACAGGCTTGCAGAGCTTCTGCTTTATTTTTAAA
The DNA here is from genome assembly GCA_016647715.1 of Pavo muticus. Taxonomy (NCBI): domain Eukaryota; kingdom Metazoa; phylum Chordata; class Aves; order Galliformes; family Phasianidae; genus Pavo; species Pavo muticus. The sequence goes on along the minus strand of JACDJE010000117.1, from coordinate 1,420,272 downwards.
TAATCCTTAGTATCAAGGGAGATATCTAGCTGTCTTCTATAAAACTATAGCTTGATTAAAATGGAATAATAACGATAAATCTCTTTCTAATTAAATTTTCCTTCATTTTCTTCACAGTCTGCTTTCATGGCATTCCCATGTAGGTAAGACAAGGAATGCTGTCCTAAGGGGCAGCCACAATTATGACAGCAAACATCAGTGCTTCCTGCCCCAGCCCTGGAAGAATTACCACTGCCATGTAATGTAATGTAGTTAGCTGGTCTCCAAACACTGCATTCACTGCCCAGAGCTCCTCTGAACACTCTCAGTCCCTCTGTCACAACTCACAGCTTAACTAACACTATTTCCAGCTTACACCAGTAATACAAAATCCCACAAACTTGTGACACTGGAAGTATATCAAAAAAACAAGTTGTTGCTGTGTTAGTAACCGCCATTTGCATTACACCACCATTTTGACATTGCACAATCCAAATTACAGTCCCAGTTTAATAGCACAGACTGAAAACTATATATTTTAAACAGGAAAGGGAAAAAAAAACATTCTTAAAGGACCATTGAAATTACAACGAAAACATCAGGTGACTGAGAAAATCCCTTCACCACTTAATTCAAAAACTCTGGAAAGCTATTGTTTTGATCCAATACATAATGTTAAATCACGCACTTCTTTTGCCAGACTCTGCAGATATTCCACCTGTAGCATTGCTTTTTAAAGAAGGATTTCATCCCTCACACCAGTAGCTTTACTACCAGCACAAGAACAGCTGACATGTTGCTAACAGCCTTTGCCAGAGGTTGCCAGAGTAGCTCACCCTTCAAAAGCAAAACTGCTCCTGGGCAGCCATATCCTGTAAAATCACTATTTGAAATTCTAAGCAGTTTTTGATCACAAGGAGCACGTGCTGAAGTTTCTTGCTGTCTAAATGTACTTTTTTCACTTCTGCTGTGGTTCTGAATGCACCTCGAAGCAGGCGAAGCTTTACTACAGAACAGAGCGTATGAACACATCATACGCGAGCATCCTCCAATGTTAAAAACACAGCTCTGCCTAAAGCAGGTGTAGAGCTAAGAACTAAAACCCAAATGCTTTGGTATTATGTTTTCAAATGTATGGCTTCTTTACTGCTTGCTTGTAAAAATGATCAGATGTACCTCTTGTATGGTTATTTTCTTCCTTTGCTTTTGTTGACAGTCAGCGACAGCAACGCTGCCAAGGCTGAGCAGCTGGGTTACCTCCTCCAGTTCATTTTTTGCTTCAAGAACATTTGGATCTATTACAAGTACTTTCTTGAGATCATCAACACTGGCTTGATAGTTCTGTACGTAAAAAGGAAAATATTACAATTACCATATTGTCTTTTACTATTAAGAGAAATAGAAATGCTGAAATCTTGACATTAAATAGACAAAAACAATCTAAATACAGAACAATTCTTAAAGGAAGAAATAAAGGAAACCAAGGATGAGTTTGAATACTTTCTGACTAAATACTTTCATATTAAATATATAGTATGAATTAATCTATGCTATGAAAAACATTTCCCTGTATTAGAAAATAGATTACTGAAGATTGCTGCTTTCAAACATAATTAACATTTTAATACCTTCTCAATGCAACTATTTGCAACAGTTTGCATACCTTGACAGTAGGTCAAATTAAACTTAAATTAAAACTATGCCTTAACTTGCTGGGCATCATTTCAATAGCTCATCTCAAACGGGCTGACATAGGAAATTCCTGGTTATACTTGGGAAGACTTGAGATTACATGATAAATTCTAGGATAAACTACAGAAGGACCAATACAAAGACAGAGTGGCATTTGGACACAATTCTTCCAGAATCAGTCTTGTCATTTATTTAATGCTTTCATTTCCAGATTTGACTTTCAGTATTATGCATTTTTATATTAAATTTTCCTGAGAGACAAAGTTCAGAGCAGCATCAGTTCTGAGGAAGGCTGAAATACCTTGCGGAATAAACCAAGTTACCCTGGGGGCTGAATATCGAAAACAAGGATAACATGTAACAGCAGATAGTAAAAGACTGCACAGAAAAGTGAGGGAGCCAGTATTTCCTCTGCTCCCAGTCAGTGTCATAAGATTATTAAATGCCATATTATCATAGGAAACAAAAAACACCCTAAAAAACAATCCTCTGTCGCAGCATCAGTTGACATCTTTCCTCAGCATCTCAACAGTAATGAAACCACCAGTGGAAAAGACAGACATTCTCTTTTCTATCTAGGATATTCAAGGTGCAGAGTAACTGTATGAAGTCTGTAAGTGAACCAAGGTTTCCTGTATCATGAAAGAAGAGTAAAAGAACCAGAATTACTTAGCCTCAGCAAATGAATGCAGCGAGGGGACAGCTTGCCTTCATCAGCAAACAGCTGCTATTTCAGCTAAAACATTTGAATATTCACAACTACAAGAGAAATGAGGTTCCAGAACAGACTTCTGACAATATCACAGTAGTCAGCAAACAACCACTCCTCCTGGGTTTTAAACTGCATCCTGGGCTACCAGGTGTAGGAGAAACAGTCCAGTCCCATATCCAATGTTATAGGCCTAACTCAGCAAACAAGTACCATCTTTATCCTGATCCTCCCTTAACTATATCTCAGTGAGCGTATAAAAATCATTAAATTCCACTGCAGCTTTTGTGATACAAATACTGATGTATTTATAAACAAATAACATCCTCCAGCTTAGTTATGTCTTGACAAAATAGATGCATCTAGTTCTTACAGTCTTTTGTTAGAGTCATTTGTCAACCCTAGACCACCTTTGTTGCTTTCCCTAGCATTACGGCTCACTCATCCCTAGAACTGGCAGTAATGAAGGCATTACACCTGCCCCAAACAAACCATCTTGTGAGTCCTGAGGTGCTCCATTCTAAAGAATCCATAAGCACCGTACCTCATGTTATGACAACTTCAGTGTGCTGATGGAAAGGAAAAGGCTGAATCCCCATGCTGCCCACAGAGTGAGAAAGGAAATCACTGACAAAGATTTCCAGTGTGTTTGGAGAAGGAAAGTAGAAGAGAATGAAGATAATTAAAGCCCTGGTTTAATATGACAAGCACTCAAATACGTGCAGATGCCAAAAGACAGCTTGAGATTTTAGTTTAAACAGATGAAGACAGACTTGAAGAGAACCTGTATGTAATCAGCTAAGATATAGTGAACACCTTGACAAAAAAAACAGAGTGGGACACACAGCGGTAGAACATTATAACAGAGTTTAAACCTGCTTAATTGTCTTTATTCAAAGCTTATTTATTCCAATATTCCTGGCTTTTCTCAAATTATTGTAAATCAACATGCAGATTTTTATGTCCAAAAAATATTTATATTCTATATATGCCTAATGCTTTACAAAGTAATACATCATCAGCACTGCATACTTTACTTATATTCATTGACTTAATTACCTGATGATTGCCTTTGAGGAGGATAAGCAAGTTTAGAAGTACTTAAGAATACCTGCCATGTTCTTCTTCCTCACCTGCAATCCTTTGTATGCTAGTGCTCTTCTGTAAAAAGCTTTAATATTAGAATCTTCTACTTGAAGAACATGATCACAATCCTGCTTAGCCTCTTCATATTTATACAGTTTCAAGTAACAGAGAGCTCTAATACAGAAAAACAGAATACACTGCAGTATAAGTAAATTCTAGTGTACTGTAATGTCAACAGAATCTGACTCTCTTTAATGTTTATTGCAGTATTTCACACAATATCAATATGCTGTTGTTTTTTTTCCTAACAGTACATCTTTTCTTCCTTAAATACATCAAAATGGGTAAGTATTAATGACACCACTGGATGGACGTAGAGCCAATTCCAGTTAAAATTCAGGCTTGAAGTGAAGCAGGTATATAAGTACTTTAAAAGCAGAGTCTATTTTAGCTTAATATGACAGTATAGTAATGTACACAATACGGATTTCTATGCAGCCACTCTGGGTAAAAAAGTGCTCTAGATTAAATAAGCAGTATCATTTTCTGTACCTAATTATTACTTGGAAGTCTCCTATTCAGGAGCAGTAGCCTAGTAAAATCCGTCTTAGTTTGAGGAAGCTGACAGGATTACAGCATAAAGTACGATGCCAAAGAACTAGGTCAACCTTTAAAATAATGCTGCTGTATGACTGTGTTTCTACTTCTATCTTTTCAGTATGCACATTTTCTCTAAGCTATTATTATTCTTTGTATTTGGTATACTGCAACTGCACGTTAGTTTTTAATTCATATCAAATCAGTAGTCTCACAAAATTCTGCAAAACGCTCTGTTAATTATAACTTCCACTTTGGTTACTTTACATACATCTTAAGATCTTTATATACGTATCACTGACATTAATACTTGCTCTGCTTGGAAGACAACGTGGTTTAACCAAAAATCAACTGTTATTAGAAACGCTCATCAAGTGGAAAAAAACACCTTTCTGTACCAAAGTGGTTGAAGTGATGCAAAATCCTTATTTTCAGTGCAAAAATGTAAGCATTGCTATCCCACAAAGCGGGGTTGGATTTTAGATCTTTACCTGTTAGTGTAGATTGTGCAGTCCTTGGTATTTAACTTCAAGCATTCACTGTATTTATTTACAGCTTCATCATATTTACCCTTCTTCACAAAATCATTCCCTTCGCTTTTTAATGTCCTGAACTTTTCCTCAGCTGTCTCACCTACATAACGAGAGGATCAGAGTGTTACATAAGAAGGTTGGTTCATTACAGGTAACTGAATAATCTACCCGGACTAAGAATAACTGCCTGGCTTCTGGAGTATTTTGATCAGTTTGCACATCCTGATTTCTGTCCCACACCTTCCTGATGCTCCAAGAAAGGTATGAACACACACACATGCATTTGACGTAACACGCGTTTCCCAATACACCAAGGTAACTCTTTTTGCTGAAAATAATGTGAATGCAACAGACAACTCTACTTTTATCTTCTCCTGTCAGCCTGCTCTTTGTGGTACAGAGGGATGAACCATTGAAATACTGGCTTTATTTACAGTGGTGGAAATGTAATCAGTAGCACTAAAAGCCTTCTAGATCTTCACCATCGCCCCAAAAAGGCCATAATGGTACCTAATATTCTTTCTGCAAGCAACCAATCCATCGCAATTTCTGTGTTAAACTGACAATGACAAACAATCACATCAGTTGGGGTTAGTAAGACAACAATATTCTGCTGTTGACTTTTACGATAAAGATGTTTCAAGTAACTGGAAAACACCAAACTGTACATATACATACATATATATATACACACAAATGTTTTGTTCTTTCATAATTGTCTTTCCTTCCACATCATTTGTTGCACATGCTTCTGGATTAGACCACAACTTTAATGTCTGCAATGGAAAACCAATCCTGATTGCACTTTCATGTCTCTTGAGAAGTGTTTTATATCAAAATCCCACAGAACACACTCTGTGGGGACACTGATGGCTAACAATAAGGTTTCAGAACAGGTTTAACATGATCTAAGGTGTTGTAGGCTCACAAGACTCCACAAGGAGCGATCTCCAGGAAGAGATCCTTCCTTAGTGGAATTCAGCCCTTAAATGGGGTCTAGGAGAGGTGGAGCCTGGCTCCACCCCTTCCGGGCACACAGGTGAATTGCCTTCACCTGTGCTCCCATGGCTGACTCAGCGCTTGCCTCAGGTGGTCAATCAGAGGTTCAGGCCGTGATTCAACAGTTCCCATACAGTGTGTAAGCTGTCTGTTGTTCTACATCAAGCACAAATGAGTTTAAGGATGACCTTTCAGATAGTGTTAAAGTCTTTAAATCTGTAGTGCCCATGAGTACAGATTAGTTGAAGGTATGCATTAATGCAGTAATTGATTGTAGAGAGACAGCTCTATCGCTGCTACATATTAGGCCAGCAACATAATTAGGGAGTGTGTTCTCCTCTCTGTTAAACAAGGATAGATATCTTCAGTGCTTATTTTTTTATATAGTCATAAAACACATAAGGGAACCAATTAACAGTCAAGGAAGAATCAAAAATGATATAGCTAAGGTCTTTGCAAGAAGATTTAATATCAATAAAAGCAGAATTGGAAAGGTTCCTTCCCCTGAATTACTGGAGCAAGAAAAATGGAAACTCCACCAAAAGGAATAAATCAGAGGGAAGAAAGTCTCCTAACTGGAGGGAAGCACTCAGTGCATACACAGAAATTCTCTGAACTAACATTTCTTAAGAGTGATTACTGAATAGCCACTGTTGAAGCTCAATTCTGTAATAAAAAAAACAACAGAATTTATTTTCTGTAGTCCATTTCACTACCTGCTGGTCACATAGAAGGCTACTTGTTCTGCTCTGAACAGCTGAGTAATACTTCTATCAACAATTAAATGATGGCTACAGATTATGTAGCTGGTTATGCTACTGAGCGTGCGTTTCTGTCTATTTTTTTTGGGGGGGGCCAGGGGGGAAGAACTGGTTTAGCTGCTGTAGTATGAGGTCAGGGAAACCAGTGATGCTTGTGATAAGACTCAACACACTGCTGAGGAGCATTTCTGCTATATTTTATATAACTTAGAAATTACATGCTACAAACTAACTGCTTCATTTGGCCTCCAAAAAAAATTACCATAACTGTGGCTCTATAAAGTGCATCAAACCTAATCACATAAAAGATTATCGAATTTGACTTTTCACAAAGTTCTCCAATAAATATTTTTCTAAAGTCATTTCTTTAATATCACAGAATCATAGAATGGCCTGGATTGAAAAGGACCACGATGATCACCTAGTTTCAACCCCCCTGCTATGTGCAGGGTTGCTAACCACTAGACCAGGCTGCCCAGAGCCACATCCAGCCTGGCCTTGAATGCCTCCAGGGATGGGCATCCAATTAATATATTTAACTGTATTCCTTTTTTTGGTTAAAAGTATTTTCTAGTACATATAAATCTGCATTAGCTATACATACGATTCATCTGCAACTGTTCTTCTTTGTTGATATCCGTGGGACTTTTTGGCTTAACCTCTGAAGTAAAGTTTCCTCCATTCCACCTGTGTAGCTGAGCAGCAACAGGGACAACTGGAATCGGGGGCAGTTTTTCCCTCCAACTAGAACCGTCTTGATCAATTAAAGTCTTTGTGATTCTGAAAAGGAAAAGCCCCATCAACATGACTCTTCATACATTTAATTCATGCTTTAATAACTTACAAATTAAATAATACAGTGTTCCAATTTAAAAAACAAAAACAAAACAACACACAAAACTGAACAATTATCCTTAAGATTATTGAAAAAAAAAAAACCTGTCTTGGTAGTCAACACTACTGAATTAATTTATTTGATTCAGACTTTTCCCTTTTTAAATTAGAGTACTTATGCTCGTATGTACACTACAACTTCCTGAAGGGAGGTTGTGATGAGGAGGGGTTTGGCCTCTTCTCCCAGGCAACAAACAGCACCTGAGGAAATGGCCACAAGTTGTACCAGAGGAGGTTTAGATTAGACATAAGGAAAAGCTTTTTCTCTCAGAGAGTGGTCAGGCACTGGAATGGCCTGCCCAGGGAGGTGGTAGAGTCGCCGTCCCTGGCAGTGTTCAAGAGGCTCCTGGATGAGGAGCTACGAGATATGGGTTAGTGCTTGGGTAGCAATGGTAATGGGAGGGCGGTTGGATGAGATGATCCTGTAGGCCCTTTCCAACCTTGTGATTCTATGATTCTATGTAGGAGACAGGACACTGACATCAGACAGATCTATAGATATTTAAGCAAATGTCAGATTTTGCAACCAAGCTCTAAGTGCTGCCTCAAATGTGGCACTAAAGAAATAGGGGGGGGGGAAACAGACATCTATATTACTTAGTTTTCTCAGTTGCTCATTGGTGTTATCTGAAACAAGAGTAAAATACAACGTCCTGAGACATAAGCATGGTACCTAAATTTGCCCATGTCAAACAAAACCTCTTACACAATTACCTCTCACAAAAATATTTTCTAAACAACCAGTGCAGGTCACAAATTACTCACTAAATTACATTTCTTACAGCAGTCAGAAATTCTTCAATTGATTATTCTTATCACCATTTAAAAATGCAAATAAAAGTATATTCAAACTGTTCAGTCTCTCTTTAACCAATAGATTATAGATCATCTGTTTCTACACATGAGAGGCTCAATACAAAATGCAGTGAATTGGGAGTTTCCCATTGCTGTGATATGTTTTGGAGAAAGACCTAAACAAATATACGTAAAGAATTCACGGTTTTCTTGCAACTTTTGTAGTGATTTAAAAAACAAACATACAAATAAAAAAAAGCCTAACCAAGCAAATATTAACGTATGATGAGGATGATAATAATATGAGTGATATAAAAGCATTTGACTCGAGGAGTGTCTGGACAGTGCTCTCAGACACAGGCTTTGGATTATGGTTGGTGTTGTGTGGAGCCAGGAGTTGGACTGGATGATCCTTATGGGTCCCTTCCAACTCGGGATGTTCTGTGAGTCTGTGTGTGATTCTGATATCAACATGAATTGAAGAGCCAAGAGGTAGCACGTCTGACGTCTACTTTAACAAAGAAAAGCTTTCAAAATAGTAAAGCAAGTCAAATTGATACTATATAAATCAATTAATTGGAATGTGCATAATAGGTGCATTTCTATCTAATGTAGTGCAAAAAAACACCCTATGCTAATTGTCTGCCAAAAAATAAAATAAAATCTAGTAACTTTGAATGTGACTCAAATGAGATAAAATGAGCACTAATAACCCAGATAAAGTTTTCTTCCTTCTTTTTTCCTTTATAAAAGTTTCAATAATAATGGCTATAAAGTAAAAAACTCCTCAGTGTAATACACTGGCTAGAGTCAAAGCAGCTGGCACCAAACTGTTTTCCTATTAGGATCTGAAAGAAGAGCCAATATGAGAAGGAGGTTGTGGATGCCCCATCCCTGGAGGCATTCAAAGCCAGGCTGGATGTGGCTCTGGGCAGCCTGGTCTGGTGGTTGGCGACCCTGCACATAGCAGGGGGTTGAAACTAGATGATCATTGTGGTCCTTTTCAACCCAGGCCATTCTGTGATTCTATGATTCTATGACAAGAAGCAGCATTTCTTCTAATATTATTTCACAGAATCACAGTGTGGTTGAGGTTGGAAGGGATCTCTGGATCCACGCGGTCCAGTTTCCTTGCTCAAGCAGGGACACCTAGAGCAGGTTGCCCAGGACCATGTCCAGGCAGACACTGATTACAAAACAGAAATTAACACAGTATTTTAAAAATAATATAGAATAAAAACACTGTCTGTGGAGCCACATAACGCATGATTTTACGTTGCATGAAACATGCATGCTATATGCTGCATGAAACATACCATTTTGTATTGAAAGTAAGTTCTTAACACTACAAAATGTGATATTCTGTGTATGATCTAGCTATTTAATCTGTTTTCTAAGTGAACAAGAACAGTTTTCTTTGTATTAACTGCATATACCCTTTCAGGGCTTTCCTCTATCTGGGTAATTAATAAGCAGTATTTTATAGGGCGACAGAAATCTGTGCAAGTTCTGTTTTGTTCTTATTCTACTAAAGCTTTAGTTTTTTTTTTAAGCATCATCTGAATGCAAGTGTTAAGAAAAATGTGGCATGCTATCATAAATTAAGCAGCCCTAAGATTTACTCTGGTAATGTTATTAGAGAACAAAACTGTACACTTTATATTAAAAAGTCAATTATTTCTTTTTCTGGTTCTTCTCATAGACAATAACGGAATAATTCTGTTGAGAATTGAGAGAAGTGGAATGACATTTCAATTTAATAAATAGAAATGTATGAACATATTGCCCAGCATAAAAGGCACAACTGAAAATTATCTAACCATGATAAACACTCACACAATTCTTTATACTTGCTTTCAGTTGACTTTTCAGAAAAATAAATACGTTCTTTCTTGTTTTACTTTGGTTGTAAAATGGCAGATAAAGGCTCTATCTTAAAAATTCTACTCATTTTTAACATGAGAATTATCTGAAATATCAGACCGAACAACGCTTAGGTTTTAAGAGTTTTTGAAAGCCTGCTTAGCAGGTAAACACAGCAAGATGAGCCTTAACAAGATTCAGTGAGCCCACTTTCAGACATCTTTCCTACATCAGCAGGAAGATGAGGTTGTCTGTCAGCTTCCTACAGAATCACCATCCAGTTTCCTCCAGGAACTGAAGAACTAGGAAACCCTTCAGTAAAAGCAGATCGTTAAGACCTGACGTTTCTAAAAATTTCAAAGATCTATTTTGAGGTTGTCCCACTGAGTTAAAGGGCTGTACAGAACCTACAGTTTTTTGTTAAGACTCATTTTTAAAGGTGTATTACTTTGGAAATAAAAATGGATAGTTCAGTCATCAATTAACTTACAAACAATTAAATACTCAAAAATAATTTACATTGAAAGTTCAGTAATGCAAGAGGTCTACGCTCAAGAAAGTAAGAATTTGCAAGCAAAAATTAATTACCAGCAGAAGAGAAGACAAGAAGGAAGAAGCAGCTGAAATAAGGTGATGGGTTGCCAGGGAGGAAAGAATAATGAGCAGTGAAGCTAAAAACATAAGGAAGGCCTAGAGAGGAGAAAAGGAAGAATGTTAAGGGAAAAGAAGGAAATAAGCTTATTACTAAGCAAGTTACAAGTCATTGTCAGAAGAAACAAGAAAAGAATATCTGCAGATAAATAAGCCAAGAAGGTTAAGAAAAAAACGGTATAATAAGTCTAATAAGTTGTAGAGATACCAAGACAGGAAGTTACTTCACCAAGCCAAATGGTCTATTATTAATGCAGATATAGGAGATCAGTGACAATTTGTTGTGTAATCAAAAATAAGACTACAAAGAGGAGATAAGCAGGACTTAAAAATACTATTGCCTCTTCATTGAAGTATAAAGAAAAACACAGGCACTCATGACCTTGCCTAAAGAGGGAAACTGCTAGATTCCATTGTAAAAAATTGCACGAACATGGGGTCCTGCTCAACAATTAATGTCTGCTTTGCTTTTGTATTTTTTTGTCCAATAAAAGGAAAAAGAAAAGAAAACCAACATGAAAATCCTGTCATTTGTGCACTTATGTACTTTCAACACGTTAACGAGAATAAAATTGTATAAACACTATCATAATAATGAACTATTAATATATAGTACCTTATAGTAAGGTATTGTAATGTATCTCTAAGCAATCTGTCATGTTACTTTTTTTTTTTTTTTTTTTTTTACATCTCTAAGCTTTGTAGCCAATCACTGCAACAAGCTGCTCCAGTGCATGCACAACTGCAGCATACTGAAGAATTCACACCTGACATAAATCTTAGTTGCCACATGAAGAGTGCTAGTAAATTAAGGAAACAGAAATGTCACAGAAAAGGTATGGACTTAAAATATTACTTTACATGATATCAAACGCAAGTTAGGAAAGAAGTTCAAGTCCCAGCCCCAAAAAAAACCAAAAGCCTTTTAATATTATAATTTTAAAAGGAAAATGTGGCTCACTGCTGCAGAGGGCAACCGTTAAGCTGTGGGAAAACAACAAGAGCAAACAGCCAGTCCTCTAGTTCTAACACACTAGTTGCGATGACCTTGCTGTGGGATAAACGCAGAAAGGACGTACTCCCAGAACTGTATTTCTCTGTTTGGACTGATGTGTAGAAAATGTACAATGCACTAACCTATTAACACTGTCATTTGCTGCTTGTATGCTGCTGTCTATTTGTAGAACTGTTTTGTAATCAACATATGCCTGTCGATACTGCTCCATAGACTCATATGCCATTGCTCGTCGTAGGAGAGGCTTAAGGGAAAATGGCTGAAGCTCCAGAGCTCTGGAAAAAAACAAAAGAGATATATGACGTTAAAGCAGAAAAAAGTAAATAATAGTAGTACAACTATTTTATTATATATACAACTATATGGAACAATTGTGAGATTTCAGATTTGTCTTACAGTAACATAACCCAGGAAGACACTGTGGAGTGGTTTATTATTAATGCCCTAAATGAAATGCAGTTAAGAAATGGTTAGTGCTTTTACTACAACTTACTCAACTCAAATCCACATCTTCCACCTGCAAAACTAATCCTTCCCTGGTGATGAACGTAACAAAATGACAGTTTGTTAAGTTATTTTTCTCAAGTCATGCCTAGACCTACAGGAATTTCAAGTATATTGTGCTTTTGCCTACACAACTTTTAATTCTTCTTCCTTGTGTGAAAATATTCATGTAAAAATACATTTAATGAAACACGAATATATCCCTGTCTACTTTTGCCTTTTAGGTTGTTACCTGACTTTTGTTCATTTGTGCCTCAGTCCCTGATACTGTGCAGTCAGAACTTATGAACATCAAGTGCTTTGCCAGTAACTTGATGAAGCCACAAAAGCTTTATCAATTAAATATTACCTCTTACTAATCACTGATTCTTGCTAGTAAGACTAAAAGATAAACACCGAAATACTTAAAATAGTGTGAGTCTAGGCAATTAGATGTCATGCAATCCTGAGCTAATTCAGACTCAGAGGCCTCTAGTCTGACCTTCTGCTAAATGTGGAGTCAGCTCTGAGATCAGACAAAGGTTGCTCAGAGCTTTATCCAGTCAGGCTTTGAAAACCCCCAGGGAAATTTCTGCACAACCACCCCAGGCCGCCTGTCACAATATCCCACTGTCCCCCACCGGGAAATGTTTTTTTCTTCTCATGTACAGTCAGAACCTCTTGGGTTTGTTTCTGCCTGCTGTCACTTATCCTCCTACAGTACACTGCCAGAATCAGGTTCCATCTTCTGGGTGATCTCCTCCTAGGCCCTGGCTGCCTGCTGCTAGGAGCCCTCGAAGCCATTCTTCAAGCTGAACAAACCCGGCTCCCTCCGCTTCTCCAGGCAAGTGTCTCAAAGCCCACAGCCCCCTTGGCGACACTTCACTGAACTCATTCCAGTTGATCAATACCTTTCTTGTACTAGGGAAACCAAAATCCAACACAATAACATAGCACAGTTGCTGTCTAACAAGCGCTGAGTACGGGGGGATAATCACTTCCCTTAATCCACTGGTTATGTTCCTCTCTTTATGGCCCAGGATGTTATTGGCCTTCTTGGCTGTAAGTTAGCTTTTCACCATCACTCCTCCATAAAACTAGAGAAACAAGAATCTCTGGAACAAAGATTTCCAATTTCTATTTCATAAGCATACCAATATTCCAACTCTCCTTATCTTAATGAGTGCATTTGAAAAATACAAAAGCATATGTAAAAAGCTTTGCAGAAACGCCCCACATTCTGTAACTTAGACAAAAACTAACACAACATTCAGGCTCCGAGTATTCAGAATGACATAAAAAACCACCATTATTATTTGGAGTGGAAGACATTACTTGAAAAACAGCTTTAGTGGGAATGGAAAACTCTCTTCCCAGGGCAGAATGTAAAGATAAAACACCCCCGAAACAAGCCACACCACCATATTAAATTAGGGAAAATGAAGTTAGTGTAGGAGCCCTGTTTCACTCGCAGTAACAAGAAATATCCAAATCAGAGACTTGAGACAAAGAGTGATCCAACAGACGGCTTTTCATAAATCTTTAAGCCTTATGCAGCTAAAACTCAGCAGATGTTCAATACATTTGTATACTTTTAATGTCACAAACATAAGCACTACATCAAGTTTTACTTGATTAAATCAAGTAACTTATTTGCGAATCATCCCTTATATTGTGTTGCCTAGAGTAAATCTAACTGGCATTGCCTACTTTCTGCAGTTTGGCTGTTCTGCCTCCCAGTTTCTACATTACTTCCACCTCTGTTATGCTTAGTAAGCATTGCTGGTTCTTGAATATGCACAAGATTAAGAACACTGTGAAAAAATAATGAGAAAATCAGCTTTCAGTCGGTAAGAATATAAAAACCAAAATCATTGCATTACTGATTTTGGCTGAACTCTTCTATAATAGAAAACTCCTGAATTATTTGTTGGCTGTAAAGTATGCCATCTTGTTTTATCAGACAGCTGTCCATGATCCTACGTCTCCTTTAACAAATGTGGTTAACAAGTCAGTTTTTTCAGATGAAATTTCTACAAAGCTTTTTTTGTCAGGCAGAATTTATGCAGCATGGCAAATATTCAGTTAAGGAAGTTACAGACACATTTTAGATTTAGAGTGGCTTTTTTAGTAGCTGGGTTCTACTATGAAAAAAAAAAGTATCCCAACCATCTTGAGATACTCTTGGCCATTTAAGCCTCGGTCTTACTAAACCTTTTAAGAAAATGTAACAAAAGACACCTGGAAATACACTGATAATTTAGTTGAAGGCAGTGTCTGCAAGTTTATGAAGGCGTCTGATCTTCTCTCACTCCTGTATCCTTAAAAGCCATAATAAGCAGGAAGGATTTTAGCTCAGTTTCTTACCTGTAATCATTGTTTGTAGCTAAGCTGAATATACATTTTAAAAATAAAAACACCACAAAAACAGAGCAGACGTGAACCTCACAAATGCTTGAAAGTAATTTCCTACACTATGATAAGCATTATGGATTAATAAAGATTGCACATTGAGCTTACTAGTGAGTATTGCTGAAGTAAGCCTGCTGTTACCACACTACCTGCGTATACAAGAAGCCTTCAAAGACAGTTAAATGTTATTCCTTCCCTAAGTTTCATGTGATTGTTTACATAACTGACAAATAAAGGCATCTGTCAGATTATACAGGGATTCAAAGTACAATAATAAGATATCACATAAAAGGTTTAATCATCATCAGGAATGTTGTTGCTCTACATAGAAGCTTGCAATTTACCTGTTACAATCTTGAATGCAGTCACTGCAGTTGCCTTCTTTGAAGTAACATGCTGCTCTATTTGAGTACAAGATACTTAAATCATCTGGACTTTGTTCTCCTAAAAGAAGTTACAATTACAATCAAAGACCATTACTAAAATGACACTCAAGAATTAAAGCAATTGTATACAGTAAGTTGTACTGCAGCGATGCACTCTGCTCTTGATGCAAAGCTGGAAGAAGCTTTCCTTTATTATGTCACCTGGAATACTTAGCTATTCAAACACAAAGACATGCAAACATCTCTGTCCCCAGAAAGTTAAAAGAATATTTCGCTCATCTTCCTCATCCTGTATTGCATGAGTTATCCTCTACTGGCAATGACTAAGTATTCACTGCACAGTAACTCGTGCCAAAAATCCAGGGATAGGCTAGGTTGGTTCATCTGCAGCTCCTTTAAATCACATAAACAGCAATTCTAAATTTAAGTATAAGGTATCACACTCACCTACGCTGATGACATAGTCAATTGCTTCCGAGTATTTGGGCACAGCTTCTCCAAACTGCCCACTCTTAAATAACTCGTTTCCTTCACTTTTCAGTTTTGCGGCAGCTGGAGGAAGCGAAGTTGAATGGGCAGCACCAGCTGGCAGGGACCCTGCTCCGTGCCATCTGGAGGACTGGCCGGCTTCAGGGCTTTCACTTGTTTGGTTGCTGTTTAAATAGCCATTGGCTTCACCTCCACGGTCTGGTTTCTGTGATTTTTTCTCTGCTGTGCCTTTTTTTAATCCGCTCTCAGTTGATTCCTTCTGCCTCTGGGTCTCTCTGTCTTCCAACTTGGAGCCACCTCCTTTGCTGTAAAACTTTCTCAGTGCGTTCCCCATCTCAGCCTTCCCCAAAGCCGCCTCGCCTCTTACTGGCAGGACAATTTCTGCAAGGAAGTTAATCAGCTGAGTTAGAGCTTGCATCATCAGAAGAGACTACTGCCATGCCAAACGAGGGGTGCACTTCCAGAGAACACAGCACAACAGTCTTCACAAGGCTGCGTTTCACAAAGATTGATTTGCCTCAGAAAACACAGGAAAGTTCCTACTTAGAAGTGATCTGTAATGATTACTGAGAATGTGTTCCTGTGAAATATGGCATTTCTCCCTGCTGAGCACAAGGGAACGCCCCTGTTCTGCACTGTCAGAATGGAACAGAGCTCACCTTGAAATTAACTCTTTAAATACCAAATATTAAAATAGCAACACTGATTTTCCAGGACCAAATCAAAACGTTTGCAGGTTAAAATCAGAACACACACCCAATACAACAGCGATGTTACGCATTTTAGAATTCTTCTCTCCTTCCTGTAGGAGGAATAAAACTTCATAAAACATTCTCAAAAAGGCTCCATTTAAACTAAGTTCAACAAGCCTTTTGTAGACAGTTCAGATCATTCAATTTTCACCATTACCATTAATTAGAAAAAATCACAGAGTAACAGTATTGGATATTAACATACATAAATCCCTTATTCACCTCAATTATTAGCAGGTTACCAATCCAGTATTCAAATACATATTTCAGTAGAAAGCCTGACTACAGAAATTAGCAGTTCCATTAAGGGACCTCTGTAAACAAACATTTCCTTTCAATTATCACTTCGCACAATTAATTAAAATGCTGGGTTTTCCTCTTCCCTTAACTTGATGCGCTCATCTGCCAAACACTCCTCCTGTATTAGAATGATACTTTCAAATGACTCAAACTACACTTCCAAAGTTGACTGAATATGGAAAGATATTTTCTGATGCACAAAACGTAACTGAAATTAAACCAAACAGGATAGGGAAGCATCAGATTTCACTGAAAACAATTCATGCCATGTGCAGTACAACTACTGGAGTCTTGTTTCCTACAGATACGTGCATAGTGTGTAGATTCTCCAGTGTCTAACAGACAAAAGGTGTGAATCCATCTCAGCCTCTCTGATTTGAAATACCTTTATTTTTTGGTAAGCCGATACTCTGCAATGGGAACGATGGTAAGAAAAATCTGTTCTACTTCCCCTTCCTCCATTTTTATGAAGCTTCATTATTTTGAGACTTCTGTCCAGCCAAAGTGTGGCAATGCTAAATATGCCAAAAAAGAATTTTAATCCATGTTAGCACTAAAAGAACCAACTTAAAATGGAAAGGCTGTCAAAAGCCAAAAGTTATTGAATACTCTGAAAGGAATATTTGATGTGTTTATGTAATGGATTACATCATGTTTTACTTAAAATGAATTTGCAGCTACACAAGGTATATCTCCTTCAGAAGCATGGCACAAAATGAAATGCAGAATGAACAGCAAAATATCTAAGTACACCTCACAATGAATTCACCTCCTAGGAAGCCAAGTAATAGTTTCAGTTTTTTTATCGTTCTGGACTAGCTGTACATGAAGGCAACTGGAATCGCCCTAATCTTGATAGATAAATGCTTAATCATTGTTCATAATTTCTTTTTTGCTTTTGTACAACACTGTGTCAGTTAAACTGTTCTGTATTGCACGTTCTTGGTTCAGCTGACTGAAATGAAACTTGGCTTGTTCTAAACCAGAACACGTAATGAACAGACTTCTTAAATAATTCCGCTCTCTGACTGCTTAGGAGGAGTCATAAAGAATGGAAAACAACTTACTGGTCAACATTTACACCGACACTGTAATTGAGGGGTTTTCTTGGCTTCAGGAAGCTCATTACAAATTCAATTCTAGAGTTATTTTCAACACTGTGTATTTTAACGTGACCTAATTTCTCACATTGCAAGTTTTCAATAGAGCCTAAAAACTACAGTGGTAGTATTAGACGTTACACAAATCACTCCTAAATGAGAGTTCCTTCTTCACAGAGTTTACAATTCTAAAAATAATAATAAAAAAATAAAATTAAAAAGCACACTGAAAAGAGGATCAGGGAATGCAGAATAGCAATTATAATGGTTAACAAGGCGGACAAACATCCTTATAAAGGACTTCATCAATAAGGCTTCTAACCACAAGGAGAATGGACAGGATCACTTACTCAAGGCCACACTGGCAAATAAACTTTCTATTACGGTGAAAGGATGATCACAGATATACTATATCCATTTAATAAAATTTGTTTAGAAGATCAACAGGAGAAACTCAAAGAGCGTTATCAGCCACTATTTGCTTTGGAAAGCTGTCAATCAGTCACTGTGAGGATATCCCCTTTTACTTAAGGGCATGAAGCATTACTTCAGAGGAACAAAACAACTCTACATGCTCAAGATCAGCAGAGAACACAGTTTGTAATTCATCCACATTACGTAACTCATCTGCAGGGACATTTTTTTCCAGATTGAACCCAAAACAACATCCCCCCATGAAGAATAATTTTGTAAAAGAAAACAAGGTCACAAGATAGAAGACTGATATATGAAGATGTCCTTCAATCTAAGAATGGTTCCAAATTGTGTTAAAGAGACACCTGATTGGTACTGTCATAATGACAAGGACCTTAAGTTAGTACCAGCAAGTAAATTTAATACCACATAGGAAGTAAATCTTGAAGACTAAGATGCTTAGTCTACTTATTGCTGTTGACAGAACATATGAAATTTATTCAATAACTAAATCGTCTTCATAGTTGTTTCCAGATGTAATTTAAAACAAATGTATAAACTTTAAAACTAGGGCTACAAAGACGTTTAGGGCCCTGGAGCATCTCCTGCGTGAGGAAAGGCTGATAGAGCTGGGGCTGTTCATCCTGGAGAAGGGGAGGCTGAGAAGTGATCTCATCACTGTTCATAAATATCTAAAGTGCTGGAGTGAAGTGGACGGGGCCAGACTCTTTCAAGTGGTGCCCAGCAACAGGACAAGGGGTAATGGACACAAACTGGAACATGGGAAGTTCTGTACAAACACGAGGGTGAACTTCATCACTGTGAGGGTGACAGAGCACTGGAACAGGCTCCCCAGAGGGGCTGTGGACTCTCCTTCTCCGGAGGTATTCAAAACCCATTTGGATGCTTTCCCATGAGACCTACTGTAGGCATCCTGCTGTAGCAGGGGATTGGACTGGATGATGTCCAGAGGTCCCATCCAGCCCCTACAATTCCGTGTGATTCTGTGTTTCTGTGTGTAAATACACAGCAATCTGTGAAGATGCTTGCCATCTAAATCTCAAAAAAACTTAAATATATCACATGAACATACGTGACACTGATGTCAGTTGACAGACTTCCCTATGTTTAAAAGCCTAACCTTTCATCAGATGAATGAGAGTCTTCCTGTGGAGCTAAAAGGCACTTAGTCATCAGAATACTGTCAATGGAAAGCAACCCCCAATTAACTAATACATAAGGCTTAGGGACACGATCCATCCTTTCTTTCAAGGTATTTGCTGAGAAGACTTAGTGGATAACAACTGATTTTGAGGATATATTTTCCCTAAACTCTTGTGCAAATAGTGCATTATTAAATCAGCCTTTTATAGTCTGTAATTCACATGTAAGTAGAACATTTTGGTAATTGAAAAAACAACGGACTGAATTAATTTCAAGGTAAAGTATTCCATACGCCGTAGAAAACAGAGAAGCCACGGCTCTCTTGCCAAATTATCTTAAAGAACCAATAAAAAGGGTGGAAACCAACCCAAAGATGTTTTTCTGTGGCATTCCGAAGCCCAGACATGCAGCTGAACCCCAAACAACTTGACAGCACAAGCCTCAATGGCTGTTGTTGCCTCACTTTGTCTGGAAGCCAACAGTTCTGACTGTGCCAGCAGCCTCACCTCAGCAGTGCTGCAGTTAATCACACCCCAATACATTCAGGCCTACTTTAAGCAGTGAATGTAATTTTAGTCTTTTTCCTCAGATTGACATTAATAGGAAATGATATGACATTACTTTTATCTCTGCTGCTTCTTCCACATTCTTCTGCATTTTCCCCTCTTTCCTCATCACCTTCTGAATCCTCTATATCTTGAATAAGTATTCTTTTTCCTCTGCCTTCAGTCTTATATCCAGGCTTTAATTCTTTCAGTTTCTTTTCAATCTCTAGCAGATTTTTCTGCAATAGAAAAATAAGCAGTAACAGCAGAAGCCTTTATATCTAGAAAATACATTCTGTTAAGTAATATACAAAAGATCCTGAAGAATTGTCCAGATAAATGTTATCAATATAGAACCAGAGAAAATAAACGTGACTTATCAGTCAGTATCAAAATCGTGATTAACACTGAATTTCTGTCTCTTAGAAACTCAGAATAAAGCACCTAAGTAAATATGTATCTTTCTTTTCCTAAGCGTAAATAAATAGCTGAATAAACATATCACACTATGATGATATCTGGCATGGTCTACTCAGAAAAGCCATACTGAAAACAGGCTTTGTAGAGTCTCTGAAAAAGCCTAAAACCAGTTTATCAATGCTTATGCTATGGATAAGTTGGTGTCTGATGGATATTTGATGGACTAATGTAACCAACAAGATACACTGAAAAATTCCAGTTACTGACAAGCAATTTACCTTTCTTTCAGTGACTCTGCATACAAACATTCATCTTCTTTGTGTTCTACATTCTCCTATTTAGCTTAAGAGGGTTTTGAGGATCCTTCAAGCAAAAAGCAACTAAAAAACATGCCCTGCCAAGCACTGTATCACCTCTAAATGTCTCAGCCAAGGCATAAGAGCTGGCACAGATAGGGACAAGGGACCAACATCTGTTTCAGCAATGAAAAGCATTACTCAGCAGAGCTACTACTGTTTTTGATCTCTGAAGAGTGTACTCACAATGCATACCATTATAAGAAGTCTCAGCATAGACTTTGCACAAAGACTTTTGTGGAGTTTGTCAGCATAGACTTTGAAGTTCAGTGTTATAAAGAGGAAAACAGAAAGCAAAAGAGCTCTTTTAGCAGGCAAATCAAGACAGACGTGTTTGAAAAGATAAAGAAGCAGGTAAGTAGATTCCTTGGTTGATGCAAACTCTGGATCTAGTCATACTACTAATGTGAACTGTTCTTGCTAGGAAGTTATCTGCAAGAACAGGCATGAATGCAATAGGTTGTTAATTCGACATACAGGCTTAGACTTCTCTGACTTTTCTGGTGCAAGCAGTAGCAGTGGTCAAGTAACTCCACAGAAAGAAGAAGCAGTCAGCAAGCTGCTAGCGTTTTAAAATGTGCCAACAGTAAGAAGTAAACAGAATTCACGTGATGAGACAATTCCCCAAAATTGAGGGGTAGCAGCATGATGGACAAGCAAAGAGCAGCTTAGTATCAAAACTGCCTTGTACTGAAAATTCTCAGGGCAGGTGGTACCCATATTCTAGGACTAGGTTCCAAGCTGTAAATCATCGTAAGAAAATACCAATGAAATGACAAGAACCAATCTCCTCCTAACTAGCTGAAGTAGTACTTGTACAAGGACCACATCCTGGCGCTGAGCTTTCAAATAAGCATCCTGCTTTCCTAGGTCTCTATCCAAAAAGTATGCAAGGGTTTTATTTGTTTGGTTTTTTTTTTTTTCCTAGCCTGGAGATGAGAAATGAGATTCATAACGCTGAACACACTGATGTAAAGACAGGACTTAGGTCTTCTCCTTTCAGGTTAGCTTTACCACAACAACAGAAGTTTGGCATCTCTTTTGAATTTTTCTTGTGAATTACTTATCAAACTTCAAGTACATTTATCCCAATGGATCTTTTTGACAGAAATTTCAGCCAGTACACTAACACTGTGAGCATGTTCAGCAGCTGTATGTCAGGCACCTAGATTACTTTAATACAGAAAACTTCAGCACCTACAGGTTCTCACAACTAAGTACGAGAAGATTTGGTCACATTCAGGTACCTACTTTCTACCACAGGCACCTAAGTGGTCTCAGGAAACTGATCATTGGCACAGTAGATAATTGTGTCCTCAGAATTAAGACTCAAATCAAATAATATAAATGATTAGCACTCTATTCTACAACTGCCTGCAACCTTTTTCGAGTCATATGCAAGTCATTTATCTTTACCTTAGCTACAGCATTTTCTGGTTCAATGCATAATACTGTGTTCAGATCCTTCATAGCTGCCTGGTAATTCTTCAGCTGATTGTAAACAGTGGCACGGCGCAACAGAGCTATAAAGGAACAGAGTGTATTATATACACTTTTAAAGCATAAAGTGAGTAACAATTCATTATTTTTCTGTAAATATGAAGTGTGAGTGTAGAACAATTTCTAAAGTTTACTGCATTTACTTCATAATGAGTGTATTACTGATTCTCTTCATTGTTTTTAGCAATCTAATTTCATGACATCTTTTGAGATAGGAATCATGACTTGAGAATCATAGAATCACCAAGGTTGGGAAAGACCTTCAAGATCATCCAGTCCAACCATCCACCTACCACCAATATTCCCCACTAAACCATGTCCCTCAGTACAACATCTAAACGTTTCTTGAACACCTCCAGAGATGGTGACTCCACCATCTTGCCAGGCAGCCTATTCCAGTGCCTGACCACTCTTTTGGAGAAGAAATTTTTCCTAATATCCAACCTGAACCTCCCCTGGAGGAACTTGAGGCTGTTCCCTCTCGTCCTATCACTAGTTATGAGGAAGAAGAGGCCAACCCCTGCCTCACCACAACCTCCTTTCAGGCAGTTGTAGAGAGCAATAAGGTCTCTTCTGAGCCTCCTCTTCTCCAGCCTGAACAATCCCAGATCCCTCAGCCACTTCTCACAGGACTTGTGTTCCAGACCCCTCATAAGCTTCACTGTGAAGCATCTTCTCATGTTTTCCCAATTTGTTCACTCCTCACTGTGAATACAGTTAGCTGCACGCAAGCCTTTACCTTAAGAAAGGATTAAACCAGCAACTTTCACTGTTTTCATGTTGCTTTTAAGGTAATTAATGCTTCAGTATGGGTACTATGTAAACAATTGCACAATAAGGTTTATACTTATCGTATAAAAAACAGCAGTTAGCTCCACACTGCTGCATAAGAATAGCCATCACGGAACAACAGAGTAGACTGCTTAAAACTTCCCTGACTCCCAAAATACTGTTAAAATTACTTTGGAAAGCTAATTTCTTTCTTCTTCATACTTGGAACTCAACTCAGTGAAAGCAACTAACAACATGAATGGATACAAACAACAATTTTATTTGCTAGAAATAAAATAATACATAGAACAACACATTTATATTTAACTCTACCTTTTACATTGCCAGGCTCCATATCTAGCACCTTCTCACAATCCTGCAAAGCACTGTCCCAATCCTGAAGTTTGATTTCTGCTTGAGCTTTGTTATTGTATGCAGCTGCAGTGGGTAGTACAGATATACTCCTGCAAAAGAGTATTGATCATGCTGGGCTCATCATTAGGAAGTCTGAACATAGGAACAATGTACTATTGGAATCTGTGAACAGTATTGTTACAACATTAATGCTGATACTAATTTAATCAAAGTGGTTAGGGACTTGTTCTTGTAAGAACAGAGGCCATTACCCCCAACCATGTTTACTACCTTCAGTGCTCCCACTGCTCATCCATATAGATTCAAACCAAGCTGTCAAATGATACCTTTAGAGTATCAAAAATCATAGAATCAATTAGGTTGGAAAAGACCTTCAAGATCACCAAATCCAACCATCAACCTGACCTACCTAAAAAGTCTCATTATTAAACCAGTGGGGCAGCCTGTTCCAATGCTTGCTCACCCTCTCCATGAATAAATTATTCCTAGCATCCAATCTAAACCTTCCCTGGTGCAACCTGCGATCATTTCCTCTTGCCCTACCATGTGTCACCTGAGAAAAGAGACCAATACCCACTTTGCTGCAACCTCCTTTTCAGGTAGCTGTAGAGAGTGATGAAGTCTCCCCTCACCCTCCTTTTCTCCAGATGAAACAGTCCCATTTCCTCAGTCACAAGGAGTGTAAGTCCTGTTTTCTAGTCCCTTTACCAGTTTCATTGCTGTTCTCTGCATATGCTCGAGCAACTCCGTGTCCTTCTTGTAATGATGGGCCCCAAACTGAACACAGTATTCAAAATGCAGTCTCACCTGTGCTTCATACAGAGGGACAATCACTTCTCTAGACCTGCTAGCCACACTGTTACAGGCCAGGATGTTACTGGCCTTTTTGGTCACCTGGGCACCTTGGCTGCAGCAGCCATGACATGGTAGAGTTTAAGATTCTAGAAGTAAGCAGCAGTATCCTCGTGGCCAAATAGGTACAATGTGGACTACCTAAGTGGGCAATAAGGTAGAAAGAAAACTAACTGGACTGTTGGGCTCAAAGAAGTGTGACAAGATGTATAAAGTCCAGCTAGGGACCAGTTACTAGAGGCCTCCCTGCAGGACCAATACAATTTAACACCAGCAGTCTCTAAGATGGAACAGAAGGCACTCCCAGGAAGTTCCTTGCTGATACACAGTTGCATGGGGAACAGTCCATAATACAGTGGAGGGCAGAACTCCAGTCAAGAAAGGCTTTAACAAGCCGGAGAAACAAGCTGACAGACTTCACAGTGAGCTAAAAAAACCAGCAAATGCAAAATCCTGGACTTGAAATAGAATACAGCACTAATAAAGGCAAGATTCAGCTGTTTTTTTTAATCCAGTGCCTACATGAGTTGTGGTTTAACCTGTGTGGCTGAGCACCACACAGTTGTTCTCTCCCTCCCTCCCTTCCCAGCAGGATGGGGGAGAGAATCCAGAAAAACAAAGTAGAACTCATGGGCTGAGATAAAACTAATTACTAAGATAGAGAAAAGGACAATAATTATGACACACACACACACACATATATAAATGTTTATAACAAGTGATGCACAAGCAATTGTTCACCATCTCCCAGCCCATGCCCAGTTAGCCCACAAGCAGCAGAAGAGGGCAAGATGAACTCCCACCCCCTTCAAAACACCTTCCGCTTGATGTCATATGGCATGGAATATCCCTTTGGCCAATTTAAGTCAGCTGTCCTCATGCTGATCCCTCCCAGCTCCGTGGGCCCTCTGATGAGAATGGCCTTGGCTCTGTGCAACACTGCTTAGCAGCAACTATAAACATGAGTGTATTATCAGCATTGTTCTTCCCCTAGAACCAAAACACAGCATCCTGCCAGACACTCCGAAGAAAACAATTCTGTTCCAGCTGAAACTGAGACAATATGCTTTTCTTGTGGACTGCTACTAATTACACAGTTGCACACAATTATTTTTCTGTCTCCTAAGCACAGGTTCTTAAGTCAGTCTTTTAAAATAAGAACTGAGATAATCATACATTATAATTACTTCAAATTAATTTCTAAATAGTCTGCTTTCTCAAGACATTCTTTAACATTTAATTTTGGTCCATCTGCCCTTGAATCTCAATTGTTTTGAAGTCTGAACAACTTTGTGACACCTGCAAATTTGTGTCCCATCACTATTCACCTATTTCTTCCTGACTTATCTTCTTGATTAATAAAAATTAGTATCAGGATGCAACAGTGCTATAAGGATTCTTCTGTAAAATCCTTTCAGCCTGTTGAAAATAATCTAATTGTCACTATGGCTTTCAAAATAATACTCACAGGTAAAAGTTACTAAAATAAAGGAACGCGCTGTTTACTCACCGGGTGTAATACGTCACTGCTTCCACATAATCCCCACTGGCAAAGGCTTCATTGCCCTTTTCTTTTTCCCGAGTAGCAATAAAGATCTTCTCCTTCTTTGTCATGCCTATCAGAAGGTATTTATACTTGTTACAACCACCAGTTTGCATAGATGCAATCAGAATATTGTCAGCTAAAATACTTTCAATGTTATATTCCCTATATTATATTTAAAAGAACATGGATTATAAAGACAAAATTGCCTTATCATTTCTATAATAAACACCTAGATCCTTCTGCTAACGCGTACAGTTCTGAATACAAGATGATGGTTTTTGGTTAACCTCTAGCACTGGATTACAGTAGCAGAAGTGTGCTTTATATTTTTACTTAGCTCTCTCAACCTAAACACAATAAAATATTTTAAGCAATTATTAAGACTAAGATATTATATTTTTAAACATGAACTTCCACTAAATTTTAGCATCTCTAGGTGCTGAAAAATAAAGCCATCTCTATTATGCAATTTGATTTACATTCACATTTGACAACAGAGTACTACAATCAAAGATAATAAACAAATAGGCTTCTAGGACATTACCAGTTGTGTTGACTTTCTTTTCAATTAGAGGTAGGCTTGGTCTACTAGAGAATCTTGCTTTTGAGTTATTTTCTTCACTGCTTTCATCAATTTTAGAACACTCCTTTTCCACGTCGAACCTCAAATTAATACAAATAACAAATACAACAGTGTTGCAGAACAAAAGTCCTCTATTTTTAGAACGGAATGCTGTATTTCCATTACAAACCAAAGCTAAGCAGGCAGAAAGGCAGCGATCAATTATTCATTACTTGTTAGGTAAAAGATGTTCAGTCTTACCTCCTTTCCTTGTATTACTGTTTGTTTCTCCTGTATCTATGTGTACGTACATACATACAAATATACATACATACATATACACACAGATGCACAAATATATGTATACATACATACATATAAACAATAAACAACAAATATTCCTTCATCCTCCCTTCTTGTTAAAAATAAACAAAACCAAACAACTGAAAATCAGCAAAATATCTGCCTCCCCTCCTCACCGTCTCCAAATAAAGGCAGGTGAAATTTATGAAACTTTATCTTCAGGCTCAATTCCAGTCCTGTCAAATATCTGCATTAACCTTCATTGAAAACACTGAATAAACGGCTTCAATGTGACTAATAGCATAAACTTGAGAGAGATTTCAAAACAGTCTCAGATATTTGGTTAAGGTAACTCTGAGGTAGCTTCTGAAAACAGCGTTTAGGAATTTATACTGAATAAATATTGGTGCTATAATCCCATAAAACAAATACAATAATAACCAACTGCTATGCTACACTGCTTTCCTATTTACGACTGAATGAAAAATAGCCTTTGCTTTCCACAATAATCTCAACAATCTGAATAATTTATTTCTGAAACATTCAGAAAAATTACACAATTCCAAACCTCTTCAGTTAAGACCATCCGCGCTCCTTTCTAACTCCGATCTTTCACTACTTTCACTTTTTCGTTATAAATTAACCACATTTCAAAACAATGATTTTTAAATAAGTAAAACCTTTCTTGTTCAGGAATAGTCTAAACAACTCCTGCTTCAGTATACCCACATTATCCAAAATATTTCTTATATACTACACAGGAAAATCCACTACTATCAGCATGTTAAAGGACAAAGGTTGAGCACATACATAAAATTGCAAGTAACATTAAAAAACGATTACTTCAAATGATACAGAGTAAAAAGGGATGAAAGAATAAACTGTTGCAGAAGTTATTTTGATAACCTGCTTATTTAACCACATTTGAACAGGAAGGCCACAGTTTCTGGAGTACATACGCATGACAAGGGCTTGGAGAATAAGCCCTACGAGGAGAGACTGAAGGAACTGGGGCTGTTCAGTCTGAGGAAAAGGAGGCTGAGGGGAGACCTTATTGCTCTCTTCCAATACCTGAAAGGTGCTTACAGCGAGAGCGGGGCTGGTCTCTTCTCACTGGTGACAGCTGACAGGACCAGGGGAAATGGCCTCAAGTTGCGCCAGGGTAAGTTTAGGTTGGATATCAGGAAACACTTCTTTCCAGAAAGGGTTGTTAAGCAGTGGAATAGGCTCCCCAGGGAGGTGGTTGAGTCACCATCCCTGGATGCGTTTAAAATCCGTTTGGACGTGGTGCTCAGGGACATGATTTAGCGGAGGATTGTTAGAGTTAGGGTAGGATGGTTAGGTTGTGGTTGGACTCGATGATCTTTAAGGTCTTTTCCAACCTGAGCAATTCTTTGATTCTATGGCAATAAACTATATGCAGGTCTTAAGCAGACAGGGTTTCTGTAGAGTTTTTTTTGGTGGCAGAATGAGATAGTAAAAACTTTCATCACTCACCTCACTGTCTCTAGATTAAGCTCCCCCCCAAGAGCACTGGAAATGCACGTATTTTCAGTCTGATTCTACAATTCTGTGATTCTGCAGCACCATTTAAAGAGCTGCAGAGAAGCTGCTACTGTGCATAACACAGAAGTATATCTCCTTCACATTCAATAATGTGGGGGCATCAATCTGTGATGTGTCACCATTATTTTAGTTTGAAATTTTGATAAATTAAGCTATCTTTAATTCCCCATTTTATGTACCTCCACAGACTTTATATTTTGAATGTTGGAAAAAGAAAAGAAGAAGAGTTAATACAAATTAAAATACAAAGGATTTGACATACTTCTCCCATTCACTGTAATCCCGTGGTACGTTTGTCTTATTTCTTTGTTTGGTTTGGAACTTTTCTTTCTGAAAAAGAAACAGCCAGCCTATAAGATAATTTCCAAAAGGTGAAACTCTCTTTTGTTTTTATTTCTGTAATAGAAATCCCTACTAATTAACACTGTCAGGACTAATTTCAGCACAGTCTTGAATACTTACTTTGTGTAGCTTTAAAGAACATCTTTATGCATCATCACTGTAATCAGACTTTCTCTGCACTGCTCTGTTACACATCACAGAGGCACTGGATAAAAATTCCCATACAGGAGACGGCTCTTTCTAAAAAGTATACTGAATTGCCGTCTTCCAAACCATACTTTCAACACAGCAAGGAACTCTATTTACTCTTGGGAAACCCCAGCTCTGTAATGAGATGTTTAACGCTCAGATTGAATCACTAACCTCATTTTAGGCTTGCCCTTCCCAAGAGAATGCAACACACAGTTTCTCACAGCCCCTGGAGGCTTCCAAACAAGCATAAAATGAACATTTGCTTTGACTTCTAGATAGCATCTTTGCACTTCTTTGACACATTCCAACTGAGCTAATTTCCAAGATGACTTACGCTCAATCTTGCTTTTAGAGAAGGTCCACCACTGGTATTTGCCTCACCTAGAATTTATCCTTAGGATAATTTATCCTTCAACAATCCATCCCAATAACTGACTCAGCTGGCACGTATTGCAACCCATCTCCTATCCCATTGGAACATATTTCCATAGCTGTCACCATTGGCATCTCTTCCACCTTTGTCAGACTGTTTCTGATACGTCTCTCCCTGCTTGTTGACTCCAACATTCAACAAGGTGTGGTTCCAAACAGGATTCCATTGTGGAACAGCCAGTTCAAAATATCCCCATGTACTCTTTGCTGTTTGTTCAAGCCTCCTCTTACCTTGCAATCCATCTCTCACCAAGTTAAACCAGTGTAATTGTTTATAGGATTGCAGATTTACAATTATGTGGGTTCAAACAATTTGATAGAGATTACAGTGCAACCCCTAAACATCTGTACCAGTGCAAGTGAGCACGCGATAAACTGAACCAAAGAAACCAGCAGCAGCAACCTCTTAAACTAGCTTTACTGGTGGTGACACAGCTACAAGGAAATACTTCTGCAGTTGAATATAAGCACCTCAATTTACATAATGCAAATGTGTTCCTTCCTATAAACACTTGCAGCTATCTATAATACTAGGTTACATAAACTTTGTAGTATGTGACTTCAGAATTACACATCATGTTCTCAGTTGTTCGAGATGCTAGACAAAACAACAAACACATTTAGTGATTAATGCATGTTGGAGAAGGTAACCCTAAATATGGCTTCCTAGAAAACGACATCGTTATGCATGCATTCTGGGATATGTTACAAACTTTGAATTTTTCAAGTATCTTTTCAAACCAGAAGTACATTGCTTAAATGAGCACGTAGTTAAACTCTCAGAAGAAAACTCATGACGTATTATACACAAATGCAACTTGAATACAGCAAGAGAACTACAGTGTGTCTTTCA
The DNA here is from genome assembly GCA_016647715.1 of Pavo muticus. Lineage (NCBI taxonomy): Eukaryota > Metazoa > Chordata > Aves > Galliformes > Phasianidae > Pavo > Pavo muticus. The sequence continues at coordinate 1,390,583 of JACDJE010000117.1, read as the reverse complement.
ATGGAATAAAGCAGAAGTGTTGACTCAAAATTTCAAAAATCCTTAAAATTTTATGTCTCGCATTCTTGAGGTCATTGTAACCAAACCATGGCTCCAGCAGAGTCAGGAATTTCTTGTTTGTTCTCATCCAAGAGCCTCTCATGAAAAGGTCATGCTTGCATGCTGTGTACTGGTATTACATGCTCTGGTACTTGGTATTATAAGCAGAAAACTAATAAATCCTCTGCCACTGTCATGTTTCTTGCTCGAGCTCTCAATGCACAGATCCCACAGCGTCTGTAGCTCAGTGAATAATCTCTGGGCCAAAAAAGTGGAGTGCAGACTGGATTTAGTTCAGATGCACAAACTTGGCCTTGGATCTGCTGGGTCCCTTGTGATAGAAGATACTATTCTGAGCCAGCTAACCAGTATTCTTTTTCAATTTGGAATATACAAAATAATATGAGGGCTGTACAGATAACATCACAGAGGAGTTTCCTAAAACAAAACTTGGAACGTGCATTGCACGTCCTGCACTGTAGTACTGTGTTTGGCAAAGAACCTACATCTGCTGGAATCTCATCCACTCTGTTTTATGGAAATGAAGCCCGTGCTTCTAGAACATGGTTTAGTTCTGTCCTGGAGAAAGTGAGCAAAACTAACGATTAAGCAATGTGGACAACCAGAAACAGAAATAATCAAGCTGTCTCCCTGACCCTCTTTTATTTCGCAGTATAGATGTAACCTCAAAATCCAAGGCAGTGTGAAACAGAAACAGGATTATTAATACAAAAACTTCTGTATCATGTAAGAGAGGGAAATTCTATTATAAAGCTCACTCTTCATTCATTTGTGGAAAATACGTCCCATGACTCCACACCAGTAAAAAGAAAACTTCCAAAATAAACCTAGTATAGACTCTTTAACACTACCCTGAAATGTGAATTGGGCACAGAAAAGGGAGTTCAAGATTTGCTTCAGAAATTAACTCTTGATCAAGATTAAAAGATAATTACAAGATGCAGTTTTGTTTAAGCATTGGTCTCTTACGAGACAGCTTAAAGGGTTTTATTTTCTGGTTAACAAAATAAATCCAGTAAGAGAAGTTCAATGAATAGAAGTTCTTAAAATCTGAATTTGCTGATTTTAGAAAGACATAATTAACATACTTTTGTAAAAATAATGTTTTAGAAAATTGGAGATACCTGGAAAGCAGGAAGACAGCTGCTGGAACAACGAATAGGAGGCAAGTTATCTTGTCCTTCATGCAGTGTGCCTGTTTTCAAAAACTGTGGTTTATTATCATCTTCATTCATTTCTGCCACCCAGCTCTGAAAATAAGTAAGAATCCGTACCTTAAAGCTGTACAACAGATACACATCATAGTCTACAATGACCCTGCGACTATCCTTACAATGCAAAGCTCTTAATGAGGAAAAACAATTAAGATGAAGATTAAAAATAAAGCTTAAAATCAAGCTTAAAAAGCTTAAACATAAGCTTAAGTTCCTTAAGTTAAAAGGGTTATTTCTGTTCATAACTTTGCCAATTCAAGAAAACTTAATGATGAACACAGTACAAGTGCACCTTCCTTTATCATCTTCTAGAGTCCGAAAAGGGAAACCATTATAAAGAGAAACATACAAAAACAAAAGTAGAAGTGCTTTTAATCATTCAGAAGCACTTGGAGAATCATCCTTAAAAGACTGGAAACAAATAATCTCAAAAAGAAGTAGCATAATTTAATTAGAACATGCTATGAACAAAGTTCTCTCTAACTTACCCTCTAGATTTAGAAAGCAACAAAAAGCATCCACCTGTTTTTTCATATAATCTATTTTAAAGTAGTTTTGTTTAGTTTCTCATAAGATTAGTTTTGCTGCTTCACTTTCTCCTACATAATTCAGTTCATAGCATGTTCGTTTCTGGGCCATAAAAAGCATTACTTCATTACTTAAGGAGCATGGCCAGCAGGTCAAGGGAGGTGATCCTCCCCCTCTACTCTGCCCTGGTCAGGCCTCACCTGGAGTACTCTGTCCAGGTCGGGGCTCCCAGGTACAAAAAAGACAGGGATCTCCTGGAGAGAGTCCAGCAGAGGGCCACAAAGACGATAAAGGGCCTGAAGCATCCCCCCTATGAGGAAAGGCAAGGGATACCTGGGTCTGTTCAGACTTGAGAAAAGAAGCCTGAGAGGGGGTCTTATTAATGTTTATAAATATCTTAAGTGTGGGAGTCAAAGGGACATGGCCAACCTTTTTTCGGTGGTCTGTAGGGACAGGACAAGGGAAAATGGCCATAAACTGGAGCATAGGAAGTTCTGCACCAATATGCGAAGGAACTTCTTCACAGTGAGGCTGATGGAGCACTGGAACAGGCTGCCCAGGGCGGTTGTGGATTCTCCTCCTCTGGAGATATTCAAGTCCTGCCTGGATGCCTACCTGTGCAGCTTACTGTAGGGAGCCTGCTTTGGCAGGGGGGCTGGACTCGGTGATCTCTGGAGGTCCTTTCCAGCCCCTACAGTTCTGTAATTCTGTGATATACACATCTGGATTTTCTATCACAGGCAAGAGGAGCTACTGAGGAATGACACTACAGGAGATTCTGTTTTTCAGATAAAATAATATAATCTAAAATGCTTATGCCCACCTAGACTTCTTCAATATTTTCGGTTGGATAAAAAGATCTTCAGTTCCTACACTGAACAGTACAGAAAAATCATCTGCTCTTTCATAAACAGATTGTGAAAAGTGCATTTCCTATATGTAGCTTGCAATTGTTTCGAGCTTTTTCAAATGAATAATAATAAACAAATATGATATGTAGAGTCATAACGGGTATTAAAGATTCATTAGCATTATCTCAATAAACATTAAAAAAGAAAGCCACAACAGAACCCTTCTATCATTTCCTCATTTAGTCAAATAACCATTTTCTACTTAAGCACAAGATGAGGTTGAACAATCACTCACGACTGGTAAAACAAAGAGATTACATTACTGACCACAATAAACTAGAGTCATACTGTACCATCAGTTCACCATTAATTGTTTCCCATTCTTCAGCTGTAAAATCAGCTGCTGTGGCTGCAGGCTTATCTTTTCTGAGCACTCTGCTCCCTGGAGCTAAATGCTCAATACGCTTTTCACAAAACAAAGTCAGGTCGGGATAACATCCCTCTTCACCAGACCTTTAAAAAGAACACATATGCAAGTTACACAAGAGAACTAAATTATGCTGCATTCCCCACAGGTGTCCGTACTTTTCTGTATACAGTGACTACAGAGTGCTATTTTCCTGTTACAACTGAAATCTATCTCCTCTTGATTTTGATCAGAAAATTTCAGCTAACCACTTTCCAGCAGACATACAAACACAGTTCCAAGTACTCATTAAAAACGTCATTGTAATTTTCAGCAAAAGTGGAACAGGCATAGCATCTGATATTGCCACAAATAGGAAAGATGTGATTCTGTAAAAAAAAAAAAAGCAGAATTTGAAAAAAAGCTGGCATGATTTATCAAACCTCTTTGATGGGTTAAATGAGGACTTGAATTTCTAACACTTCATTTAATCATCTGGACACTTTTAACAGTTACTTTCACGGTGCATTTTAATTTCAAGTTTTTAAATGGGAAAGTCACAAAGAGAATAGAATGGGAATACAATTAGTAACGAAGTTAAGAAATGATTAACGTTTACCTTAGTACCCTGAGAATCTTTTCCAGGTGTTGAACATCTGTACATTTTTCAATGAACTTGTAGTCGAGATGACCAATAGGTATTTGATATGTTTTAGTAGTTCCTTGGTCCAGCGAATACATTACTGACTCATCACCCATAACTAAATATTAAAAGAAAAAAAATCTCTGGGCACTTAGATGTATTTTGAAGCAATGCTAATTTAAGGAATAGCCGTGTTTATGCCACAAAGTACTATCTGCAGTAGAACTATTGCTACAAAAGAAACATTTCCGATTTGAAGACCTGATGACACAATTTGTTCTTCACAGGTCTACTGAGAGAAGTAGCAACACCGCAACATAGCAACCGTTGCTATGTACAACATGGCGGCCGGCGGCGCGCGGGGCAGGAGACCGACAGAGAAGGCGCGGGAGCCTACACAGCCACCCCCTCGCGAGGCGCACGCAGAGCCCCACCGCCTCTCTGCGGAGGCAACGGCGCTGCACGACAGCCCTCGACACCCACCTGCCCGCGCGCCGAACAGCCCTCGCCTCCGCCGTGGACGCCTGCCCCCCAGCGCGCATGCGCAGCGGGGCGATGGCGAAGGAGCCCTGCGCGGCGGCGTAGGAAGGCGCTATCAGGCGCGGGGGGTGCGGCGGCCCCTGGCAGTGCAGGGCCTCTAGACTTGCAGCTCTCTAGCGTTCTGGCTATTAGAAACGCATGCCACTGTTTTCATTTATATTTTATTAAATATAATTTCCAGCATTGTACTGATAAATAAAAAGGCTCTTCGGTCTTAGAAATGATTTAACTTCAGAGAGGGTATTCCCTTCAGAAATACGGCAGTTCAGTTTCAGCTTTCATAAAACATCACTGGTTTGCTTTCGGTGTAGTATTTTATCCAGTCTAAATCGGTCCGATGCTCTTCCAATTGCCCTGGGCCTCGCCACTGACCGTAACCTTACGTTACCCTCACTAAAACCCATCCTTGTTGCCTTCTGCAGCAGCCTGCACATTCCCTAGCAGCAGTATCATACCATACTGATAACAGTGAAATGACATGTTCGTCTTTCAACAGTCTCATCAGCACAAGCATCAAAATTTGGATTTGAAAGCATTTAATCAGGCTAAATTAGCATCAGGCACAAAGCAGCAGTGTTTTGTAAAACACATCAGCACTATGGGTATTGTAGTATTACTTAGCAAATATTCTGAACAGGAAAACAGATGCAAATAGTTTGGGCTTATCAGTACAGAACAACAACCATTTCTTATTACAGACCCATGAGAAATCATCTAAAAAAAAAAGAAAATGTTATTTCAGTTTTACCTTATCTAAGGTATCTTTATACTATAGACCTACTTATTTTGGTGAGTACGAGCAAGGTCACAAAGCAGTCTGAGAATCTGTGTTTACACATTTCTTAATTTTTATCCTGATTTGGGTCCTGTCGAGTTCAAATCCAAATTTCAGACCTGATTTTGTGTAGCCTTCAATATGCCTTCACTGGGATTTATTCAAACCAAGGTTATTTTATGCAGTTCACAGAAGTCCAAAAAACGTTGAGAAGAGTTGAAGGACAAGTAAGGTTTAGGCGAGAGTTGTGAAAACAAGGTTAACACTAACTCAAAAATGAATACAATGCCAATGAATTTAACAGACTGCTACACACTCTGACTAAAATTTAAATAAGAAATCCGTTTCTGAAAGTAGTATAGACAGAATTCTGATGGTATGACAAGTAATATCACAGTAAAGTTTAATATTTCAATATCTTAAACCACAAAATTATGCATTTATACACCAATGGATTTACACAGCAAAGTTGCCAGAAATACTAAACTGAAGTATAAAATTAATATATCTTCAGGTCAAATCACCGGGCATCAAAAACCACCACTGGAATTGTGCAGTTAAAGAAAAACCTGTTGCAGTTCAAAAAAAGATCCAGGAGGGGAAATGGGTCAGGGAGAACAAAAAGAGAGAATGCATAAATCTGAAGTCACAAGTAACTGTATAAACAATTTCTGAAATGCTCTGATAATTAACCCCACAACACTCTCCCTCTTTAAAAGGCTGTATAATAGCAAGCATTCACCGTATGTCACACAAGATTACTGATTATTGTAGTTTTCTTAAAAAATGGAAAACTGAAAGTAACAAAAAACAAGGTCCTGAATTACACTCCAGAGATCTCCCTATGGTAGTTTGATGTGTTGATTTTTAGCCTTGAAGCATCATTAATCTCATTTTCAATTTTCTTACACACCTTGCCCCCACAGCTTCCCAAATGCATTCAATTGCCTTTGTAAAAGGATACATCTTTTTGTTCTTTTCTTGTACATTATTCTGTACCCACATTCTCGGCATCTGATTGGATCTCTTGCCTTTATTTCATTTTCTGTATGACATTCTGATACGATGGAGAAAGAGAATGGCAATGGGTGAACAAAAACAGCACTGCTAAAGCACAGATAACTTTCAGAAGTAATAATAGTCAAATTCCTATTACTGGCAAATAAAGCATGATAGAAAATAAACGCAGTGAATTTTAATAAGTAACTGAATGATATTAAGATACTGTTAAGAGAAAAAAAGGATTGGCAAACTTATATTGCTAAAAATTATCAAAACACTACTGTACAGAATACATTCCACAGTCAAAACTCCACTTATGAAATCTTCATCTCAGCCCCTCCCAGCCACCAAGTTTATTTTCTTAAGCCAAAATTTTTCAGAGGCTTTTAAAGTGGCTATTCAAAAGCTCCAATTTTCACTTTGTTAACTTATGTATAGGTAAGAGAAAATTTGACTACTGCGCATCAGGAAAAGTTGAGTGACAACACTGTATTTCCAAAAAACCTTGTCTCCAAGATGCAATAAATAAAAGTTCCACTATCATCCTCTAGAGATGCAGGACCTGCACACAGCAACAGAAGTTCTAGTGAACGACTTCCATATCTGTATCCACAGGTAGTCCACGCATGTGGGAGCATCAATGCATAAAGCTTAATGGATCATCAGGATCCACGACGCAGTTATGTAGACTTCTGTACCCTGCAGCACTATGATTACACATTCCTCATTATTAGAGCATCAAATATCATTATTGTCTTTTCTTTACCTCCACAAATGTATATCATTGGCTGCTGCTTTGGAGGCTGAACATCTTTCTGTGAATCCATGTTCTAAACAAAAACAACAAACAAAATACATGTTTTTTATTGTTGGCTTACACAAATATTTCAATATCTCCATCTAAAGTTGAGAGAAGTTGAAAAACTTATTTTAAAATAAATACAAAAATATTCAAGCTGTGTTTAATACATGCTACATAAGATGATTCCAATCGGAAGAGACTTCAGAAATTCATCTAGTTCAACTTCAGCTCAGGTCTTTACAATCAGCTGTCAAAAAGCTCCAAAGATGGAGGCTGCACGTTGTTTTATATTAAAGAGAACTTTAAACAGTAATGCTCACTTAATAATATTTTCTTTCCTCCCTCCTGCTGGTGTTAAGAGTTTTAACCTTGCTGGAAACAAAAATAAACTAATTCAATTTTTTCTCTCTCATAACACTAGATACCCCAATCTACCTTTTCATTGATCTAATTGATTAGAAATCCTGGGAGCTGTTTCTAGGTAGAAGAATAATAGACATTAAAAAGAAATGAATAAACAAGGGCCAGGGAGAAGAAATTCCATGAAAATCCTAAAATAACTACCAATGGGTCAACTATTAGATAACCAGCAGTACTCTCCAAGCATCAGTTCATGTCCTATTGTAATAGGACTTGACTTCCTTCCTTGGAGTCAAGTATCCCTTCACAGTATCAGACAACTACTCCACAAACATTTCATTTTTATCAACCCCCATCTAACATGTAAGCACTGTTGCCGACATAGTTTAAGACTGTGACCATACAGAGAAAGAAAGCACTTTTTTTTCCTTCCCAGTGTTAAGTCTAAGGCTACAATACAAATATATTCATATTTTGGTTTGTTTTTCTTTGAGGTTGCTGAGCATGGTTATGGGACGCTTTCGCTTAGTTTCCTAATATATGTCCCTGACCTTCAGTTTGTCCCAATCTAAATGCACTAATGGCTTGAGAACTGAGATTTGACAGAAATATTTCATTCTTTGTTGGTGAGAGACTGATTAGTAAACGCCAAATCCCCTTGCTAAAGCCCCCATTATGCCACTTCATTCAAGATAATTCGAGATAATCCATTACACTCTGTAACTTTTAAATAAGGCTTTGCTTTACCGCTATCACAGTAGAACCTTAACATACATGCAATACAGTCATGTTGTACCAGGAGATTACAATTAGATTTTGGCAGTCAACCCTCGGTGCTTGAAAACAACGGCACCAGGCACCCCCCCCAAACCGCCTCGGTTCAGCGACAGGCACGCCTCCTCCCCAATGACCCCCAGGGGTTTTAACGGGCTTGGTCGGGCCTTTCCCAACTCACCCCTCACCACGAAGGGTACCACCACCAGCCCGGCAGGAAGAAGCCGAAAGCGGCACAGGCCTGCACACGCCTCGCCACCCCCTCGGCGCCGAATGATGACGTCACTGCGCAGCGCCGGAGGGGGGCGGAGCCTGTGCCACCGCCCCTGCGGGCTGTGGCGGGCTTATAGCGGTTAGCGGCCCACGGAGCCTCAGCGGAGTGAGGGCGGGAAGTGCTACTGAGCTGAGCCTGGCGCTGGTAGCCCCGAACCGGCGCTGACACGGGAGGAACTCATAGGAGGAGAATGCTCCCAGGCCACCATATAGGCGCTGTACGTCGGGGGGTATACACGAGGGAGCTGTGCGCCCAGGGAGCGCCGACTTTTCCTGAGAGCTCGTCTGATGCCCTGCAGAGAAAGCTGCGTGTTTAGCTTAAATCCTGCCACAAGTCTTGTCATGCGAGTGCAGGTTTTACGGCCGAGGAGTTTTACCTTGCCGTCCTTTTCATGCTCAGAAACGCCTTATCTAAGATACATGACTACCAGCTAAATCTCGGTACCCTGTGGGCTGTGGCATATATTCCCGCATTGAAACAAACTGACAAGCCGTGGAGCTGTATATAAATACTATTTGTAGGATCGTGTCATGAAAATAAGTCACATTTTGGCGATTGCAGTGCGTGCTGAACCGAAATAGCACGGACCGCATTCCGGCGATAGCGGCTGCTCTGTTAGTCACCGGTTTAGCCCCACCTCTGGGCAAGTGCTGAGTGCCCGCAGGCGTCCTGTGTGAGTAATCCCATGTCCTCAAGTCCGTAAGAATTCTGCTTTATGCCTGGAAAACGATTAACAAATACTGTTTTGTAAATACGCCGATTTAAACGAGTTCATCGTTCAAGAATCCCCCCGATGTAAGGAAATGCCTCTTTCCGAACGTCGAATAAGAATTGTCTCCTGGAGAAACGATAAGGTTTTATCAGTTATAATTTGATTCTCTCATAGTAGCAAGTCACCTTCATGGATAAGATGTGAGTCACATAAAATAAACCTGAGGAACAATAAATTCTTGCGGTTTTCCTAATTTTGTATTCAAGCTAAAATTAATAAAAACATACTAACGATTTCTAGGCGGCTCACCGGCTTTGTCATGCTGCTGTGCGAAAATAAAGCTAAATCTGAGTGCCAGAATAAAACATGCAAGAAAAACGGGACGTGCATGGCAGCGTTACTCGCAGTGATGCTCGCTGTGCCACCTGTCCTCCGCTGCGGTCCTCGGAGATGGGAGCTGCTGCCGGGAGCAAAAACAAAACGGAACGACCCCTCCCTTTGGTGATGGACACTAAGTAATTAAGAGGTCAGAAGTAACCAAACATTTAAATTAGTGAATAAAGCCGATAGTATTTCCCTGCACTCGTTTTGTATTTTAAAAAGGGTTTGACGAAATGATTAAAGCATCGAGATGATACTTTAAAACCTACTTACTAATTATACGCCATGAAAAAGTCGATTGTCTCAAGGAAATCATGCAATCGCTTGATTATATCCATCATTTAACTGTTCCCTCGGTGGGGGGGGGGGAGTCTTTAAACGTCCATTACTTTCTCCGTTTGTGCTTTACGCTGCCTCCCCCGTTCTGATGGGCAGATAAACGTCGGTCCTCAAAGGACGTTTGGTATATGCGCTTAAATGCTTCTCGGCCTCGCAGAAGGAGCCATTTCCTCCGTGAATACGTAAAAGATAAATTCTTCCGATTCACGTGAAACTGCTACCGAAAGCACTTTGGAAAATCCTGGATTCCATTTCTGAACGCTTCAGTTCTCATTCTAGAATGGAATGGGGAAACATCGCAAAAGCCCTAATCTTTTTACCGGTTACAGGTACCCTCCGGTCGCACAACCCGTACGTGAAGACGCCCCGTTCCCCCTCGCTGGGCAGGGAAGGCTCTGCAACGCGCGCTGCCCCCGGCCCGCCTCACAGCGCCGGTGCTCAGCCCCCAGGCGCCGCAGGGGGATGGAGCCCGCCCGCCCCGCGCAGCCTTAGTAACCACGGAAAGCCTCCGGCCTTCTTCCCTGGGTGGAGATTTTACTCTCGGAACTACGCCCAACGATTTAAAATCTGTTTCATCTCACACTGTTTCTGGTGGAGGAAGAAAGCCGTAAGCGTAAACCGGGAAAGAAAAACAGAAGTTCTGTATGGTTATCCAGCTCCTGAGCTGTCGGGTACAACTGAGCTAATTGACATGAATTAATTAGCACCCTTACAACTCAGGCTTAAAGCTCCTGGTGTAGATAACGCTCTGTCTGTAAAGGATCTGTGAAGGCTCAGGCTACCCGCTGGAGGTGCCTCCTGCCTGCCCCACAGGAGCTGAGGGGCTCTGAGCAGCGGGAACGCCTCACCCCGGCTCATGAGAGGGGCAGCAAAACAGAACAGGCAGAGGGGCGGCACCGGGCGCTTTATGGAGGGCTGGGAGCGGCGGAGTTGGAGTATAAAGTGCGAGGAGAACGCAGAGCCTAGCTGGTGCCGTCCCTATCCCTAGAGGCAGCACTCCTCAGGCTGCCTCCGCCCTGCCCCCGCCTGAGGGCTACGCCGCTCCCCAGGGGCAGCAGCGCGGAGCGGTTGGTAAAGGCGGGCAGTTCAAACCCAAGCGAGGGAAAGCGGCTGCGGCTGCACGCGAGGAGCCGGTGTGGGTGGAGAGAAGCGAAGCGGCTTCTCACTAAGGGCAACGGGCCCCGAAGCCGGGCGGCGAGCTGCGGAAGCGGCAGGATCCCCGCCTTCCCCAGCCAGCTAGCTGGGAGGGAGCGTAGCCTCGCCCTTATCTTCTCAGGGAGCCCCGCCGACCTCCTCAGCTGCTTTCGGTAGTGGGGGCCTCTGGGGTCGATTTCCTCTGCCCAGCGGTGTGCTAGATAAGGAGGTGAAGCTGTGTGTTCGTGTCCAGCAGCCCAGGTGACTGAGAGAACCCCCTCACCCTGACACTGCTCCCTAGGTAGCATCAGTTATCCTCATCGCTGGTAGGTGGATGTGACAGTGAAAGCATATGTAGACCCAGGGGAAATTTTCTCAGCTGTCATCCCACTTCTTGGTAACGTTTCTTTTGTACCTCTCTCTTTTCTACTCGTGCCCCATCTCACTTTAGGTTGTCGGTAAGGGATTAAATAGTACTTTGCGTTCAATACATTTGCTGTGGAGGATCTCCAGTTGCTTCACAAATTAGGGTAAGTTAATCCCATCCGACAGAAAGGATTGAACTGAGATATTGATAGCGTTAGATCTGGGAGCTCAAAGAGCAGAGACTTCAGATAAAGTCAGTTTTATTGCAAGTGTGATTTCTATTGAAATATCTGATGAAGTAGTCCTGTACCACCAAAGTTTCACCTTTATCTGTTCAGTTAACAGGATGGACAGTGACAAATAAGGACAGAAACATTTTGTTAGAGGCAGGTTTGTACAGTGTGCATTACCAAGGAATGTAAGTTAGAATCAAAATCGGGGTAACTCCATTCTAAAACTCATGTCTGTGGTATGGGTGCCATTTACATTGCCTTCCTGTAAACAGCGTTCTTTCCCCCTCCTTTTTAGAATGCTTTTTAAGCCTAGATGTGTCAGATATTATTTTAAGTCTAATGTCCGAATGCAGTCCTTTCTTTAGTTTGGGTCTCTGACCATGAAATACATTGTTCTGAAAAGTGTCAGAAAGTTTACTGTTGAGTTGTGGGCCAATTTGAAAACTACAGAATTGAAAAAAGGTGTTAGAGAAATTGAAAGGGCAGATATGCCTTTTATTCCTTCCTCTGTAACAGGCTTGATATGTCCTTGCTATGTGACCAGTCTAGCTTGTCTGTTTCCTGATGCCTAAAAGGAGCCTAAACACTTTCAGCAATTACTTCAAGATCTTCAAGTAGGAAAGGCTTGGTTTTATACATCAAAACTAGTAGATCAAATATTTCTCCTGATAAGAGTGCCTTATAAAACAGTAAACAAGTCTTAAAGAGTTTTACTAGATATCTTTTATGAATATAAACAGTATGCCATTCTGATCTGTCCAGCAGATCAGAAAGGCTCTCCTGTTGGTACTACAGATCTGTAAAACGAGATCTAGTGTTTAATTAAACTTTAACTTCAAAAAGTAATACATTCTGGGAGGAAGGCGTTTATGAAATACTGAGGTGTAAACTTGGATCTGTTGTAAAGAATTGTAAGTTGATACTGTCTGCTCTGTCCATATTGCAGAGGCTTCCCTGTAATTTTTCAGGAAAAAAAAAGCAAAGTCAATATGGGAAGCTCAGAGGCTCCTCCTGCTGGATGTTGGCTCACTGACATTGTAGTTTTCACTTTTGCTTAAGGTTTCAACACAGCTTTTTCTTTAACTCTGATGTTCTGATCATCCCAACAGCAGTAAAAACCTTTTTGTCCCTGTGATTTTATGCTACTTAAAAACAAAATATATACTTTGTGTTGTAGTATTTCAAATTTCCTCCATTCTCATTTTGTTAAATGAGTGTATAGCTTGTCTGTATCCAAGGAATGAGTAAAAAGCAGTGAGGAAAAGCAAGTGCAAAGGTGAGGTACTAGAGTAAGGTGAAAATAACGTACTTGTTGAGGTATATGAGAAAGGGAAAAGAACCAGGCCAAACTTGTCTTCTAATTTCTTTTCTGCAAAAATTCTTTTCTTTTAGGTGCATTCTTTGTTTTAAATCTATCTCATTTCATACTGTCATCAGTCTGGTTCCACAGACCTTTATGTCAGGTTCTCACTGTCTATTCTCAAGTGTCGTGGTCTTCTGGACTGACATTGCAATCTGCTCACTGTAGATAACAAAACAAAATGGCTGGAAGGCTGTGTAGAGGAAATGAACCTTGGGGTGTTAGCTGACACTTGGCTGAACATGAGCCAGTGGTGTGTGCCCAGGTAGCCAAGAAGACCAATGGCATCCTGGCTTATGTAAGAAATAGTGTTGCCAGAAGGACCAGGTATGTGTTTTTCTCTCTGTACTCAGCACTGGTGAGGCTGTACCTTGAGTACTGCACTCGGTTTTGTGCCCCTCACTACAAGAAAGACATTGAGGTCCTGGAGGGTGCCCAGAGAAGGGCAACAAAGCTGTGAGGGGTCTGCAGCACAGGTCTTAATGGGGAGCGGCTGAGGGAGCTGGGATTGTTCAGTCTGGAGAAGAGGAGGCTCTGGGGAGACCTCACTGTTCTCTACAACTGCTTGAAAGGAGGTTGTGGCCTGGTGGGTGTTGGCCTATTCTTCCTTGTTGCTAGCAATAGGACTAGAGGAAATTGCCTCAAGCTGTGCCAGGGGAGGTTCAAGTTCGATATTAGGAAAAATTTCTTCTCTGAAAGAGTGATCAGGTGCTGAAAGAGGCTGCCCAGGGTGGTGGTTGGGTCACCGTCCCTGGAGGTGTTCAAGAAATGTACAGATGTTGTACTAAGGGACATGGTTTAGTGGGGAAATACTGGTGGTAGGTGGATGGTTGGACTGGATGATCTTAGAGATCTTTTCCAACCTTGGTGATTCTATGAAAATACATTCTATATTGCAATGATCCTATAGAATGCCTTCATCATAGGTCGAAAATTGACCCTAGATTATCACAGGATAATTTCTTCCCCCCTTCTTTCTCTAGGGTTTGCCTCAGCTGTATTTGGTGGCTCAGGTCCTGAGTAGGTCAGTGCTGTTAGTAGCGATGTCTTAATGTTTGTTGTTTAAGCCACCTATAAAAATTTCAGTTTTGTCTGGTCTAAAACTTCAGTGATGAATTCCAGATTTTTGTTCCAAGGTATCAGTTCTTGAGGCCAGTAACACCCCACTGAAATCTGCCACTTCAAACTTCGACGCTCTTTCGATTTCTTTTTCTTCCTGTGAGGACAACCCTCATAATAGTGTTGTTCATAATGTCTCCTTTATGACTATTATATCTTGTTCATATAAAGCAGCAACCTATTGCTATTTGAGGTAAGGTAAAGAAACTCCACATTATTGGATGGCAAAAATCAGTCATTCTGTATTCTTACAGTTATTACTTAAAAGCATGCATGCATCAGCTATTTATTATTTTTGGAAAATATCTGAAGCGTAAATCTTCAGAACACTTAGTTTATCCACAGAGCTGTGCAAAAACACGTACCTTTACAAAATAACTTTTGAATATTAAGGCAGATGAGAATATGTTGTCTGCTTTGTACCTGGAGGTCAAATTTTATTCCATTTGGGTACTGTGGGAGCTGAACAACTCTTCACAACTAATCATCTCATTCTTTTTTATATATAAAAGGCATTTTCTCCTTAATCTGTTGTCAGACCTTCTGCTAGTTCTTGAGGGCTACTGTTAGTGATTTCATGAACCAATAAAGTAATGCTGATAAAAATAACAAAAAAAATCCAATCCTGTTGGAATGAGAAGGGAAGTTTTGTCTCTGATTTCATCATAAGTGGGATTCTTGTTACTGTGTCGCTTATTTAAAGCATAGATGAAGATTGGCAGATTAGTTAGCTAGCTAAAAGTATGATTTTGTCTCATGATATACTATGCATTTTAATTTTTCTAACAACATCCTTGACTGTAAGTTATCTTTGTACTCACATATAAGCACTGTTTCTATTAAGACTAATGAAAATACTTTTTTTTAACATATATTGGTAGATTTACACAAGGCTTTTTTTTTTTTTACTATTCTGGGTGTCTTTTGGTGATTACTTTCATTGTTTGTTTCAGAAATAACACTGCTGTCTTCATTTACAGAGTTAAAGTGCAAAGCAGAAGATGTCAGATAGTCATTCAGTAACGTTCAGTATTATTAAAAGAAATAGGTTAATGTCTCCCAGCAGCAGTTTTAAATGCTCCAGTTTTAAAGACGCTCGTTCCACTTCAGTATTTCTGGACAGCAGATGCAATGAGTCATTCAAAGATCCTGATGCAGAGCATAAAGAAACACCGAGAGCAACAAGTTTATCTTTGCTACAAGAGCATTCTGACCACATTCATCCAAATGACCTCTGTTCTGTGTCATCTATTGAAAATGAAATGAATTCCATCTCCTTATCAGAGAGAAGAGAAGCAAATAGGAGTACGTATTTTTTTGAAACTCCGAAAGCGGGTAGAAAAGGCTCCTCGTTACGCAGGAGGCTGCTTTTATCTAAGGCTGGTGCAGCTGTAGGAAGCTGTGAAAAACAAGCTAGTTCTTCAGGGAGCAGCAGGAAAAAACTATTCTCTCCTGTTCTGAGCTCTGATGAAAAACTGTCACAAACTGCTTCAGACTCTTTGAAAGATGGAAGTTGTATCACCATAAGAGGTAGCACTGCAGAAACTGAGGGCTCTAGTCCTGATTGCTCGAAGCGGCGACTATCCTTTTCACAACAAAGGACTTCTACGCTAGATGAGTCCAAATGTAAGGATCCCTCTTTGCTGGAAACAGAATGTTTTTCTCCAATTGAGGGTAAGGATGTCACTGCTAGTAACACTAATGAATTCAGCGAGAGCGTCCTTATGAGTGTTGGTGAAGGGTTGCTTCAGACTCCTACTTACAGTGTGTTACCCGAGGTCAACGATAGTAAGATCCTGACTTCTATTGATAGTCTTGTAGAGAACTTTAACTTTGAACTGTGCGATGGAAACAATCCCTCTGTTAAGCTGGCAAGTTACCCAAATATTTCAACACCTGAAGATAGTGGATATAATTCACTTCAACTGGACAAATCAGGAGACTCGTTGTCTGATCACGAGGGTTCTTTTCAAGAGAGCTTTCGAAAACGCAAAGAAGGTTCCAAAATTCTGGATATTAAAAAAAAGGCAAGAAAAACTGAACGAGTGAGAAGGCTGTCAACTCTTCAGGAACAGGGCTCGCAGTCGGAGACAGAAGACCATCATGGCAGTCCGAATTCAGCACGTATGTTAGCGGAAGAAAGAAGCTTTGTCACAGAAGACCACGGATTAGTTTTAAAGAAACAGACGAATAAAGACTCAGCTGTAAATTATGGAGATCTCTCAAGAACTCCAGCTCTGCAAGTAGTCCATGAAATTTGCTTGCGAAGACAAAGATCAGACAAAAATCAAATATCGAAGAATACCGATGGAACACAAATGGTTGCATTAGAACATGTTCTTGCTGGGCTTATTGGCAAGAAAATGGGCCTTGAAAAATTAGATATTTTAACTGAATTAAAATACAGAAATTTAAAACATGTTCTTGCTATTGTTTTAGATGCTTTGACAGTGGAAAGTCTATGCAGGTAGGTACTACTCCTGTTCTCCTGCCTTCTCTCTCTATCCCATGAAATTCTGAAAATGTTTCTGTGAATAAATTAGGGTAATTTCTGGAATAATGGGAATTGTCAATATATTTTTTTTTTGTGAAATTTAGGGGAAATTAAAAGGGCTTGTCACAAGTAATCAAGTGGTTACTTCTATATAGTTCTAATAATACTTTGTATATGGGAATTAGAGGGAAAAATAAAAGGGGAGATTAACTAACTTAAAACTATCACACTCCTTGTAAGTTTTAAAACAGACATTTTTTTTTTTTTCAAACCTAGAAAGTCAATTATTCTTATTAGAAGTTTCCCAATCATTTTTCTTGCACATTTAATTTCCTCAGTTATTTCTAAGCACAAAGACAAAAGAGCTGGAAGAATATTGCTTGATGTTCTGGATTTGTTTGAAATCAATAGAAGTTGTCACTTAATTCAAAGAAATCCAGAACGTCACGTGTGTTAGTTACAAAAGGAATAGGTAGAAGTGTAAAGGCCTAGGTATTTTCAGAATACTTAATGCTCAGAAATATAAGTTGAGGAGCGAAATTAAGTGGCTTACGTGGGAAGAAACGTCTTTAATTTGGTGAATCAAAGATGCTATTTATACTGCAGTTATTCACTAGATTCTTCTACGTGTTCTGTGCAGTGCTGCAGAGTATGTGAAGTTTGTTTTATGACAGTGCAGTAGTCTTCCGTAGTATATAGCAGTAGTCTATGAAATGACAAAAATGGTATGTGACATCATGTGAAAATCTTAACAAGGTCCATATACTGTTTTCTGTCGCACCCTGAGAAACTGCGAGAGTGGATAATTTTTCATTCATTTCTTCCAGCATTTGGAAAGTAAGCAAAAACTGGCGTGAAATCATTGTACAAGATAAAAGCGCAGATAGGAGGAGAAAGTCATACATAAAGCAGCTGAAAGAAGAAGCTGAGGTAAGGTTTGTCTCAAAGGTAATGTTTTTAGTTGTTTTGTTTCCAAGCGTTAAAGTATTTGAGACAGAGGGAGCAGTAAACTTTTTAAAGGTAGCTGATAGCAACAGTTCTAGCATGCAAACATGAGAATGTCATTGCTTTGATTTTATTGCTTTTCATCTGGTCCTAGTTTGAGTACTAGTGTTTAAACCATGTGATTTCCTTCCCCCTACACCCTGAGCATATTTTCATCAAGTGATTCTAGCTTGGGATCTTTGAAATACCTTCTAATACCTCTATATCATGGTATTCCTCATTTCACTCTAGTCTAGTCCATCAGAATCCTGTGCTACTTCCCAATTATTTTTCAGGACTGCTAGCATCTCAGCTTCTTCATGGTATACTTGTGGCCATCGGGGAAATCCAGATGGTTCTTAAGAGGTTTCTAGAAGTTAAATGTATTATTAATAGGAATATACATTTTCAGGAGATTTTCCACGTGTGCACACAGTGCTTCAGTGTAATATTGCTTTAGCTGTGACAAAACTTATGGTTGGTAGATTTGTGATTGCTATTGAGATGCTTTCTGTTTCAGAAACATGAGGACCAGTAGAGGCTAATCAGGTGCTAAAGACTGTTGGCTTGTTTACCCTGCTCATGGGACTTTATTGGAAATACATGCACTGTACATGCTCTGTTTCTAATGTGGGGTTGCAAGCGGAAAACTTAAGTAGCAAAAACATAGCTGAAAACTCTAAAGTAAATAAAGCTCTGATTTGCTTCCTTCTCATCTCCCCCTTATAATTACCAACTTTTACAGGAGTACTTATTGAAAGCTGAAGATGCTGCCACAAGACTTAATGTCCTCAACAGGTCTGCTCTAAGTCCGGTTCAAGCTCAAGCCAGAACCCCTGTACTGCAAACACCACCCTCTTACGCTGAACTTACGCCCAGGAGATGCAATTCTGTTCCCCAGTCAACCAGTAGACATGAAGAATACCTAAAAGTAGGTAGCCAAGAAATTTGTCACTTTCATTTCTGTGAAAATTCTCAATTATGAGAACTAACTAACTTTTCTCTCCCTCCTTTTGCTACAGGTTGCTAAAACTCTCTTCTCTGATGAAGCTCTAAAACCCTGCCCAAGATGTCAATATCCTGCAAAGTATCAGTTGGTAAAGAAATGGGGGCTATGTAGCAGAGAGGCCTGTGCGTTTGAGTTCTGTATTTTATGTCTGCATGCTTTCCATGGGTCTAAAGAATGTAATAGTTTATCAGCAAAGCAGAAGAACAAAAAAGATGCTCCTCCAGGAAGTGCCCAAAGCAAAAGAAATTTAAAAAGACTCTAAATTTGTGAGGCATGCAAGTCCTTACGTTTCATTCCTTTTTCCTTTCTTCCTAAGTACTGACGTCTTGGAAGTCTAATTTGATGTGGTTTTCCTTATCAAGATAACTTCACATGTATATATCTTAATTCAGTGTATTTTTCTTTTTGAAAAAAGTGAATATTTTAAAACATTTTGTCTTGTTTTACCTCTCATGTAGTAGCTAAGCACTTACTAACATCTTAATTATTCAATAAAGTATCTTAAATGTAGTCTTCAGTATCTAGCTTACAGCATCTCACAGGTGTTTAAAAATGCAATTCTTGTCTTAATGACAAATTAAAGAAAATGTTTTTTAAAGAATGTGTTTGGGAATTCCTTTATTGTTCACTAATTTTTAAAAAGCTTACTTTAAAAGTTGTACCTTAAGGTACACATGATAGAAATACTTCTAGCTATATAAATGGCAATACCTCGAAAAGAATGTATTAGTGTATTTATGTTTGCATAATTAGAGTAGTAATTCTGTTGTTCTTAGACTCCATAGTGCAAGTCAGTAGCAGAGTAATCTAAATCAAGGTGTTGCTCCACTGATGATCGATTCTACTGTTTTCTTGTAGTTTTTTCTTTACTTGAAACCTGCAGGTGACACAGCATATATCACATCTAAAGGAGATGCTGCATCGCTCTATTGTTGTGAACTTAGGCTGTGTACTTAGTGAGGTATTACTTCAGCTTCCAGATACTGGTCATCTTCATATTTTTGCTTGAATTAAAGGGTAGAAATTATCCTTTCTCCTCTTTTAGACTTAATAAAGAGAATTCACTGCTTTTTTTTTTTTTTGAGCTAAACATATCGTTGCTTTGCAGAAAAATAATTCAATCTTCCTCCCAGACATCAAATTTGGAATAAATACACCCAGGTGGAATGGAATGGAATAAACACACCTGGGTGGAAGGCAATACCACTTACCTGAGATAAGTAATACAATCTCACTTTACTTCCCCAGCTGAAATTTTTCTACTTGGATACTTGATATTTACTACCCCATCTTCGTGGAGGTTTTTTTTTATCATAAGCCTCTTTCAGGGTGTTTGTAGTCAGCTGTTTTCTCCCTCCTTCCCCTCATTCCGCTCATTATTTTTTTTTGCACCATGTGTTGTTTGAGACTTTAACTTCACTGTATTTGCAGGTAAGCCTTAGCACTGGGCTGTATTTAAAAGGTAGTTTGATAAAATGGGCTTTCAAGTAAGTTATAAGATGCATACTTTATCTTATATTGTCTTATAGTTGTCTCATATTTACTCCTATATCCTTTTATAGTTTCAAAATTAGGAATTGCAACTTCAGACTTTTTCCTTCCATATTATCTGTTGATTTGGGAGAAATGCATCAATACAGCTAACTTGAGGATGTTCTAGAGATATGACTTGCTATTTCTCGTTTCTAACTACTGTAATTTGGTTAGTACTTTTAGCATACTTGGTTTCTGGGATAGTAGCTCCATATAGCATTGGAAGAAGCTGAAACAGCATGGTTGGTAAAATGCCAGAGTTTTAGTACTAACCTTAATAACCAAGCATGATATCATTAAAGAAGAGATCAACTCAATACATCTGCCAGAAAATAGTGTTTGTTTAATTAAATTATCGGTGCTCCAACTCTGTATTCACTTGCATTCCATTAAACCTTTGCATTATTCTTGCCTATGGTTAGTCTGGTAGCTCTTGAACTGGAAGACTGAGGGAGGAGTTTATATAATTTATTCTCAGAACACAACTTGGGAAGGATTTTGGTGCAAGATAGAAAAATTCTCTCCATACAGTCCATACAGTTTTGGTTTGGGAAGAATGGCAAGTCATCACAGAGAAGGCAACAGCAAATGGAAAAATTATTTGATTCATTTGATGTTTGTTTTTCTCTTTGTTTTGAAATTTGTGTGCCGAGTCTATTTGAAAGTTAATTAGATTGGTTAATTTTTCATTTTTAGATATACAGTAGCTAAATGTGTATATTTCATACATTTTTACTAGTTTCTGTTAAAAGTTAAACTGATATGAAGATGAAATTCCCAGGTAGAAAGTTGTGTTACACAAGATTCTGGATGCATATAGTCTGCAACTTTCTAATAACCTCATTTGGATTAGCATTGTTACTTGTCATCAAGCTATCAAGTAAAATTGGGGGTAGTAACTGCAATGCAGAATAAGTGTGTCATACTGCTATGAATCCATTGCTACATCTTGCTTTGCTAAATGCTATTGCACTCTGTCTCTAGCAAAAAGAGAAAGAATGGACCCTTAAGTGTATCCTTGAAATTGGTAGGAGAGTTATCACAGGTGGTGAGGAGATTTAGCTCACCATTCTGATGTGAAGTATTACAGTCTAATCCAGAAATACATGAGGATCTAGCCTGGAGCTGACAATGTTTGTAGTTTTTCTCAAGGTAGTTCTGAACCAGGTGCACCTGTTTCAAACATCCACCTTTGCGTGGAGAGCCGTATAGGAGCTTGGTTTCAGAATCACTTGTTAAGTATGCTTTCACTTAGAGGAATAAAGTCTGATAAGATATATGTGAATTTGTACAAAGAGTGAATTTGTTTCTGGTATGGCCCGTATTTGTTTTTGAAAGCGGTGTATTTGACATCCTTAGTGTCCATCCAAGAAGTACGATGTTGTGTGGAGAAATTACTTGAATCGTATTTCACAATTTTAATTTTTTACTGTTTTAGGATATTTAATTTTTCCTCTCCTTCCTTGAATCTTTCTTGAAAATCTCTCCTTGAATCGAGTGCCTCTTGTTCAGTTAAGTTTATAATGAATATTACAGTGCTCTGTGTTCAAGTGAAGTGAGTTCCTTGCTACTTCTATTCTAAGGGTAATCCTCCTCTCTCCCCACAATAATTTATTCATTTTTTTTCTTAAAAAGAAATTATATTTATGCCTTCACACAAGGGAGAAATATTATAGTGATATACATACTGTGTGGCTAAAGGATAATGTTTATGGATCAGAAGGCCTGTTATAATTACCTAGTAGCCTCTGACAGTTTGGGTGAAAGAAATTGTTGATGCATATGAAGTCTTCAGGGTAGGAGAGTGGAAGTAAATTCTTGACATTGTATTAACATGTATCTTTCTTTATACATAAACTGTATTCCTACATTAGACTCTATCAGGTACCACTGAACTATAAAAGTCCAAAGTTGAACAGAACAGCAGAGGAGAACATAGTTCCTTACTTTGTAAAATAGTTTCAGGCTGTCTGGGGATTCATGCCCGTTATCTTTTTCCTACTTGGCTGAATTAACTCTTGGAGTCCTTAACCTGGTATTTGCTCAGTACTGCTGCAGCTTTAATGACTAAGGTTTGTCACTTGCTAACACTCCCTTCCAGCATAGAGAAGAAGGTTGCAAATGTGGTCCTTAGGTAGAAGCAGTAGGATGATAATGGTCAGGAGTTTCCTGAAATGTTTTGCCTATTCTCCAGCTCCAGAATTTTTTCTTTCTACTGACAAGGCTGTGGGAAAGAAATGAGTGAACTATCTTTCACTCTGAAAGACATGGATAATGAGGTTAAAATTAATGTGTAATATAATTTATATACTGCTGAAAAACTAATTTTTGCCATTGCCATTCCTCTTCAGACAGGCATGTTCTGCAGTGGGAGGAGCAGTATTGCCTATAAAGGATGTCCATAGAAATGTGTTTAGATTTCCGAAGGTGATGATTTGAGCTGAAGCTGTGGGTTTAAATTCTAAAAAAGAATTCTTAGAAATGGCCATTTGCTGCTGACAGGCCTTGCTTCAGCAGTTATACTTCATAAATCTTTCTATTTCAGAGCAGCAACCATAAATTTCAAGTAGTCCGTGAGAGGGAAATTGAGATGACTTAAGTCTCTGATCATTCATTCCTTGGAGACATGGAGCTTGGGTAAAATTGCTATAAATCTTTTGAGTTGTTTATATGATAAAGAATGTTACTAAGTTTTATCACTGTAACTCTACCTTAGTTCATTAAATTAAGGAGCTCACCAACATCTGTCAGATTATTTTCCTTTTCCACATATTGGTTATTTGTTAGTATACTTTAGGCAATTCAGGGTAATTTTAATACAAGAAGTAATTCCTTTTCATTCTGTTTTCATAGGTGAAGAAACACGAATGTCAGATTAGGAAGGGACTCCTGCTTCCTGCAGTCTAGTGCCAAGCTCTTACGTCAACTTAGCAAGCACTGTCTTAAAACTGGATAGAACCTTGTCTAATTACCTCTATATTAAAGATCTATTCCAGATTGCTCCACTAGTCATTTGCCATTTCCCCTTTTTTCAGCATTGCTATTAAAATAGCTATCGAATAAATCTATTCCTTAACTTTTCCCCCAAATGTTATGATTATATAGTACAAATATCCTCTCACCCTTTATATTACTGACAAAACAACCTGAAATTTATTTAATCTTTTAGATGCATCTTCTGTTCCTCTGATTGTCTTACTGACTCCTCACTATTTCCATTTGAATCTATTCTTTGAATCTATACAGCTAGTATTCCAGGTAAAACCACCTCAAGATCTTGAATAATATTAGTGCTTTCCTTTCTTTCCTGGAAATGCTTGGATGGACTCATACACACTTGAGCAGTATTTCTTTTATATGGCTTCTGCATGCTTGCAATTTAGTCACTAGGTGTAGTACTAGGTATTGTACTTCTATGTTCTTCTCTCTCAGTTTTTGAAAATATCAGTTTCTTCAATAAATTCTTACTGAATATTAAGCTAATTGTGAGGGTTCGAGGGGGATTCTGAATATCAGCCAGCCCAACCCCCTGCTACAGCAGGTTTCCCTACAGCGCAGGGAAGCATCTGGTTGGGTCTTGAATATCTCCAGAGAAGGTGAGTCCACATCCTCTCTGGGCAACCTGTTCCAGTGCTCTGTCACCCTCACAATAAAGAAGTTCCTTCTCCATGTTTGTACACAACTTTGTGTTCCAGTTTTTACCTGTTGCCCCTTGTTGCTGCACGCCACTGAAAAGGCTTTGGCCCCATTCACTTCACTCCCAGTGATGATGTTTAACCTGTTGTAACCTAATACTTCCTACTGCTAAGATTTTTCTTTCTCTATTTCAGTCTTGTAGTGATTTAGTGTTTTCTGTGTTCATATTATCTGTAAGTGCTAATTCTTTATAGTGAGTCTTTGAGGATTTTTTGATGCAAAACATATGGCAGGTTGTGCCATATACTTATTACTTGTCAGATGCTTCAGCAAAATCTGTCTGCTTCTTTATTTTTTATAGTTAAATGAAGACAAAGTTTGTTTTATTTTCCATGACTACTTGAGCTCCAGTTAGTTGAATTGCTCACTGCAAAAAGGTTTAATACTTCTCTTCTAAAAACTAAAATCCTTTACTCTGAATTTTGGCAAGTCTGTACAGTAGTGGGATCTGCCCAAACTTGGAAATGTAAATGTTAGTAAGGCTTTATTGAGTTGAGTGCTACGGGATATGTAGTAAAGACACTAACTATTCAACTGAAAATATGAATGAGATGGTGTTCTGAATGAACTTAAATTTTGGTGTTGAATACCAGAAGCTTCATATGAAAATAGATCTCTAACTTGGAGATTCGAGATTATATGTTAAAAGTACTCCTACTTTTTTCCCATGCGTTATAAAAGTAAGTCTGAAAACAGTTGTGGGAGGGTTGCTGAATTGTCTTAATTCTGTGGATACTTTCAATTTCTGGTGAATGGGAAGCTGTGCTCTTCTTCAGTTCTGAATTATAGTGAAGATCTAATCCCATAGACTGTTTAAGCTGAAGCATTGTGACATGGCTGAGGTCAGCTGAAGTATTAGAAGGATTTTGATTTCTGGCAGAAGGTGGATAGTTAGTAAATGTTAATCTAGTCTGTACTCTTACTTCCCGGCTAAAATTACATTTATCATTTGGAGCTGCAAGGCTCTTGCACAATTAGAGTACAGCTCTGCAGTGATCTTTCCACTTCAGCAAAAATATTGTCATCCTAAATTGCTTCTGCTGAATGGAGGACTCCAATCTCATGTTCCCTAAGCAGACACACACAAAAGTTCCCTAAGTCTTCAAGTGTGTGTGAAAAATTATTCGGGGCCTGAAGAACATGTCTCTTAGAAATGCTTTGTTGTGACAGTACTTGGTGGTTAAATAACCAGTATATTGGTCACTGAGATCCAAAATTAGTATTTTTCCTCTGGTTTGAATCCAGTACACTTTCCTGGTGAGTGGGCTGATAGATGCTACACAGATTGTAGACAAAGCAAACAGTCTGTCTTTGTTTTTAAACACAGCTTGATTGCACTGAGAATGTTCTCCTGTCTTTCAGGGAAAAAAAAAATCTACCAGAAAAGCACTCCCACAAAACATCAGCATTTCAGGGTCGGTTTTTCATCCTTTCTACGTACTTTGTAGAGTACAGAATGTGCCATTGGGATGCAGTTATTCTCCAGCCTTTCTGTTGAAGATCTTGTCAAATAATGTTTCAAGTCTTTGAATCCAAAATGGGCAAGCAACAAGCGTGACTTATTTTCTGAAGGGCAAGGTATGGATACTGTTTCGTGCTCTGAACAGGAATGCTTGCTAGGGCATTCATTATTTTAGTTCCTGTTCTGGATTTCTTCTTTAGCTTAATAATTGTGGTTGTCACAGAGCATGTCATGGAACAAGGAATGGATAACAAGATGACAAACTAACTCTAGGAAATAGTTTACACAATTAACTAACTGAAATGCAAATTCATCTTGAGGATCAATCTGCTTTCCTCACTGAAAATAGACCTCTATTTCAAATACATGCCTTCTGCTGATGAAAATATTTTATCACAAGGGGGCACCAAAGACTTTTGTTACAGAATAGAACTTTTTTTTTTTTTAATTCCTTGTTTTAACCCTTACCCACCAGCTCAACATTGCGAATACAAAATGTTTTGAATAGCTTGAAACAGTGGTGGCCATAATTCCTGCCCCCAGGAGATGCATACCAAAATCTTCTGTCAAGAGAAGAGTGGCATCCTGGGAAGGAATTCAGATGGTATTGCTTCTTCGGGGCCACCTTTGCAGGATGAAGCTGTGCTGGGTGCATAGCCAGGTCCTACAGCAAGTGGGCAAGATTGGCCTGAACAGCCTCAGTTCCTCTCTCAGCCATGGACTTCAGTCATCCAGCAGTCTCTATGGCAGCCTGGTGCTGTCTGCAAAATCTGTCCCATTATGCCTCATGGTTGAGGTATTTGAAAACCAATAGTTTCAACAACTGTACATTTTGGGCTTATTGCAAACTATTTTTCAAATATAGACAATGTTTTTTGTAATAAAATCTAATATAGTTTTACAAAATGAGTAATTTACAAGTCTATCCTCCCTCTATCTTGTTCTAAAATGATAGAGGGGAAAATCTTACTGTATGCATTTTGTTCATATTTAATTGATGTGCTGATGGCCTCAGTGAACAGGAAAGGGAAAACATTAACTTTGTAAAGAATAAAATTGGAATGGGGCAAGTATTCCTATGTAAGACACTTCAACTGCTATCAGGCAATTTTTCTTACTTTAAGTCTGTCAGATGCAGTCTGGGGTGAGAATTTGGGAATATAATATATTCTGTGTTCTAAAGTCTAGGAGAAGAAAGAATAATTTAACTATATATTTAAAAAGGCTAGAACCCTATGCTTTTCTGAACCATTGAAATCCTAAGGAGCTCCTACGGGGTTAATAATTATTGTACCATACTTAATATCTATTGTGTTGGCACTGGTCTGTTCTGGAAGCTGATGTATATGGAATCTTTCTTCTTTCCTCCTAATTTTTTCCTAGCTAGATCAGTCTCCCAGTCTACTTTCTTACAGAGATGTACAAGATGTACAATCCAGAAAGGTATGGATCAGTCGTCATTGGGAGGTGCTGTTATGAATTCACACGCTGGATGCATCAGCAATAATATCCCTTGTGGAGAATTCGGCTGTCAGCTGGGGATCCCAGCTTTAGGGGCTGTTTTTGATGTCTGTTTGCTTGTAACAGCAAGACTCAACAGAATGCATTTACTGTGTCTTGCTGAGTATATGCTGCCTGTTGCTAGGCAATGATTTTATCAAATATTTTTGGCATTATTGGCATATGTTGTCACTATCTAATGAAGTTGCTTCTTATGTCTTTCATATAAAACCTGTAAGTGACTAGGTCACCTGTTGAGCCGAGATCAAGGAACTGATCCAACTGAAGCCAAGCTACAAGTAACACCGGGGGAAAAATATCAAGACATTTACTTGTATAATTAAAAGTGAGAAGTGGTGGTAAACTTAAAAAGCTTGAACTAGCACTAGTACAAATCATGACTCCAGTTCATCTACATGAAAAACAGAGAATAGACAGGAACAATGCAATCTTTCATCCACGGTATGTCCCCTTATGGTAAAACCATTGAGAGAAATATTTGCAATAGTTTCTTTATTTCTATCTTATGTTTCCTTTGAAAGCAATGGTATGTTAACTGTAGTAGGGCCGCTAGCAATAAACTCAGTTGCTGTAAATTTATTCAGCACACAGTTTTTATCATCTATGTGGTTTATTAGCTATGGGGCTAGTAGTTCTTTCCTGGTTTTCATATTGCCCCCACAGAATGACTCATTTCTATACTCATCTTCAAATTTCATGAGTCTTGCTGAATAGGTTTTTTCCAATCGTGTTCTTTAGTTCTTCGTCCAAAAATTAGAAAAGTTAATGCAATATTCTCCTAAAGTTCTAGCAGTTCTCTGAAGGTGTGAATGCAAATTTCTGAAGTGATCATATGATTGTAGATACAAAGTAGGTAGCTGTCACATACAAGATAGCAAGGGTATGATTGCATCACAAACTGTCAGGTGGTTCTACCAAATTTCAAATCAATTTCCAGGTACACCTCCATATTCTCTATCTTACTCTAAGCCCCATATTAAGAAAGGGAAATCAAACTTGAAATCAAGGCTTTAAACTTGATAAGACACCTTATCCTGGCAGAATAACGCTGTTACAGGAATCTGTGGATCACTGGTGACATGGACAAGTCAGGGACTATTCTCCAGGGACTATCCTAATAGAGACCTTTGTACAAGTGGATCTCTTTGGATTCACACTGCATTTGTCAGTCTTGTTCATTAGTAAAATCTTTGTAATGTTGATAGATGAAAGGTTACATTGTATGTCTTCTTTTACTATTTATCCCTTCCTACCTTAGTCTAAGTGAGAAAGAAAAAGCTTATCTTTAGGATTGATTGACTTTTTTTCTCTTCAGAATTCTGCCTATTCATCTTCCTAGTAAGTGTTTCTTCCTGTGTCTGCACTTTTTCTGTCAGAATTGCATTAAACTGTGGTATGAACTTGTGTTATCAGAGTCAATGCACAAAAACCATGCCACCGCAACAGCTGGCTTCTGCCATTTTCTTAATAGAATCATTCAAGGCATTTAAAGGCCAGCTTACTGACAATGAATTCATGCTTTCCCTTCAGGATTTAACTCCCATTTTGGCAGTCCTGCAGTCAATATTTAAACAGGTTTCCTAGCACCTGTTTTCCGAACATGAGGTTGCTGCTTTCACAGATACAAAACCTAAAATGTATGTGGCAATCATCCAAAGAAGAAAGAATAATAAATTTAAGTAAGACTGGATTTTTGTAAAGGTGGCCAAATATTAACAATAATACATGTTAAAGTGTCCATGTGCATCTGAGATGGGAAGCTTCCATTGAAGTCAATGAGAATTAGTTCATAGCTGTCATTGGAGATCCATCTGGATGCCTATCTGCATTTCTCTTAATGGTACTGTTAGTTTTGTATGCCATTAATTATGGAAATGTTCGTGACTTCACTGTGATCATTGGTAGGAATCAAGCATACATTAGGATCAGAAAACTGAAGTGGACATTCATTTCATATAGTAAAAATAAGGGGAGTAGAGAAAGAAAAATGTGAGAGATAAGATGAATCTTTAAATCCAAGTTTCACCACCTGATGAGATTTTAACTGGTTAACTAGCAACAGAAAATGAGGAATGAAAGTTCTCTTTCTCCAGACACACTCACAGGTTGATTTAAATGTGTGTTGGTAACTAAGAGAACGAGTAAGTGATAATGACTGCTGACAGGTTCTCTGTGAGAGAGTACAGTCTGTATTTCCTGATGAGCGTCATCCAAAATCAATCTCTGAAGTATACTACAAAGAGAACAAAGACCTGAGGGTTTTATACTGAAATATACCAGATGACAAGAGAGAAAAAGGACTTTTGTTTTTTACTGAATTGTTTCCAAACTTCATTTCCATCTAAGCTGACTTGTGGCTTCCACTTCATATTTAAAAAAAAAAATGTGCATTCTTCATGCATCTATTGCTGTTTGTTCTTATAAATATACAAGCAAATTTGGAAGTTTAGGAGAATATTAAGAACTAAAGCCTATATCTAAGCATACATCAGAAAGAAAAACGGGCAAGGGGAAAAGGAAATGTCCACTGAACATTAACTTTTTAAATCATAGTAAGTAGTTTGGTTATAAGACCATGCAGTTTCATATGCAATGCAATTCTGCTACCAGTTAGAAAGACTTCTCTTTGCTTTTTGTGTTGTCTTGTTATGTATGTTAGGTGTACCAGTTTGAAATATTGTATAAGCACAACAAAATATGCCCTGATACGTGGCACTAAGAAATCATGCATCCAGATGTATTTCATTGAGCATTAACCTACTGTTTGTCGCATCTTCCTGAATAGAAGCTACACAGAGAGAGCTTCACTTGAGTGATTAATATTTCATCAGAATAATGACCACACTAATTAAATTGTCTGCAGCTCACTTAAATCTGGGAGACCAAAACTTTACATTTTGTTGGTTGCTTCTGTTGAATATGTTTGTCAGACATATCAAACTTTTAGCTGAAGTGCCTGTCTTGGCTATGATATTATTTAGTATCTCTTAGGTCTTTGGAGGTATTATTCTTCCCTTACATGAAAAGCAAAACATAACAAAATATGCTAAGAGGCAAATCTGCCTTCTAACAATGTTCCACTGGGAAAACTAGAGACATTACTCTGGTATTTAGGAATTAGAACTGTGATTAGGGTATTTGGGTGGGCACCTCGATGAATGAAAATGTGCATTTGAAGTAAAGGCTGCAAAATATCATGTCTTTCCAGGAAATTAAGCCATTTTATCTTGTCCCTGTGATATTTGATTTGCTGTTTGTTTGTCTTCGACAGTTGTCCACTCCAGGACTGTAAGCTGTAGTCCCTACATGCATTTCTTCTGTTTTCACTTAATCATGCCTTCCACCAACATCATGTAGTGATTAAAACAATCCTTTCTTTTTTTCACACCTGCAGATTATGTCTGGAGATACTGTAAATTTCTACGCATGTGAAAGCAGGCACAAGTGATAGAGTTTGCTGTGAGTAGAAAGGCTGTAGTCCATTTTGGAGACTTCCTGAGCACAGGTGATAGATTAAGCTTCTCAGAGAAGACCTTTATGTAACTTACATACATGCCATACTGATCCCAATGGTGTTTACACAAAGCTACTGGAATCAGTACTGTTCTGGACAGTAGAACCTCTGAGGGATCTTCTATGCCAAAAAAACCTGTAGGTGCCATAAGAGTTCAAGCAGTTCTAGGATCAGATACTCACTAAGTAGGAAGTCTTCAGATCCCAGTTACAGAACACCTAAAATCCATTGAAATCCTCATGGAGAAGCTTGAATTCCTTCCTCATGCACAATTTTATTTAAGCAAACTAGAAATATCATTTTTCTCTTCTATTCCTTGAGCCCACTAATAGGGGAGTAGGCTCTTTTCTGCTTCTCAGCGTCTTCTTAACTGAGCAAAAATGTAGCTGCCTTTGGGTTTCTGCTAAGTTGGGGCCGTGGAAGCAGTGGGGAAGGCTGTTTCCAAGGCTGCAGCTGAAGTATCGAGCACATCACAATGAGATGCATGTCAGGAACACCCCAGGTTTCAGCTCAGTCTGAGGAATGCCAAGCTTCTCTCTTTTTTTCTTATGTGGCTGAAGTGGAAGCTCCCTGCCATAGATGCGACTTCCTTTGTTACCTGTGATCAAGCCTCACAGTCTGCCTAAGGATACAGACTTGTTTGATGCATTTCCTCATTGGTTGTACAGTTTGAGATTTTCTTTAGAGGTAAATCACACCTGGTTGAAGGATTCTGCTAACACACTAAAAGGCTGAATACCATTTTGAACTAAGAACTGCTTACGCTGCTTGAGAAAAGTGTTTAATCTCTTTCTTCAAATAGCCTCAAATTCCTACATCACAGACACCTCTTTTGTGGCTGTACGGTCAACAAACCCATTATGTGAGCCTGCTTCGGGGAGCTTCACATCAGCAGTAGCAGTTCATGCACCAGCTCAACTCATTGCGTGTTGTTTGCAGTGCCATAGCAACCCAGGCCTGCTGAGAGACGCAGCAGAGACCAGGAGTCTGCAGCCAGGCCCAGGAGTTCTGCAGCTTCCATTTCTGGTCTGCAGGGAAGGATTTCACCTTTGTAAATGAGGTTGCCATCCTGCAGGGATGTGTGACAGGCCTTTGGTGCATAGCTCCAGCATGCAGTCGAAGAAGCTTACAACTGGTATGTAATGCTTCCTGAGCAGGGTAATGGGCTGGATCAGTGTTCCACAGGGAGTCCGGCCCTCATGTGACTGCCTCAGGTGCAGAGAAACTGATACAAAGGAGAAAGATTTTCGCTGTTAAGTTTAAGCTTGACTAGCAAAACTCATCAGTCTGAAGAGACAGCTGTGATCCCTTAAGAGGCATCACAAAAGATTTTTGAGATTTTTCTGTCCGAGAACACCCCAAATTCTTTTTTTTCCTTAATTTTATCTTATGAGTCACACTATTTGCTGTTCAAGACACTCAGAGCCTAATGCAAGTCTGTATTTTCATTAAAATCAGCAAGATTCTACTAATCAATTTTGCAGAGAAAAGTGGACAAGCAGATAACATATATATATGAGAAATAATTACATTAAAGGATACTTTAATTGTATTTTAATAATTCTTGCAATACTTGATGGTTTTGTGTATCGGTCAACATTACTGTATCTTCTTAGTATTTATTTTATTTCCTCAGGTTACATTATTTTACTTCAGAATATCCAGAAAGATTGTCATGCCTCAGTACTTGCTTCTGCTCAGTAACTGTAGTTAAACAAGCTTGGTTGTATTGCTTGCACAATATGTGATATTTCATTTTTGTGTTTCAGAGCCTCCGTGTATAACAGAAGAAGTGTTTGTAAGTACGTTTTATAAGGCTTGATCATTCATTTTGTCATGCAACTGTAGAGCAAAAAAAAAGAAGAAAAGTTTTTGGAAACTGCTTTCTGATTTCTCACTTCTTTCATCTTCTAAGTATGGAGTGACATTTACAATTTTCCCAGACAAGGAAAAATCACAGAATACTTAGTTTGAAAATAATTAGAAAAAAAAGAAAAAAACAACAAAAGGGAGAAACAGGAAAGTGTGGAGAATAAAGACGAAAATGGAAAGAAAAGTGAAATAGGATGAAACAAAGAAACAATCAGTGGGAAGGTTCTACATCACAGGTTTAACCCGTTTTTTCCTTCTTTTACCTTTCCTGTCCTTTTCTTGTAGCTCATTGTGTTTGTCTTCTCATTTGAAAGGTAGATATGCTTGACTGTTAGTTCATGAGAAATGAAAACCTCTATCTCACAGCTTAGATAACATTTCTCTCTTCTTAGTTGCAGATGCCTCTGTAACTGCATAAGTATGTTTCAAAGTACCAATGTATTGCTATTCATTTTGGGAGACTCCAGATGCTAATATGATTATAATCAATCTGAATTCGTGCAGAGAAAAACTATATATACGTAACAGATATTTAGCATATATAAATACATACATGAGGATGCATATGTGTATATAAAAGCATTTCTTAACTGCAATTTTACATCACGTTAAACCTTGGTTCTGAGAGATACTTCACGTGACCATCTATATTAGACTCCAGGTAAACTTACGCAAGGACACGAAGCTGCCAGAGTTCTATGCAGGATCAGGATTTATATTAGCTTAAAATTTTGATATTTAAAGATGCTGTTTATTATAAATATTTCAAGCGTGGAGAGGTATTTGATGCAATGTGAAATACAAATTTTTTAAAAGTTCAGCTTCTTCTCTGTTTTCAAACAATATCTCTGCATATCTGTGCTTTTTTCATGATGGCAGTAATAGAGGGCTAATTAGGTTTGTTTCTATGAAATATCTAGGAAGTAGTTGCACACTTTGCAAAAATGGTTTTAAAATTCATTTCAATGTTAAAAGACTGATGGAGAGCAGGCCCAGGCCATGTTTGTACACCAGCTGCATGAAGGCCGAGGCCATGTTTGTACACCAACTGCACGAAGGCAAAGCTGTGAACCCTATCATCAAAACTGCAGTCGTGGAACAATATTTAACACACCTTGCCCTCCAGTTGCAATTATAAAACAGCTTTTTCTAGTAATAACTTTGACTGTGCAGCAGGAAAGATGGAATGGGTAGAAATTAAACAAAATGCTTCCTGACACCAAAAGTCAAAGTTATAGCACAGTATATACAACCCTATAACCTATAATATTCAAATATGAAAGTGCAATTATGCTTTTAGATGAAAATAAGGCTGACCACCAAAAATATATATATATACCTGAGGAAAGTATATTGTGTTTGTAGATAGAGGCGGTTAAGTAGCAAAGCTTTCATTAGTAAGATCATAAACATTTTATTGATTAGTGATTCAATGTGTTTATATTTCTTGCTGTTATATGGGACTGCAGAGAATTATACTTCTGGCAAATTAAAAACACGTGTTACCTGCATATTCTTTAGCAGCTTGTACTGCTAATAAATGATTTGTTTTCAATAAGCCTTTTGAAACAGTGAGCTATTTGCAAAGTGTATTATCATATCTAGCAATCTTCAGGCTCATCTTTATCAGTTTGACATCTAAGTTGTGCATTCCCAAACCAATGTGAGGCAGACTGCAGTGTGTTTCTAATGATTTTCTTTGTTAGTTCATTGCTGAATTGAGATTTCTGGATCTGATTGACTGCCTAGCGGCATTTGTGGGAAAATTTTCTGTTGGCTTCATGTTGCTTTGGTTTAGATAGTTGGTAAATTCTCCAGTACAATCAGTACCCTACCATATCTAGGCCCACGGTACTACAACTGCACTGGACCATGGACCTGTGATCCAAATTAAATGTTTTCTGTAAGGCAGAAAGCCTTGCTTCCAGTGTCGTCTTCAACCATTTAAATTCAAGAAAGGAAACAAAAACCTGCAGATGCAGCCTCGATTCTGATGAAGTCAGTAGGAAGCTTCCCAGTTCTGTCAGATTGCAATTATGGCAGATACTGCTTGCTTGGTGAGCCAAATTATAGATCAGTAAACTCCCTCTTATTCCCTAAAGCATCTCTGAGCAGCAGTGTGGGAGTAGAAGCAGGGTCTGCTGAGCGTCTATACTCCCCTCATTCCCCGATGGGAGAGAGAAAGGTATAAAGTGAGGCATTTTTAGACCATTAGCTTATACACATTTTTTCAAAAGTAAACATGCAAGATGTCCAGCATTCAGAAGCTTCTGGGTTTATGAAGGCTTTATCTGTGAATTTCTTGGCAAGGCGTTTCCTTTCACGTGTTTTTTAAATTGCTGAGGACCTCAGTGGTGTGCAATGGCTAGAATCTAACAATGATGCATTGACTATATTCTCAAAAGTGAGAAATGACATTTTACAAAAGTTCACATGTCATATCTCATGGAAAAAAATGTTGTTTGAGGCAACAGTGTGTTCAAAACATGTTAGCACAGCTTATTATAAGCCTTGTTTTCTGGTTTTGTGTCTCTGCAGGAAGACTACTTAGCCACAGATGCTATGCTTGTGGACTACTTTAATGAATTTTTGAGTCTCCCGGTAAGCACCTTACAGAAATCCCTTGCAAAATACAAGAAACATCTTACTAATAATAAGTTAATCCAGTTAGAACATTTTGTCACTGGAAAGCTAAATGGCTTTCACAGTATGTCTATAGTCTAATAGTAGCAGTTCTTACTATTCAACTTTACTATCAGTGTCAGGGAAAATCACACAGTATCTGGACTTCTGGGGATGGATTTTCTCTTGCAAATATCTGTAGTTAACTCACAGTGCACCAAAATATTGTGGATATGAAATGAAAAAGATGTAAATACGTTAAAAGTATGAAGAGTCCACTTTTATTACAGCATCATAACACACCGATAAAACCAGTGTTTGTCCTTTTAAGTTCTGCTGGCAATGTATTCAGTGATTAATAAATATTTTAGCTCAAGAACCAGCTCTATGTTTCTTCATGACTGTGAAAGTTTCAAAATTGGCGCTCTCCTTTTCTCCTCCCACCTGCAGCTAAAAGGACACAGCTTTCCATTGTTTTCTTTGTGCTGATCCAGCTGCAGTTAGACGAGAACACCCAGTGCCCTATGTATAACCAGTATATATATATTTAACCCTATACTCTGCTCCTTTTCCCCATCAACTACCCTGTTTCCCCATGCTCTCATGAGAGTCACGTGTACTGTCCTCCTCCCTCAACATGGCAGCTTCACTCAGTGTCATCTTAGTACTGTTGGATCCTCATTCCCTGTTCCTGCACTTCACATATTTGCTCCTTTGTATGATGGCACAGCCCTTTTGCAGTTTCACTCATAGCTCCCCTGGGACCTCCCAGCCAACCTACCCCAGAGTGCCCCACAGCCTTTTGCCCTCCCTATCCACTGCAGCCAAATGTGCTGCACTACAAGGATATACTGATTTCTGCAACTTGCTTGATAGGAATTGCTACCAGCATTAGGATATTTCTTGGATGCCTGTGTCATTTTTTTCTATATGAAAATAGAATCTGGAAGCATTAAAAATTCTCTATCAGAATGTGGGTTTTGTGCACAACAGCGATACTGACTTCTCTCAGATCTCAGCCTTTATACCTTTCCACCTCCTTGCAAGATTCTTGAAACTAGATTTTAAAAAGCGATAAAGATGCAGCTAGAAGAAAATGTGTAGTGAGAGGGTTCATTTCTCTGTCTCTCTCTCTCTTTTTTTTTTCTGCAGCTGCTATAGGGTAATTGTATAAATCCAAGCCTAACTACATAGCCTTTAAACTCCTTCCATGTGCCAGGTTTTTCTTAGCACAGGAATACCATCCTCCATGCTCATTTGGAAACTATGCTTCAGGTTTTCCCCAAATCACAGAAAATCCCAAGTGGGAAAGAAGTTCAGCTCACTCAGTCTCTGGGTCTCCTTGGATATGTACGGGTTTCAGGACATCTTTTAGAAGCCAACATTCTCTTTGGCCTCACAGGGCTCCTCAACCCAGAGTCCTGGCTCAGCTCAGCAGCTCTGAAATGCAGCAGTTGTCCCAGCCCTTCCAACTTCTCTGAAGCCCACAGCAAAGAGTTCACAGACAGTCCTGAGTAAACACTGCTTTATGCTGGTAATCTTGGTAGGTTTCTGAGATGACACACGGTCTCTATTTATTTATTGACATATGTTCATGAAAACAGAGGATGTATTAGCTGTGTTTATTTGTAATGTTCTCATAATTGCTTTTATTTTGTCTTTGATCTTTTCTTGGGGATTTACCCTCCACAGGATTAAGTTCCATTAATACCTTGCGTTCTGTGGTTTGAATATTTTTTACTCTGAATTTCCCTCCACTTCTCAGAACACTTTGACTAAAACACCACATTGAAAATTCCATTGCTTTATTCTTGTCGTGCTTATCCGCTGTTGCCTAGAAACGGTATTACCCAGGTGTGTTAGTTGTCAGGCAACAAGTTAAACTGAAAATGTTGTGTGACCTGATACAAGAAATCAGTGGTAGTATATGCTTATTTTAAGAGACTGTCTCTGTATTGATTTATAAAGCAACTCCGGTGTATGGAAAATTATATCACTGGGAACTTGCTATAGCAAGACTTTTTCTTTTTTTTTTTTTCCTTTGATTTACAAAATATCCTTTAATGAAATAATGAAGTTATAATAATATTTGGTACAATTTGACATGAGTACTGGTGTACCCCAAAGATCTGCACGCTGTAAAGAGAGACAATTTGTAAGGAAAGTACTTCAGAAAGATAAAAATCCCGTGAGGGCTCTTGCTGCCAGTACGCCGGTGATATACAGCCTCAGAAATCAGTCCCGTGACATACAAACAAGTTACACCTTTTGTAGTAAATAATCAGAAATGAAAAAATTATGAGAAGCATTGGTATACATACATTTCCATTTGGAGCTGTCAGCAGTCCCTAGAATTCAAATCTTTGATTCATTTAAAACATCAGAGAATATGCTTATCCAGGAATGAAAAACCATAAGTCAGAAGTCTCCATCCAACTCCATGTTGGAGGCCTCATTAATATCAACTTGCTTCTCCCATGCCCAACAGGAGCTACCTGCTTAATGAAGGGAAAACAATTAAAGCGTAAGGAATAAAGTTTGGGCCTGTTGCTCTTTCTGAAAAAAATAGAGTCGGCCTGGAAAACCTGATGCTGTCAAGAATAACATCAGGCTGGACCTATGAGTAGCAGATGACAGAAAGGGCAGAAGGAAATCCACACTACTGCACATTTCAAGCCCTTCTCTGTTTTGAAGATGGCTGTGAATCATTCTGTGAGGCTACAATGCATGCTCATCAATTTCCTCTGGTGTTTTCCATGTCCGTGGAGGGAGGCTGCTGGTGCCATTAAAACCTCCCTTAAAAAAGCTTTTAAATCAGTTAGGCCTCACATGCATGTTATGTTGAGTTTTATCCAGGACTAAAGCATCTTTGACTTTCAAGGAAGCAAAACAATCTATCCTAACTTTTTTTCCTACTGAAAGTGGCTTTACTCATAATTTTCCTTTCTTCTCTCTTAGATGATGGTTTGTGATTGTAACTTGTTTCTTACTCATCAACAGAAGGGAAATCCTGGACTCACTAAAATCAGTGGGAGATGTGGCACTGACCATATGACCATATGCAGTCTGAATTTTCCAGGCACTTCCTAGAGCTGCTCAAATTCTTTTCTGGTCTGGATTCTCAGTGACTTTTATTTATGATACATATATATACCCGTCTTAAAGATGTTTTGGCAAAACTCCTGGATGAGATTTTGGTTCATTCCCACCCTTTCAGGGCCTTAACCTAAGAGGAAGCCAAGCTGCGGTCATCCTGTTTCTCTTGGGATCAAACTACATTACTTGGGGTGGGATATGGTGAGGATATTTACACATTTGTTAGCTGTATCTGAAGTATATCTGAAAAGTGTTAAGGCAGAGAACAGCAAGATTTATATGTCTGATATCCTGGCAACACAGTGATGGATGCTGTTTTGGTTTTGTTTTGGGAGGACTGAGGGAAATTTCCCTTCAGTTAAGTGTATAACTTTAGGTTTCAGGATTATATATTCTATTTATTCTTCAGCTGAAGCCATATTCAATGTACATATGACAGCTAGGAAATTTCTGTCAAAAACGTACAGACAATTGTTTATATTTTTAAAGTATCGCTGTACCACAATGTGAAAACAGTTTTTGTTGTTTGCTTGAAGGTTTTTATTTGAAGCTCA
Source organism: Pavo muticus (assembly GCA_016647715.1). Classification (NCBI taxonomy): domain Eukaryota; kingdom Metazoa; phylum Chordata; class Aves; order Galliformes; family Phasianidae; genus Pavo; species Pavo muticus. The sequence goes on along the minus strand of JACDJE010000117.1, from coordinate 1,352,353 downwards.
AATAACTGCACTGAGTAATCTCAGTCATACTGGGGCCAAAGGGAAAATTGCCCATGGATTATAGTTAGTAAAGTCTGCAGACTTACTTGTCGGTATTCTCAAATCCTTGTTGATCCTATTTATTGTTCCAAATCGATAATGTATGAATCCCAAGTTTCAAGGCTCCTGCCAAAACTAATTTTTTTCTTTTCTTAAAACATCTTGCAGTATAATTTGGCTAGGGAGCTTTTCCTCTTTATCTTCAAAGGATCAAAAACTGGCCCAAATTGAAAAAAGACTGCAGGGAAGAATGCATCAATACTTCTAGTCTTCGGTTATTGTATTTTTCTTGTCTCTAAATTGCCAAATTTGGGGTAAGAGCAGCATTTCTTAGTGTATTAGATTGGCACAAAAATTTCTTTCATAGTGTAGGCTATCATCCAGTCCTTAACACAGCATAGTCATCTTTACAGAAGAGATTTCTTGTTATTGCAGTGACCTAGAGTATCGGTGATGCCATAAACTTTTCCCATTATTGTCCTGTGAAACACTGTATTTTATGGCATTTGGCTTCTGTGGGAAAGGTTTTAGGTTTGCTAATTTTTTTTTCTGTGTGTGTGTGTGTGTGTGGCTTGTAATGTGTGGGAATGGTTAGAGAGTGTGTTTTGTTCTAAAGCTTTTCACATATTGAGAGGATTGACTGATTCTCTCTGTCTGGTACTGTAACTGGGAAAATGTTTCCTACAAAACATCAGCTTTATTTTTTTTTGGTTGGTGTTCCTATTTGATTTTATCATAACATTATCATTTTTATTTTTCTTGTGGGGATGAATTAAGAAGGTCATGACTTACCTCTTCTTTCATTACGCCAATATAAACTTTCTAGTTTATCATTCTAGTTTTCTTAAGTGAGCTGGTGAAATACGCTTCCCCAGAAAGGCTTTAAAAGTTCTAAAATGATTTCATATGATGTTTTGATGAAATATTCTATGTATCTGGAAGAATTTGGGGGTTGCACAGAATTGTAGATCTCTTCATGCCGGAAGTGGCCTCGTGGAGGTCTGTAGTCTTGCCTCCTGCTCAAAGCAGGTTCATCACTTTAGTGCTCAGACTAGGTTGCACATCACTTTCTTCATTTTTTTGGTTCATTTTGGAACCTCCAGTAATAGATTCCATAGACTCTTTGGACAGCCTGTTCCCACTCCAATTATCCTACTGTTATTTTTTTTCTTACTTCCAGTTGAAACTTCCCCCGTTTCGGTGTACATGTATCAACTCTTGTCCTCTCACCATGAACCTCCATGAAAAGCCTGGCTCTGTCAGTAATCTCCTTGTAAATACTGTCAGACTGCTGTTAGGTCCCCACAGAGCTCTCTCTTCAACTAAACAAGCCGTGTTCCCTCCCTCTCTCCTCACAGGGCTGGTGCTCCAGCTTGCCAGTCTTCTGCTGGGCTTACTGAAATTTATGAACATTCTTCTTGTACTGGGGAACCAAAACTGGATACAGTATTTCAGATATGGTCTTACTAGTGACAGGTAATGGGGAATAATTGCCCCTGGAGACAGGTAACTTACACCTTGGTCCAAACCTCAACATTTTGGACCAGAACCACCTGTTTCAGTCAAGTATGTAATATATGAAGTCTTTATCCTCTTAACCTATCATTATATGTTCTTTTGTTCCATTACTACGTGCCTCATAAATGATTTCTAGTTGGACACCCAAAACAGCAATACCCTTTACATTTTGAAACTTGTCACTGGCATCTGTTTCACTACATTAAAGTTGCCATATGTTTTCCATTCATTTAATTAGAATGTGTACTGACAAACCTAGATCTAGAGAAAGTTACAACGGGTATAATAAAAGTAGATGTAAACTATGGCATCTTTGCTTCATTTTCAATTTGAATAACATGTAACTAAAATAATCTGTTCCTATCTAGTTGCGTAGTCCTAGATTGTGGAATTTGAATTTTGTTTCCTTTTTTCTTCTGCAAGAAAGTGCATTTCAGATCCTGAGAGACTGAAGCACCTTGCCTCTTAGTTATTTTCTTCTGTTTCCTCCTTAAAAAGTTATATTTGGAGGCTATTGAGGTTATTAAGGTAGAAGTTGAACCACTTAGAAGTTGATAGCTGTCCAAATTAGCTTTGCAACTAAGTGAAATGTACACAGCAAATGAGGAGGAGGTCTGAATGGAGTACAGAGAGCACATAAAACGACAACATAAAAGCCTCTTTTAAATGCTGTTCAGTACTTCTGGAGAAAAGCACTAAACCTGCAGAGTACCCTGGAGAAAATTAATGCCAAAAGAGGCATGAGGTGTCAGAGAACAAAAACAAGCCTTGATTTCAACTAGGTAGGTAACTAAACAGACTAATGCAATTCAATGCATGACTCTGGCCAGTGACTCTCTGATGTCATAGGCCCTAATCGTATACTTAAAGCTCTCACATGCTACGTGCTTTGCCAGGCTGAGCCTTGGCAGTGAGACGTTATGGGATAAGCAGGGAATGTTGTAAGCACATGTTGCAGCCACATGGTTTTATTTTGGACATTCCTCTATATGACATTGATCAACAAGGGGACTTCAAACAGGAGCAACAAAATAGCTGGCACTGACATGGTTACTTTGGACTTATATAGGTGTAAAGAAGAATGAAATTGGTTTATAATATACTTCCATATTATATGTAGCACATATTTAATATATGTAATATGTACGTGAATTATGTCTGTGTGTGTAGATAGATATGCTTCTGTATGCATACTGTGATATATAAAGTTCAAGGAAATGAGAAGTACAGTACTTGAAATAATATAATAATCTTACTAAGCGCAGGGAAATGACAACTGTACAAACACCGGGTGGGAGCCTGTTTGGAATGGTGCCCAGAAGACTCTTGGCACTGGATCTGGATGTGGCCAGGATTTCACACTCTTGTTTTCTTCAGTTCTTGACCATGACGTGCCTTCTTGTCCTTCATCTCAGTACTGGGAGATGCTCATATGCTCTGGTTGCATAGATCCTCAGAGTCATAAATGTCTTGGGTATTCCTCAAGATTTCTGTAAAATCAACCAATGTAGTTGTGTATGATCACTAGCTACAGGCCATAGATGCTGGTAGATGTTTGACCTCCAAGTAATAACATGGGGAAAAGCCTTTCCTACACATGGCAGTCTTCAGATTCATCTTCCTCAAATGCTCGCACATTTTAGAAATCAGCTTCATTGTTGTTCTTTTCAAGCCTTGACTGTTTAAGGTTATGAATGTGAGAATGACATGGGAGATGTAATCCTGGAGGTAAGTAGTCTCCTGCCAGAACAGTTATTTAAGTCACAGTAAACTATATATTCTAGGAATTTGTGTAGTGGATCTATAATTTGCATATGAAAAAGAATGGTCTATTATCTAGAACGAGTCAAAATCGAGAGAAAGAAGCCTCATAATACCATCTTGCATTCTGTAGGATGATTCTATTCTATAAAAAGTAACTATTAAAAATGAGATATTTCCCTTATTTCGGTGTTATAAACTTTCCAAACTTCTTTTGTAGACTTTTGCCCAGCCAGTTAAGTTTAACTCAGACTTCGGGGTTTTTGAAGTAGTTAATGACATCCCACAACGCCTGGAACAACAGCTGAAAAAAATTCTACAGGATCAGAAACCTCCAAATCCCATTTATGATGTTATAAGAAAAGCAAAGAATGATGGGCAGTATTCCAAAAAGATCACTGATTCTTCAGCATTCAGTATTGATCCAAATTACAACACTATGGTAAGCATCTTGCAGCCACTGGATTTATATTTAGATCTTACTGTAGAGATACTGGCAGTAGTTATTGTTGTGTTTGGCTTGGTAGCTTGGGAAAAATGTTAATTTATGTTAGGAAAACATAATGATGGGCCAAATTGTGCCCTGCAATGCACATGTGTCTACCAGACAAGTGAATGGAATTACACATATACATCCTGTAGCACAGAATTTTGAAGATTCTGTAGGGCAGAATTCAGTTGTGTGGTCTGAATACTTTTTAATATTAAAAGAAAAAATATTATGATAACTGTTACTTTACTAGTGATCCCTGGAATGTGCAAATTGACTGAAACTAATGCATCTCAGTCTTTCCTTATTAATTAATTTCCTTGTGTGGCTATGAGCTCATCTGTGGTTTGGCAACACATAAGTCTCTCCTCCATCAATTCCCCAAAGATTTTGATGGTTAGCATCAATCGAAATGGCCAGAAAAAATAACCTTTAGCAACAAGAAATGTTGGATTTTAGAACAAATATATTCAAGGCTGTTCAAACAACTATCAATTACCTGCTTGCTTTCAGGACTATCTTCAGCACCAGATTAGGCATGTTAAAATCAAAATCTTAAGAACCATATGCACCTCAGAGAATGCAAGGCAGTATAAATAGTTGTGGGAGTTTACCTTTAAGCAATAGCTTTGGAGGAGAAAAAATATATATTTCTCTGGGATACTTGGTTTATTCCCTTCTTGCTTACTTTGCATTGGTGTGACTGATGTGACTTCAGTTCATTTCATTCAAGGCCAGTGTAAGGTCTTGCTACATTTTTAGAGGCGGCTGCTCTAAATTATGTCATAGCTGGAAAGCTGGGAGAAAATCAGGGAGTTAAAGCAGACTGCTGCTTTGCTCAGTATAAGCTTGATGATTTTCAGAAAAGAAAACAGTGTTGAGAGAGGTCAAAAGGCAATGATGTTTAACAAAATGATAGTTAAGTGAGATTGCAATTATCTGCAATATAAACTGGGCAAATGCTATGACAGGACAAGGCTCACAGACATCTCTACCATGTTAAATCATTATTTTCATGAATATGTTGCTTGGGAGCACAAAAGCAGAAGAGCTATTCTTGATTTCTTATTTGGTCTCAGGAATCGACTGAGGAAAAGTTTTGTGCTTGTGCAAGAATGGCTAATACTGTTCCCTGGGATAACCTCACACCACTGCAACTTTGGTCAGCCTTTTTTGACAAATTCAAAGCCATCACATTTTCTTCTCTATTACTTAAATCTCTCGTGGATTGGAGCAACAGGGCTCCTCTATTATTTAAGGATATCCTCTTTTTTTTTCAGTGGAATTTTCGAAAGATGGGAAGCACAACTTCCTGAAGGGAGGTTGTGATGAGGAGGGGTTTGGCCTCTGCTCCCAGGCAACAAACAGGACCCGAGGAAATGGCCGCAAGTTGTACCAGAGGAGGTTTAGATTAGACATAAGGAAAAACTTTTTCTCTCAGAGAGTGGTCAGGCACTGGAATGGCCTGCCCAGGGAGGTGGTGGAGTCGCCATCCCTGGCAGCGTTCAAGAGGAGTCTGGATGAGGATCTAATGAGAGGACGGTTGGACTAGATGATCTTGTAGGTCCTTTCCAACCTTGTGATTCTATGACTCTATGATTCTACGGCATTTTGAGGAGTAATATGCTTTTGCACTTTCTTCACCTTTTTGATGATGTCTCTTCTTGTCTGTCACTTTCCTGTGGGTTAACATAGGTAGGCAGCTAAGCCCCATGCTACCATTTGCTTACTTTTCCCCAGCAGAGCGGAGGAGGGAACTGGAAAGGTAGAAGAGAAAAAACTCATGGTTTGAGCTGAAGGCATATCAATAGGTAAAGCAAAATCTGCATGTGCAAAGAAAGGGAAATGAGGAATTAATTCACTACTTCATAACAGTGGGCAGATATTCAGCCATTTGCAGGAAAGCTGGGCTCAACATATGTAGCAGCTACTTGACGAGACAAACACCGCCACTCTGAACATTCTCCCTCACCCCTCTTCTTTTCTCCAGCTTTATTGCTGAGCATGATGTCATATGGAAAGGAACACTCTTCTGGTCTGATGGGGTCAGCTGTCTTGGCTGTGCTCCATCACAGCTTCTTGTGCACCTCCAGCATCCTTGCTGGCAGGGTGTGAAAAGGCCTTGGCACAGACTAAGCCCTGTCTAGCAATAGCTCTCAACACTGCTCTGGTCACAGATTGAAAATAGCATCATATGAGATAATATGAAGAAAATGAACTATCCCAGCCTAAAAATGTACAACAGGCAACTTAAGTCCCTCATCCTAATCACCTTTGGCGTCTCAAGGCAGAGCCTGACCTGTGCAGCCAAAAATCAGTATTGCAACTACATAAGATGGAAGAAGTCAGCTTCATTCATTGTACCACACTGTGACTGAACTAGAAGAAGTATCTCAGTATCAGCATCAAGTAGTTCACTTCAAATCAAATAGGACTTAATCTTTCAGGCATAGAGCTATGCTGCTTCCTTCATTCTATCTGCTTGTATCTTCAGTTGCTTCACATTGTCTGAAGAGATTTACAGTTGCTTTCTATGAAAAGTCAGCTTGAACAGCCATCACTGTCACAATAGTGACAGAAATGAGCTGTGACTGGAAAAATTATGTAGACTTTTCAGGCATACTGAATTCAAATGCACCAAAACTAAGAAATACATCAGCGCTGTTTTTCTCTCCACCTCCATTTCACACTGTCACAGATTTACAGATAAGTAAAAGATCTTTCTGTATGTGTGTCCTCATGCTTGGAAGTTATTGATATGGAGCTAAACATCTTATCAGTGATTGAAATCAACTGAGTGTGAAACACGTGAAGAAGACACCCTGCAAAGTGGGTAGACTCAGGCATCACTATGGAAAGTAACTGGCTGGCATTCCACATACCTTACTTCAGAGAAACCCCAGTTCAGCAAAGCACTTAAGTATGTGTTTAACTTTAATCAAATGAAGTTAAACACATGCTTAAACTTTAACACGTGCTAAAAGCTTTACTGGATTGGGTCCCAAACATGGCCTAAGGCTGACTGGGTAAGGAAGCTAACCAAGGTAACAACCCTATTAGATTAAATGCCACATCTGTCTTTGGGGAAGGGAAAAGAATAGAGATTCTTTCCTTCTGGTAGTATATATAATTTTGTGTACCAGCCACGTACAGACATGAACATGTTATGAATCATTCAGATAAAAACCTGGGCTATGACTCAGTTAATACATAACTATTAAACACAGATTGATTGGCCAAAATAAAGAGACAATCTTCTGTATTTCCAAAAGGCTTGTTAGTTACCAAAAGGAGGTATACTCTGTGTGGTTGGGAGTAATTAGTCTCCATCTCCACAAGTTAGATCGTGTGAGCCACTGCCAACATAAGCTTTCCATATTTTGAAATATTTTCTTCTCTCTAAATGAAACCACCCACTTTCTGAGTAATTTATATTTTTAATCCCCTACAGATATATATGAAGGAGAAATAAACCTAGTCCCAAATGAAATATTAGCTCATGGAAAGAAAATTTAAAATGTAATCTACATGAACTGATTATTTGATCTAGCAAGTAGCAAAAAAATTGATACTTCCATCCTTGTCCAAAATTCACCTGTTTCTGTGGACAAGAAGAGTTACTGCATTTTTCCTAATCACTAACTTCATGTTCACTAAAATGAAAAGTGCACCTCAGAAAAATAAAACAGGTCACCTGCTAAGAGTGCATAAAGTACACTTTGTGGAAAGAAGAGGAAAGAAGAGGAGAGAAAGGAAAAAATAAAAGAATTTTAAAAAGAGTGTGAATAGTATAATTTCTAAGAGAAATGGTTCGCTGTGGCCCACACTCAGTGGACATACTCTCCGTGTAAGACCCTTAGGCAGGTCTTTCAATCTGCTGGTTGTGTGAAACTCCTTGCTTAACACCTCCATATCACTCTTTGGTGGTACCTAGCTGTCTGCTTTCACCAGGCATTGAGACTTGGACCACCTGAGCTAAGATCTGTTATGGGCCTGATTCGATTTGCACTTAGATACACATTAGAACTGTTGCTTTGTCCAAGTGAGTTATGCAATGCTCCAACATAAAACATAGAAATGTGAAAGATGACAACTGATAGGCATGAAAAATGTTTGATTTTGTTTTTAATATCCAGAGTTCTCCCATCTTGGGATTATAATTTAAGCTAGGGCTTCCTTATTCCTCAAATTATTGAGGGAAAATGTAATAGTCACTGCCTATAGATAATGTTCAAGTCAGAGAAATAAGCAGTTTTCTACCTGCGGACCATTTATGAGCATCTAATTTGCATTGGAATTGTATAATAAAAGCATGATTCATACATACATAATTTTTGAAAAAGCCATGGTTTGTTTAAAAAGTTGTACTCTTATAGAAGAAATAGATTTAGACATAATTACCTGTTAGAAACAAACTGAAGAAACTCAGCTGTCCTGGCACTAAGGTTAAGCTGGATAGCAAAGGTGATGTTCATTGTATATTAGTTTTCCTTAATGCCTTAGAAGGATTGGAGAGAAGATTGGAGAGAGTCATTTACATGGAAAGCAAAACAAATAAGTCATGACTACTGCAAATTTTTGGTATTTCTTTTTTAATAGTGTCTTGATCGAGAACAAGCAGTACAGTGGATTAAGAAGGAAAGGCTTCCAGCATTTCTAGTGAGTGACTGCTACTTTGAGTACAGGTATTGCTGTCTCTCAGTTTAAAGTTTGTACATTTATCTTTTCTGTTTAACTAATCTTGATGATATGTTTAATACGGTTTTGTTCCACCTTTTCTTTCTGTTTAATTTTTGCATTTTATTACCCTGAATAAATGAAAATCAGTTACTTTTTCTACTATTCATTCTGTAATTTCCCTTGACCACAGATTACGTACTATGTTACATCACTACAGAGGGAGTAAGAATGGTCTTTACTGTTTTCTGAATCTCTCTTCCACAGAGATATCATGGTAGCAATATGTTTCTCCCTAATCAGTGTATAGGACATGTGAATGAGAGGTATCAATCCATGAAATCTGTTTACAAAAGACAGCCAGTCCTTTTTATTTCAATTGTTTAGTTTCTATCTTGAAGCTTACTATCGGACTTCCTTTTGCAAGGTTCTGTGGGATGCCATGGAGCAGTGGAATGATTTCCAGTTATATATTTGCTATATTTTTCCAGATGTCCTTTCAGCCTCTTTTCCAATGTTCAGGAGGTTTGGTCTGCTTTTTGGGAGGATCTGCATCTACCCTAACCTAACCCCCCTTGCCCGTCCCCTGACGCAGCTCCATGCCGTTCCCTCGGGCCCTGTCTCTGTCACAGAGAGCAGAGCTCAGCGCTGCCCCTCCGCTCCCTGTGAGGAGCTGCAGCCGCCATGAGGCCTCCCCTCAGCTCTTCTGCTTTGGGCACTCCTCATAACATCTTGCCCCCTAGATCTCTCCAGCCTCTTGACATACATGTTTCTAATTTCTGTAGATACCAGTGCTTTAAATTGTTTTCCTGAATTAGGATCAAGATAAACTGAGGTGATAAAAATGCATGTTTAAAGATGAAGATAACATGAATATATCCTTGAGGTTTATGTGGCAAGGTTTTGGCAAGATTGGCCTCTGTGAGCAGAGCCCAGCACTGCCCCGTATCAAATCAAAGCCAGCTCTAGCTGCTCCAAAAGGGACCTGCTGCTGCCAGGGCTGAGCCATGAGGGATGCTGGTTGTGCCTCTGTGAGCGCAGATTTAAGAAAGGAAATACCTGCTGCACAACAGCAGTTGAGAGAGAGGAGTGAGAGAACAGCCCTGCAGGCACCTGGGACAGTGCAGGAGGAGGGCAGGAGGTGCTCCAGGTGCAGAGCAGAAGATTCTCACTCGGGGTGAGAAGGTAGAAGAGTGTGGGTGGGGGAAAAGGTGATTTCAGTTTGCATTTTCACTGCTCTAGTTTGTTATTGATAAATTAAATTAATCTGAATCTGTTTTGCTAGTGAAGATAATTGGTGAGTGATCTCCCTGTCCTCATCTCAATGAGTCTTTGGTCATCCTATTTTCACCTCCTGTTCTTTTAAGGAAGGGTAGTGAGAGAATGGTGTGATGGAGCATATCTGCACATCAGTGTGAAACCACCACAAAGTATGCTAACTCTAGAATGAATTTCTTTTGCCCTCAAGATGTAGAGACAAACAAAAATTAGCATTCAGCTCATGGTAATAAGCTTCTCTTCCCTTTACATGCACCTTGGTTGATTTCATACTGCTATCTAACTCAAGTAAGCTCTGCCACAGTTCTTGATCCCAAAGCACCCTCTCTAGCCATGTGGTTCTAAAGATTGCCTTTTTCTGGACATAGCAAGGTTCTCACGGCCAGAAGGAGCACTGGAACGCTGTTCAGTACTGTGAAGTACTCTTATAGTAACTGACTGAAGATGATAGCACCTGCTGTCTTGCTATCATCTGAAAGCTTAATTAGTATGAGCACTGTGGGCATTGCTGCTGGAAGATCACTTGTGTCAGGAACAGGAAATGTAGTGTCTGTTGCTGTCACAGGGCTTCTGCCATCTGGGAAAATGGTTCTGTTTTAGTAAACAATATGTTCAAGTGTTTCTTGACAGGATTTGGACTGTACTGATATATGCAAGATCATCCTGGCAGAAATCGATTTTACTGGTAAAGATTTATAACGTAAAACAGGCCACCAACTATAAAGCTGGTGGGCTATGGAATGGCAGTGCTGGTGTTTACATATGTGACAGCAGGCACGGGGTGAAATAATAAAGTAAAGTAGAACATGAAGTTCACAGTGGCAATTTATTTTCAGAATGACTGTATTTGTTATTGTCTATTCTAGGGAAAAAATAAATTGTATCTCTGACTAAAAGCTAAGATTAACTATTTTCTTGTCTGAACATTTAATTTCAGGCTAGCTAAATTGATATCACAGGTAGAATGGAGCCAGACTGGCATTAATTTCATTATAGATAGCAACTACTACCCCTGGATAAGGAAGGAAGATGCGAGTACTCCCTCCCCTGAGGAGGATGTCACTTTGTTCACTATGAAGATGTTCTATGTATCACTTGGCCAGGTAAAGTAAATGTTTAGTGGGTGTAACAATGAGCTAGATTGAATTGGAATAAATTGCTGTAACTGAAATCCCACCCTAAGCAGACCACTGATTATCTGGCTATCCCTTCTTTTTAAAGCTCTTTTGAAGGTTGATGCATCGTAATACAGCTTAAACAGAAGCACTGCTATGTCATGAGTGTGCTCAGTGTGCTACTGTCATACAGCTATTTTCTCTGGGAACTATTGTTATCGAAACGTATATGAATAGACAACAAAAATGATTGCAGACAATAAGCTCTCTGCTCTCAGAAACAAACAAAAAATTGAATTATTCTATTAAATATCTTTTTGTAGGCTACAGTTTCTCAAGCAATGGATTGGTTTACATTAGCAAAAGGAAGCGAATCCATGAAAACTACAGATTCATTTATGCATCCTGTATCTTCTGTTCAAATTCAAGATATTCAGCATTTGCCTGGTCTGCCTGAAAGAGAAGGTTCATTGAGTGAAAAAGGTAGCCTTCTAGGTAAGTAACAGGGGCTCAGCAATAGTATTTATAACATAAGTCTGACTAGATGGATAGATAAGGCATTCTAATGAATTGCTGCAGCTTCCACTTACGACTTTCTAAATATCACATGATATCACAGGCTTCAGATTGGGAAAAACTGGATTTGTTTCTTTCCATAGCCAAATAATTTTGTAATTTTTCTTACATTTTTATTTATTTATTTATTTATTTATTTTAAGATTATTTTAAAGCCCTTCTCTATCAGTCTGATGTGATACATGTACTCAGAGGTTTTAGTATCCTCCTCATTGACAGTGTGACTGAGTCTACCCATGTGTTTTCCTTAGTGACAGAATAGAATATGAAGGTCTAAATCTCAGCTTTAGGAAAAGAAAGAAGATCAAATTAATCCTGTAGTTTAAATGTTGGATTGATATGTAGATACTGTAGGGCCACGGATGAATTACGTCTTTTGGTCACTGTGATTCTGTTGATGTTCAAAATATTTGTAGTTATTCTGCTCAGTTTTGCAGATCCGACCTACACAGTGATAGCGGCAGTAACCTAGCTAAACAGTACATGTATTCAAGGTCACCTCTACTAACATACTCCAGAAGTACTTGATTTGTTTAAAGATTTTCAGAATTAGAAAAGGTACCTGAGCAAGTCAAAGCTGAAGGGTCTTTTGTTTCAGCAGTCTGGAATGGCAGGGCATGATTAATAACAAGGGCACAAAGAGGAGTGAGGTAATGTTGACAAAAACAAACAAACAGGGCTGGTCACTGTTCTGAACTTGCTAGTTATGAGACATCTCAAATAAAAAGAAGCCATGTATGAGTGGCAGACTGCACTGCAGGTCTCTTAAATGTTTTCAAAGTCCTTGATATAATATGCTTTGTCATCCCCCTGTATGTGTCAAGACTTTACCCAACTAGCCAAGGCCAGTTCAGGAATCAATATAAACAGACTAAGAGTTCTAACTTACTAGCTTCCTCATGCCTAAAAAGAAAAAAATCCTGCTACAGATGGTGACTTTCATCATACCATGAACAAATACTTTGAAAAGAAGCCAGGGCTTGCAGCACAACAAGGTGGTTTAATAAATGTTGAGGAGCTTGGCTATTCAGCTGAGTAACCAAGATAGCTGGCTCCAGAGGGAGTTGTTCTGAGCTCTGCTGTTCTGCTGGACTTCAACAGAGAAATGAGTTTGTGAGTCATGGGGTTGAGTTTCTAGCCAGACAGCAACAATAGAAGCACCTCTGCTTGTTACCTGTACTGCAGCACAACAACACAAATATGTTGCTTTGGAAAACGTGCAGAAGGACAGTCCTGTTCCAAAAGGGTGTTCAATAATATATTCTGATTTAATGCAGAAGCAGGTTCCCTATCTAAGGAATATGACCAGTGCAGACTCCTTTCCTCTTCAGGGAGAGCATCCACAGAAGACAACATTTTTAGAGAGAGATCAAGAGAATCTGAGGAGGGTTCTTCTATGGCCATTGCTGAACCTCCTTCCTATACGCAGCTAAGAGTTTATCCAGACCAGAATTTGGAGAGCGCAGCAAAAGAAGAAAGTGGACAGGAAAATGCAACTTTTCAGCTACTGGGGGAATTAACACCATCATGTACTCAATTTATAACAAAGGAATCAACTTCTGAACTCATGCAACAGCCACCTGGTGAGATTGAGAGTGATGTGGATTTCCCTAAACAGTCTAAAATGTTTATACATGAGTTATCAAATAATGAATTTGCCTGTGGTACTGAAGAGCCACTATTATCCCAAAGTTCTTCTCCATTTACTGCCTTGGACTCCATGGGAGATATAAGGGAACAAGATGCTGAAGAAGCGAGCTTAGGATCCAGCTCTGAAAGCAATGGGGCAGACAGTAGGGCTGCTTGGTGTATTAACCACAGAACTTATGACACTGGCAACAGAAATGAGTTTGAAAGATTCAAGAAATTCATTAAAGGAACACTTGGTGAGAGGTATTGGTGGCTCTGGATGGATATTGAAAGACTAAAGGTTCTTAAGGACACTACAAGACAACAAAGGTATTTCTCATTATTTAGCACTTATTCTCATTGTTTTTTTATACTTGTAACACTGATCGATGGAAGTTTTGAGATTTCAGAATAAATAATGGCAGTGTTTGAACAGAATAAACACAATTAATCATGAGTATCCTGACAGGTAAGTCAGGGATGACTCTTCTGAAGCTGATAAAGATAACATAAGTCAGAATCACCTTAGTGTTAACGCTTTGTTAGAAAGAAATTTGAAGAACAGGAAGCAATAAACAGAAAGAAAATAGAAGAAATTAAAATCACAAGTGGGGCATTCTGCATGACAAACTACTTTAGTGAAAGACTCTACTAGATTCAGATTGTCTATTCTAAGGCACTGTACATTTTTTGTTATACACAACCTGTCTCTAATTTGTGGAAACATTGTTTTGGCTTCTGACACTTGCAATTAGAGATTGCATTACAGCAGTTTAACCAGTAGAATGAACTGTACTTAGTTCTGCATACTTGCTTATGTGACTATTTTTGTTGACTCAAGGCAACTTGATAAAATGAAAAAACTCTATCTACTGAGCAGTGGAGACTATTTCCTCACTTCTGAAGTGTTACTCAGACTTGATTTACTACATGGAGATAAGTGGAATACAAGGCATTTAAGACAGATTCAGCCTGAAGTAGTGAAACCTCTTCTTCTTTACTGGTATGGTAAAAAGAACATGAACTAAGATTCTACTTTTTAACAAATTTTCTTTTCTTTTATAAGTCCACTATTTTTATTTCATCTCATTTCTCTTATTGCAATTATGAGAAGTAATGCCGCATAAATAATAGCAGATGTGGTCTCTCAGTTTTAGTTGAGATTAAACTAAACTGCAGTCTGCCCAGAAGACAGGTAGATCTGCTTTACTGAACCCTTGTTATATTACTGCCAGAGCATCTGAGCTACTTTTTGTATAGCTACCTCGGATGGCTGCAGGGTAGGGAAATCTCCCTAGGCAGAGAAGGTTAATTCTGCCCTAACCTACTCCCCAAAATGACTTTCTCAAGTTTCTGAGGATGCTCTGTGTATACATCTATGTGGAATTTGACCTTGAGACTTTACTGTTTAATGTCTGTTATACAAAACGCCTTTACATACTGACAGCTTAAGCAAGGATACAAATTCTAGCCTGCTTTGAAAACATTAGCCAAATGTTTGAAGGTCTTCTCTCCTCCCCAAGAGGTACCAACAAATTACAGGCAGAAACAAATAACTGCACTAGTGTACTTTGCTGTGGAGCCTCATGAGAGTTGTGCTCTCTGTCCTGTGACCTAAAATTCTCTTATTCTTCACTGTAGGATGAACGTAGCACATCCCAATGTAGACTTATATAAAGATAAGTTTGTAGTGGTGCAGTATTTGCAAATTTATTTAGGTGTAACTTGTTTTTAGATTTGGAGGAATGCAGTGTCTAAACATATCTTTGTTTTTTAATTCTACATACTTATAGGACTATATCTTGATAAAGTAAGCACCATTAAGCCAAATATCTCAGCATTTCATTTATTCATATATTCCTTTTTTAAGGGGTCCCAGATTTTGTGTCACTCATTCAACAGCGATAGAAACTGCCAGTGCAAAGCTGAAGTTCTGGCATACATGCCAAGAGAGACCAAGGGTGGACACTGATCCTTTTCCACAAATGGTATCATTGCTGCCTTTGACAACTAAGTCTTGTATGCCTAAGATACCACCTTCCCTTCCTCAGGTGGGTAGTGTCATGACATTGAGACCAAAGCCTCGTCCCATCAAAAAGAGTTATAAAACTGCTTGAATTGAACATGACAAAAATATCATACTTGCTTGTTAGGAAGTCAAGATTTAGCAAGCTTGTCTCCTGCAGATGATTATATTAAAAATTGCAGTATCATTTCACTATATTTTATGCACCAGATCACTGTAAATTGAGCCATATTATCATCTCAGTTATCCTGTCTATTTCATAAGTCTTTTGAATACGTTTCATCTTGACATTCTCAGACTTGCAAGTTGAATTTCTGAGGGCACTCTGAATGCAACTGGCATCTCCAAAAAGTCATAGAATGATTTTGTTCATAACTGGTGACAGTGTAGCAGGATGCCCTCTTTCTCTCTTGTTCTGAGATTATATCTATGTTTGCAAGGATTCACAAAGCGTACTTTTCAACTGACGTCCTCTGTAATTCCATGCAAAGTGCATGTAACATATTTCTGCTTGCTAAAATTGTAATTTTTAAGCTAGAATGGTCGTAAAGGTGTGCTGAAAAATCTTGGAAGATATTCAGAAAATTGTTTTCCAATTTCCAGATTTACTTATTGTAATTGATAAGGAACAATGACACTGAAAAACCTTTAATGTTTTTAAGTAGTTAATGAGAACGTGTTAAGAAAACTCCAGGGTGAAAAAATAACCTGAACTGCCCTATTTTCTTCTGTGACTTTCAGAAAAGTAAGAGTAGCACACCAACAACTTTATTGAAACTAGACACACTGGATTTCTCTTTGAAGGGTTCATCAAGGTTATCATCTGCCTTGTCATCAAGACAAAGCTCCCGAAGGGATGACTTTCTTAGCAGTAGAAACTGGTAAGCACAAAAGTCTTTCTATGTCTTTCTCGACACCAATATACATGAAACATTTATCAGAGGCTGTTAGATTCTACAGTTGTCATGAAATACATTTAATACAATTATCTGCTTAGTGATGCATAGTTATGGTATAGATTGTTTGCATGGAGATTTTCTTTTTGGATGATTGTTCTTTTGTTTATTCCATGACATAAAATGTTTAATTTTTCTAAATATGAGATTCTTATTCTCTCTTGTGTAAGCATTGATATTCTCTCTACATATGTTTATATTCTTTTAACACACCTTGAGCTCTTAGCCTCAAAGATGCATTGTGTTAGTGATTTCTGCAGGGTTACATACGAAAGGTGTTCCTCTATGTGCTTTACATTCATTATAAATTGGAACTCATTTACTCTTCCTCTGCTATTTGCTACATCGTTTTACTCATCTGATGTCCCTTCTTAGTTGTTTAATTCATAGGAAGTCCTAGTTTTTTACTGAAATTTTTATTTGTTCATGGATTCAGGCCAGAGTCAGTGAGCAGGGACATGACCCATTGCCTAGCTTTGGATGAAACTACAGAAATGAAACACTTGGCTCATAGAAGGTACACCTATGCTGAGTTGCTCCCAGTAAGTAGTAATTAAATTTTAGTTCTCTTGAATTATGGGTTTAAATATCTTATTCTGTAGTATTAAAGGGAAGTAGGCAATGATGGGGGGAAATTAGTTTGATTATGTGAATGTCAATGCCTTTTGCAGAGGTGTAATTAGAATGTTAGCATTTTGTGTGTGGCATCTGTCACATAGTTGATAGGAGATCGTGGCACATACAGCAGTTTATTTTCACTAGAAAGTGTTGATCTTTTCCATGGTGACCATGTGTTCAGTAGGCTACTATGAAAAACTCACTGGATACATGCTTCAGTGGAATAATTGCCTAGGAAAGTATACCAGACTTACAGTGTAACTGAGAACTGAATCTGCCCCAGGAAGTTATTAAACTACTAAAATTCGTAAGAGGAAAATATTTCAGTTGTAAAATTCATATTTATTGCTTGTGTACTTTATTCTCTTGTCTTTTGAATTATTGCCTGCTAAGCAAGCCCTCCATCCAGCAAGCCTCATGAAGGACAGGTTGCACAGAAGAAACTTTTCTTAATTACTATTAAAATGCAGACAAATTGAGCATTTGTGATGTCCAGATTTGGCAATTTAAAACTTATCCAAAACTTCAGTGTTTGTGAGATGTTCTCAAAACATCTTGCTTTTTCACAGAGGTACTGATACCCACGACCTCAAAACCAAAAAAGGTCTATTATGAAATCTGGGCCTGCTTGTAAACGCATGTAGTTTGTCAATCAGTTGGACACAATTATTTGTTTTTCACATCAAAATCTTACTTTGCTTATTGCTTAACTGCAATCTTTTTTATTTCACTGTTAATTGTGACAGAAGAAAAATCTTGTATTTGCAGTTAGGGACATTTACAGTTAGAAACTTATATTCAAGGAATGTTTGTTCACACCATGATCTATTAGATGTCATACACCTTTGTTACGCACGGTTTCTCTCTGGCTGAATGAAGTAAAATATTAACAATTTGCACCTAACAATTAGCACCTGAAACAATTTGCTCCAGGTCTAGACTGGAGCCTACAGTCAGGACTCCAAAATTTGCTACTACAAATTCAGTGTAAAAAGGAATGCGGGGATCCACCATTTAAATTCCTGCTGGGGAGTGGGATCTTCCTGCTCTGCTTCTGAAGCCTTGCTTCCTCCCGCCCCTCCCCATCCCTGTTACTGCTTGGAAAGAAGCTAGTTATCAATCACCAAACTCACCTATTCCCACCTTTTCTATCAGAGTTGTCAGGCCAGCCAAAGTTTCTTTCATGAGCATCAGAATTTAATGTACTAGTTTGTAACTTCCTCTGGCTTCTCTGTGAGCTTTGGGAAAATGGATGCATTCTTCCTCAGATGCTCTTGCAGCTATCTGCAGTAAAGGGCATGGATTTCCTGTCCCCTAAAATATTGATGGTTTTGTTCATGATGTCAGTGGCATAACTCCAACAGATGTTCCATCATAGTTAACCATTATGAAGCTGGATCTGAAATACCACTTGTCAGCTTCTACTAGTACAAAACACAATTGCCTGAACTGAGACAGCTGAATTCCCTGAATTCGGTGCTAAATAGATCACAACAGAATTATGGCCTAGTTTCTTTTCCTGTTTCAGGAAGCTATCTAAAGGATACTATGATCATTTTGCTGCTCAGCACACCTTAAGTAATCAGATTTATTCCATGAGACATAAATATTTGGGGGAAGAATATATGGAGAGCTCTGATATATTGCATATATAATAGAAAATGGAGTCTGATTTCTTGGGATGAAGGTACTAATTGAACATGCTGCACAGCCCTCCATTGCAATGTACTGACATTTGAAATAATGAAAGTCTGTTATTTCTTGTTGTATAACCATATACTTTTTTGTCCAGGGGAAAAGTGCTGCTGGCAGTGTTATCTTAAGGGGATCAAGAATGGAAAACATGCTGCAGTCTCTTTATCTGGAGAACAGAGCAGGCTACTACTTCACACACTTCTGTGAGAAGTCAGGGAATAAGGTACGAGCATTTTCCTACCCTGTGATAATTTAGTCTGCAATTGACTGAATGCCAAGTTATAGAGGGCAGCCAGACTGAAAAAAAAAAATAGAGAACGAAAGATTGATGACTGGATGAATTATTACTTGTGAGACTACAATCCCTCAACAACAATAAACTCTTCATGTGTATATTCAAACTAATGACAGGTCTTAACCAAGCTGTCAGATCCTAACTGTCTCAAACCTATTGGAAATCTGAATGTACCATCAGGGATAAAAAAAAAAAGACTAATCATTTTTAAAAACAAGCCTTTAAGTTGGCAGAAAAAATGAGGTCTTAACCCACAAAAACATTTTTTATTAAGATGGAAAATCCACTGTGCTATTAGTCATGATAATCTGCTTCCTTGCTTGTTGAGTTAGTAATGTCCAAAATCTTCAATGTTTTAAAAACGTTCTTCTTCCATGAAGCTTCTTGAATTTCTGAGAAACACAACACTATTTCTTGCCTGCGGTCAGCAGACATCATTCATTGCTGGATGTAAATTGAGAATTGGTTAGAACAATTGGTTAGAACAATTTATCGATTTGAGTCAGTGCTTAGTGGCTTTTGAGAAACATTGAATGTTTAGGGGAGACTTGAACACAGCTAAGATGGACTTCTGTTTCACCACTGTCATGACCAAGAATCCAGCAGCAGTAGCTAGAAATGCCTTTGGCTACCAGAAAGGAAGAGCCAACATTCCTCAGCTGTATACCTTAAGCTAAAAATGTTGAAGGTGCATAAGTAGGAATCTAGATAAAAATAACTTATTTTTCATGGGAGATAGGCACCCACCCACATTCTCCCTAGCATTTGCAGGTGGCAGATTCATTTGAAAATTATTTCCTTAAGATCTACAACTATGCCAGGTTTGGTGGGCTACAGTCTGTGGAGCAGCTCTCTGCCACAGATTAATTATTGTCCAGTGATGGGCGTTTTAGAGTATTTTTCTGATTCAAACCCCATAAGCATATAATTAAAGGAGTGGACTTCAGGAAATATCTAGACTCCTTTTGCTGAAAGATAACTTGACATTTGTTTGAATTTGTGAACTAGGGCCAAGATTCTGTGCCTCAGAAATTCATATAATTAAAATGCAGTGATTGTCGCAGTAACATATGTCAAGTACACAACATTCAATTGTTTTGGTTATTGCTACGAAATGCTATTTAGCCATGGCACAAATTTTGCATGTCCATTATCAGCATTTCTTCTTAAGTGCTGGCTTTATGCCACTGAAATGTGGTTACTCTTCAAATGTTAACTACAATGTTAACAATTTTAATGGCATAAATAAATGCATAAAGGATACAATAAAAGACATAGTATCATAGTGATGATGCCATTAAATATATTGTCCTTTTGCCAACAAGCAACAGAAGATTAAATCCATCTTAAATTGAGCTTGATTTATTATGAGTTAAATAATTACTTGCATTGAAAACTCAACCTTTTTATAAAGACCTGATATTCGAGTAGCAATAACTTACAGTTTTTTTCATCCCTAGTTGTGGAAGAACAGTGCGTACTTTTGGTCTGATCTACAGGCTTATCATCAGCTTTTCTACCAAGAAACTCTTCATCCCCTTAAAATATGCAGGCAAGCTCAAGTAAGTTGTAAATAATGTGTTTTTCCTTCACAAATACACTTGTTCAGTGTAAAGATTGGAAAAGATAGAAAATAGAAATGTTTCCAAATCTTGACAACTCACACCAAAGTATATCTGGGTTGTAGACAGTAAAAGAGGCTCTCTGGCTTTCTTCCACAGGATTACTTGATTTAAATGTTAAACACGCATAGTTGGATTTCTATGCTCTGTTGCCTGTTCCCAGTTTTATCTATTCTACTCAGTTTATCTAATCTCCCCTTTGCTACTCTGAGTTGTATTTGGAAACTGCCTGGTTAGTGTTAACATCTGTGATAACATTTTTTATGGATCATCTAATTGTGCTTTACCTTTCTTTCCATCTCCTGCGTGGGTTAGAATTGCAAGTCTCATAGACCAGACTTCATATAATGACCTTAAGTCATGAAAATGGACCTTCAAATTGTCAGTCCTGTTTTACCTTTTCTGACTGTCAGGACATAATTATACTCTTTACATACTTTTCTTGCACACCCCCAATTTGATCTTTAGACACTTATTTACTCTGCAGTGGAAAGGATGTTTCCTGTAAACAAGAATTCTTAATTGAACATCCTCTTTAAGTCATGGAATAAAGTAAAAATAAACCAGTTCACTGCAGGCCGTAGGTGCTGATAGCTGTCACTGACTGCAGAATAGTCTGATACTGCCAGAGAAGGAGTCTGCAGCAGTGTGATATTTTTAGAAGGATTCTAAGCAAATTTTAACATCATTTTGTGAACCTTCAGTCTGTTTTTCCTCTGTGAACCTGGTGTAGGAGTATATTCTATCTGCATATTTGAGTATATGCTGTAATAGAGCAAAACTACTTCAGATGTCACTGGAATAAATATCTGTAGGGAGCAGAGAAGAATAATCTCGTTGTATGGCTTATGTTATTGAGCATCTTCAATTTGTCTTCCTATTTCAAAGTTTCACTGGGAGAAATGACAGAAATCTGTATATTTGTCCAAATTTTCACTTGAATTAGTGTTAGTATTGAAACTCTAGGCTGAGGCTTGTGCTCTCTCTTTCCTGTAACAAACTTGACAACCTGAAGTACTACCTTGTTTATTTTTTTCCGCTCTAGTACAGCTTGAAGCTAAGTGCAACTAATGGCGTCCCTAAGGCAGACCATCCAGATGGCCCAAGCCTATGGCAAGGGGCATTCACAACAGGAATGTAAACTCTCTGCCTTTCCTAGAGTCCTTCTCCAGAACTGTCACCAAAGAAGGTGGACAAGCACAATGGACAGCATTGTCCCTGTCCTTGTATATCTTCATAACTGAGTCTCTGCTTGCTGCGCTCTTAACTAGATGATCTTTTGGGAAACCTGATAGGGAATGTTACGCTGGGAAATGTCAGGATGTGGGAGATTGGATGAATCCCATTTCCCATTAGGAAAAGTTATACTGCCCCAAATTTACTGTGGAATCTGTGGGCACAATTAGTTTTCTTAATCAGAGAGTTAGGTGCATAGCAGTGTTGCTCTGCTAAAAGCATGAGAAATATCTTCCAGTTCTTCTTCTTCTTCCTCTTCTTCTTCTTCTTTTAAGTATATTTTTACCTACTGTATCTAGACTGAATCTTGATTTTCCTGTTTTTTTTTGTTTGCTTGTTTGTTTGTTTGTTTTGTAGAAGAAATCTTAAGTTATGGCTTATTATGTTTTTTAATTCTGTTTTTAATTAGTTTTAATTTTGCACTCGCTTCCACTCTTTTTGCAAAGGTTGCATGGCTGAAAAATAAGGCCCATGTCTTTTTTTCTTTTTCTTATCTTATTTCCAGTGCTGGCCTGGTGGTGACAGCAGAACATCGTGCAATCTGTGTTACTAGGCAATTGCAGAGAACTACATGCACATAGCCATTAAAGTAAATAAAACGAAATATGTGAAACTGTTCCATTAGCATAACTAACAGCTGAAATGTAACATAACAAATCAACACATGTGCTGCAACATTTGGTATCATTCTCAGGCTTGCCTTTTAAGGCTGCACAAAAATTATTCTTGTTTTCATTGGAACACTATTAAGAGTCAAGCTGCATCCAATCTACAGGATCTGCTTATGGAAAAGATGCTTTCCCAAATTCTGTGCTCACCTTTGGCACAATAAGATAGTCATTCCAAATACTCCTAAGAGAATGTGAATCAAATTCTACGAACACATCATCATATATATTTTACTATTTATTACAGAAAGAGACATGCAGAGTATTCTGTATGTGTTCTGCCTGCTTCCTGTTAGGAACAAGAGCAAACCTGTATTACTGTGTGCCTGCTACTCATTGTTTCATTTGTTAGGTATTTTTATCTCAGCTTTATGATCGAGTAAGGAAACACATTCCAGGGTGTATATTCATTCATTCAGGGAGAAAAAAAAAAGCTACAGTGAGGATGAAATGTGATGCAGAAGAAGAATGATGGGTACCAGTAATCATCTAGGAAAGTATGTGGTTATTCACTATAAAAATGCACATAGGAGTGTAAAATAAATTGGGAAAGAAAAACAATAAAGAAACAGATGTTGTAGTTTTTGACAAAAAAAAAAAAATAGTAACTTAGAGATAGAAACTTTAATATTGTTATGGGAAATACTATATTTTAGCACTAGAATGAATTTAGGTAAAGGGAGTTTTCATTACTGTGAAGTTTTAGTGTCAGAAACAGATTTATGTTGGTGGGAAGTGATGACGGGGGTTAAGGCAGTTTAACCATTCCATTTAAGACCAGTCAGTGCATTGTATATTTCCCTTCATGTGATTCTGTCAAACAGCTGCACAAGCCCCTCATTTAGATCAGAGAAATATCCACACCTTTGGGCAGCAATATGAAGCACTTGGACTTTAAATCTTTTTTGTGTTTCTTGCTTCACTCTAGTCATTTTGAGATTGCCTACCAAAGCCTTCTCATCTGGAGTGAATTCACACCAAAACCCAAAGCCTGAACATTCCATAATTTGGAAATTAATAAACGATGCCAAAATCTTAATTTGAATTTCCTAAGCGTTTCATATCTTCAGATTTGTGCCATCATGAGTAATGTTGAGATGCAAACTTTGATCGAATTTCCAGATCAGGGTTTTGGGTTAGATCCATTGCTTCTTCTAAAACACTCGTAGGAAAATGTATAGCTGGCAGGTAGGAAAATTCTTTTTGTTTTACAGAAGAAACAAAACATTGAGTAAATGAAGCTTAATGTGCACTTGATTTCACACGCCTAAGATTTTTCTATGAAATTTATAATCTTTAAGTTCATATAGATGTTTTTTATTTTTTTTTCTGTTGATTCTTTTAGAACGTTGGCCAAAAACGCTGTTTCACTGTTGCACTGTGACTGAGAAAACAAAACAAATTTCCATGATGAAGGAATAAAAAAAGGCTATTAATATTAATTTTAAAAGGATACAGTGCTTTTTTTCCCCTCTTTTGTCTTGCTAATGTCATTGCTCAGTGTCGAAGGCTCTGAACACGGAATTTTTTACTCTTTCTGACATGTGTAAAACTCTTAGCAGCTGGCCTCCCTGTAGTCCTTGCACTGAAATAAGTGCAGATCTACAGTTGTCCTGAAACCTCAGCAAGGGGCACAGGGTGAAAGATTCCTCTTGATTCTACCCTCATCTGCAAGTGCATGCAGTCAGTCACTTTGTGATGCTATGTTTTCACTTGCTGGGTCAAATCCTATAGCAATGGATTCCTACACAAAGACAAATAGGTGTCATCACACCAAATCATCAGACAGTGTAAATCTGCATCTTTGAAAAGGGAAGAAGCTGTCCTGGCTACCTGGGGATCTGGTTCTTCGAGTTCAGAGAAGAGCTACAGCTGGATTAACCTCCTCCAAACTTCTGCTTTACATGTAATGCCACCCTTAACAATTGTTTATGGAAAAAAAAGTCTCTCTCTATTATGCTCTAGTTTTGCATATGAAATTAAACAGGGCTAGAGGGCCGTTCTGCAGGTAGAGCAGACAGCAAAAGCAGTCCTTAATACGGCAAAATATTACAACAGTGTTTATGTGAGCAGATTATCAATTCCTTTTGCTCAAAGCCTCTTCACAGAATCACAGAATCACAGAATGGTAGGAGTTGGAAAGGACCTCTGGAGATCATCCAGTCCAACCCTGTGCTACAGCAGGTTCCCTAGAATAGGTTGCACAGGAAAGCATGCAGATAGGTTTTGAATATCTCCAGAGAAGGAGACTCCACAGTCTTTTTGGGCAGCCTGTTCCAGTGCTCTGTCACTCTCAAAGTAAAGCTCTTTCTCATGTTTGTATGGAACTTGCTGTGTTTTTGTACATTTTGTACATTTGATACACTGCCCCTTGTCCTGTTGCTGGGCACCACCAAAAAGAGTCTGGCCCCATCCACTTGACTCTTGAGCTTTAGATATTTATAAGCATTGATGGGATCCTGTCTCAGCTTCCTCTCTCCAGGCTGAACAGCCCCAGGGCACTCCGTCTTATCCCCATAAGGGTGGTGCTCCAGGTCCCTTATCATCTTTGTGGCCTTGGAGAATTTCTTACCCTTTAGGCTGGTATTTTTTTGGTCAGTTCTAAAGAATAATAGTAAATATATTTAAGTTAAGCCATTTCATACAAAATCATGTGGGAAAGAAGAGCTCCATCCATTAAGCTGTATATATATATATATTTTAAATCTGTGATACTTTACTAAGAATGACTAACCATTTTAGGAACGAGGTTAAATGTGTGCTAAAGTGTTAAGGACCTATTTCAGCACCTTTCACCAATTTACAGGTCCCTTGTGTGGACCATTGAAGTCATGACAGGCGGACCAGTGAAGCCCCAATGACTTTCTTTAAAAAGTCTTTTTCTAAAGATACCACATTTTTATATCATTGGACTGTTCCTTTTTAATTTGTTTTATGTGTTAAATGTTTTAGAACAGACTAGGACATGATGTAACTGAAACGTTTTAGTTTTAGGATTCTTCAAAATGACTTCCAAGGTTTGAAATCACTGTGAATCTAATTCATATTGCATCTGCTACATTTCAATTAATTTTGAGATTTGCTGAGAAGGGCGTAAGCTAGGATAAATGTGATCTTATTGTTCAGCTAATACTATACTTGGCAATGTCTTAGTACTTTACACCTGCAAGTCTCTATTGCACTGATGAAGTGGTCCATAATAACTTTGTTTTTAGTGATTACATCTACACAGAAAGAGGGTGGAATCCTGCAGAGACAGTGAATATACTATCATAATAAGTTCTAATTGGAGTATGTCAGCCATTGTATCTCTGTGTTCCTCAATGGCCTGGTACCATGAGAGGCTAGAGGATATGTTTCAAATTGTTAAGGTACAAAATAACAGAGATGTAGTTTGATGATACTGCGTTTGTTTGAATGAAAGAGTCTAATAAATCAAAAGTTGATGTAAAAAGAAATGTACTTAAATATTCAGTCACTGTGCTAAAAATCTAAACACAACAGTGCTTTATTTCTGCTTGAAAACAGAGTAGATGTACTATCTTCTCCTTTTTGTTGCTTTGCTCACCTAGTAGTTATAGTTGGATTTAGCAGCATAAGGAAACATAATTTCATGGATTCTTCATTGTCAAAATTGTGTGATAATAAATACTGAGAATGGACTCCTCAGTGCAATTCTGACTTATGCTACTCATCTGATCTACCAACCAGATGTTTAAAAATTCATTAGAATTTGACAGTGTGAAGAAGAGAAAAAAAATACCTATGTGAGTTTTATTATGGAAGCATCTCTTTCCACTTGGTCTCCTACCTGGAGTGAGAGTCATGATGTTTTAGAAATAAATGCTGGAATACATTATTTCAAGGTATTACTGCAAGAAAATAGTTTTATCTGGCTTTCAAAGCAATTTATGAAACATTTAAAAGGAAAGAAGAATGTGATTTAGTCGTCTATTTGAAAGAAGAAGCCTTTGGAAGAAAAAAATGGCTCTGTGCTTCAAGAAGGTGTACTTAGGGAAAAGGAAATGTTTTCCAGGTTTAGCATTTCTCTTCTTTTACATATGGGAAATTCTGTGTTTCATAAAAGCACCTGTTTTAAAAGCACCTGTTATAATCCTTACTTTGGTAACAATTTAGGCACCAGTTCAGCACTGGTATCTCCTGATACAGATTCTGTATCACAAAGGAGTCCCAGGAATGTCAAAGAAATGTGCAAGAGGAATTCAGCACATAATGAAATCTTATCACTTTTCTCATTAATTTAAACCCTAAAATTATGAATTCCCATCTATTCCTAGTAGAAACAGAAGAAATTCTCTTTCACAAAGTGGCCCAGCCTGTATTTTGCAAAAGAACTCAGTGCACTCAATTACAGTATTATAGTGAAAAAAACTTTCTACTTCATGAAGATATGCATTCGCTGTAATTATTGTGGATATCTGAATCTAGCTAAGAATCAGTCAAATGTCTCCAAAATTACATTAAAAATTGTTTTGTGATCTAATCATTTAAATAGGTTTGAGTGAAAATGACAGGGAGGCCAGTTATGGCAATAACTGAATTTTGGACAAAATAATAGCACAGGTAAAATATAATATAGGATGGGTATAATCAGGTGCACGTTCAGAATATACAGCAGGCCAGTAAGGGACACATATGCATTAAGACTGTGATCATCGGAATAGAAGATGTCTAAGAAACAGATTTCTTCTGTTTCATTGTAGTTCCTTTATGCAACATACATTGCCCCATCTGCCAGTATGGACATTGGCCTTCATCAGAGTAAGAAAAACATGATTTATCAGAAAATGGACCCAGCTTTTGAGGATCTTTTTGATACAGCAGAAGAACATATCCTCCTTCTTCTACTAGAACCATGGATGAAGATGGTGGAAGCAGACAAGTACACTTATGGAAAGGTAACTGACTTGTATGGCACTGTGAAAAGTTCTTATGTGATGGAAGAAAATCGTAAGAGTCTTCATATACATCCCTTTCTCAGTCCTGCATACTAATCTGTTGCATTCCTGACTTTGAAGTCAGGAAGAGTGAAGTATTTACGGGAAGTTTCAATCACCCACCCCCTTCTACGAGGAGTAGGCTGAGCTTCCTGTGAAGAGCAGACTTCCCCTTCAAAAGGATGGTGCAGGCTTCATAGACCCCACACTCTGTGGAGTGGCAAGGAATGCATTTTGCTACGGAAGAATTTCTCTTTGCACTCGGGAGGTGTTACATTTCTTTGATATTGTTGTTGATCAAAAGTAATTTTATATACAATGTATTTTTTTTTTTTTTTAAGTACTGTCATTCTTGCACGTATGGACAAATAGTAGAACAGAGATAGATACCTAAATACAAATTTGAGAAAAGCCTTCTAGATCTACTTAGGTGGTGGCCGGTACTAATGTTTAAGAATAGCGTGTAAGAACAAAAAAACCATACAGCAGTATGGCCAACTTCAGCACTTAGCAATCTAGGAGGTACATAAGGCAGAAGCCTTGTCTACCTTTTTTGTGTTTAATAGTCTTTGATGAGCCTTTTGCCCCATGACTTCACATAAAAGTGTCTTGGGTCCATAAATCTTCTGCCTCACTGCAGCAATAGGTTTAATCATGCAATAGAGGAAAAAATGCTTATTTTGGTTTGTTTTCACTCTTCCCTGCCTCCCACCCCCACCTCTCAATAATTTCACTTGATTCCCTAGTTCTGTAAGTCCTAAGGAAAACTGAACAACTGTTATCTTGTCATATTCTCAGTGCTGTTAATGCTTTTACGTGTCTCTGTCATATCCCACTTCAATTACACCTTGGTGAAACTCAACAATCTATGACTATTCAACATCCTCTTTTACAGAAGTTGTTTCACACTTTTCTTATGCTTATATATTCCATCTATATCTGTTATTTTATATTCTTTTCGTGAGATACTAGCAGTGCTTAAGATCTAGATGCACTAAGGAGTATCCAGTGGCAGAATGATGTTTTCTGTTTTGCTCTTTGTTCCTTTCCTAATTGTTTCTATCATTCTAATTGCCTTTTGACTCCTAGTGAACTCTGAGTGCTTGTGCAAAATGTAAGCTAATAGCCATCTGTAATGATTCCAAGATCTCCTTACCAAGTAACAGCAGCTAATGTAAAGCTCTAATTTGGAGCTCATTTGAATGACTTAATGTTTATTGTTATCAAATTCAGCTTCTCTTTATCACGCAGATGCTAAATATCCTGAAATCCTGTAGCTCTTCACAGTCAATTTCATTTTCTGTTCTGTGGTATTATTTTGCAAATTTTATTGTCTTCTCACTCACCTCCTTTTCCAGATAATTTCTGAATACATTTAAAAACATAACCTCAGCACAGATCCCTATGAGACTGAATATGAACCACACCCCATTATGAAAGCTATGTATTTCTTTATTTTTTATTTTCTACCTTCTAACTAATTCACAAAAGCACCATTTTATCTCATCCTGTGATAACTTAATTCCCTTAAGAAACATAAAATAGTTTGAATGTATTCCATCTAAAATTGTTAATGACCTGCAGAATGCTATGTAATCGATTGGTGCTTTTGTTAATCTGAAATTTTGTTTACTTTCTATCAGATTATTATTAAACTGTATTAAACTGATCTTTTATAAATGTATAGTTTATGTATGTATTACAATTATTAGTTGTCTAGCATCTAGTGCCAATTCCTCACTGAGACAAGGCATCGGCTTAGCAGAGTATTAGGATATACCATTTGTGTACAGAAAGGACTCTGCTTTTGCGAACACTCTGAAAACAGCATTTTCACTACTTATAGCGATGGAAGAATTTCTCCAAAGTAGTAATTGAAAATAAACTCCTACTTTATATTAACTTAATGCATATGTCAGGTGTTCTTAAGTTAACTCAGGGAGAATCTCTTGCCCTTTTGATTTAGGTGATGCTCTGCTTTGCAAGTGTTCAGTTACATGCAGACTTCTTAGTAAATACCCTAATAACACAAACATCTTAAGCAGAGCACGAAAAAATAGAACCAAATCCTTCTGAGTGCACAATATATGCATTTGTGAAGAGTTGTTGTACACAGACATAAAACGACCTGTTCTAGGAGGCACTAGAGTCTCTTTGTACTAGGCGCAGGCTGATGCATTAGGCACACTCCCGAACACAAAGAAAAGGTCTGCTTTGTATTTTGTTCGGTCCCTGGCTCTACTCTCCTCCTTTGTTCTTCCATACAGCGGGATATATTTGGCCCATAATGAAACAAGATATTTTATCAAGAATTAGGTGAGTTCAAAATTGTTTATTTGGAACATGGTTAGTATGTATCTATGTTTTAATCTTAAAAAAAACCAAAACAGAACAGGAAAAAAGGAGAGTTCTTTTTTATTATTGACTCTCATGTTGCCTTTATCTGTTCTGTTTAAAGTTTGTGAAAAATTTTCTGAATTATTTTCCTATTTGCTTTCAAACTACCTTTCTTTCAAGGAAAAGAATACCCAAAAGCACTTTAGAACAGTGGGATAGAGTTACACTGAGCCTGAAGGTATTCAGGTAATACGGTGACTAGTGTAGTATTCACATTTTGATAAAAGTGTAATGAATAATAATCTAAAACCTTTTATCTCTCTCGCACATAAATTCTTGTATAACAAGACCACAGCTTTTTAATCTTTGTGATGGGAATGCTAATCAATTTAACTCATTGTCTAAAAGTATCCTAAAATTGCACTTGAGTGGGTTAGTCACCTAACTATTCTTTACACTGTTACTGGTTGTTTGCACATAACATGGGGAACTACTGTAACCATACATATAGTTAATTTGAAAAATGCCAACACTTAATGTGTTCCAATCGTGCACAATTTATTGTTTTAAGGCACTAGCCATTATCAAAATGAAGACACTGAAACTCTGACAGCTTTCACCTTAATTGTTTAGATATTATCATAAGATGTCATCTTTGCCTCTAATTTCCACTTCTGGAAACATGTGAGACTCTATCTTTTTGTCATTTACCACTGAGAGTGATTGTTTTAAAGCCTGTCTTTCTGCTTCTCAGTGACACTTTGAAATGCAGTTTGCTGGTAGAGGCAATCAGGTAAGTCTGGCTTGCTTTACACAGTGCAATTCAGCATGTTTTTTAATTTGAAGTTCTTATCTTAAAGATACAATTGGGTTATTGTGTAGTGTTCTGTGGAAATCTGCATAGATCTGAAAATTTTGTTCCACCAGATCTTTTGTTTGTCACAAGGATGTGACTTCGAGGGTCTCCTAAACATTTGTCTCATTACTGGCAAACGTATTCTTTTCTATCCACTGTCACTGGCAAGTTGCCTGTCCAGTTCTCCATCTTTCTATAATGTGTACTGTAGGGATGACATAAGATATTATTTTTATTAGGTGGAGTTGATGGAAGAAACTCGACAGCTGGACTCTGTGTACTTTAGAAAACTCCAGGCTTTGCATCAAGAAAGCATTTCCAAGAAGAATGAGGTAAGACAAGTACCTACTAACAAAAACAAACTCATTTTCTATCACAGAGGGTTAACACTTGAAGTATCAGCAATGAAAGACTGCCTACATGCCAGTTTGGAGAAGCAAGTAGTCTGATTTTTGCCATCCATGTACTGGGAAACAATTGATAGCCACTGTGTTAATTACAAATTCAGTTCTTCTGTTAGTTACACCAAAATCACACTATCGTATGATTGGACTCAATGGACAGTCTCCACTAGTGGAGTCTATTTTGGGCCCTTGAGCTTGAATATGTCAATTTCAAGTAAATTACAGATATGTATTAGTTTATTTGATTATGGAACCTGCACACATTAATATGTTTAAAGCAAACATAAAAATAAAGCTGATTAAGAGCTGGAGCCTTACCTAAATTTATTTTCTTAGTGATCACAAAGCTGTTGTACAGAGATAGAAGTTATCTAATGCAGGATTATTAGACTGGGCAAAATATAGATGAAAAAGTAGTTATGTAAGTGAAATAATTTCTTCCCTCAGAGTACTGTCGCTGACACTGATCTGCCATCCTTCCCTGACGTTCTCAAAGAAGCTCAGCACTTGCATCAAGCTTCCAAAAAACTGACAGGTTCCAATTTGTATGACCTGATCCACAACAAACAGAAGTTAGAACAGTTCTGGGTTTTTCTTAATGAGCATTCTGCTGGGTATGTTTCTTCATTATATAATTAATTTACTTGTTTTTAAGTTCAGAAGAAATCTTTGTTGAGGGTCTTGACTATCTAAATATTCATGGACTTTAATCTTTTTTTTTTTTTTTTTAATGTTTGCATATTTGTGAAATACACATGCACGCTGTCTGACAACTTAATTGTCTTAACTTTTTTGGAGGTAGAAATCCTTCTATCGTAGCACGTTTGCAGTCTGGTTTTACTTTCAGTTTATGCTCTGGCAAAATCCTGAGTATAGCAATTAACCAATAATGAGTAAAAACTGATCTTTTTTGTACAGATTCCATTTAGTACATTTACAAAATAAGGCAGAATGTTACAAAAATATACAAGTAGAACGTGACCATGTCATTCTCATAGTGTGAAAGCAACTGCAGTTTTGTGTTTGCACTGATCCAAACAGAATTAAGTACCAGGTGCTAGTAGATACAGTTTATAGAAAGCTTTTGAAAAATAGCCCGCTGTTTAAGAATGAATATCTGAACAGAAGTTCTATCAGAAGTATATGTGAGTTTGCTACTTCTTTTTTTCTTTGTTTTTCCCCAAGCCTCTTTATTTTCTACCCTGTTTTAGGAAAAATCAAATGTACTCCTTAACTGCTAGCAAGTCCCTTAATTTTCACTTCCCATTAGCTGATGCTTTGCATATTGTCTCTTACTTATAGATAAGCACTACTGTGATTTTAAATTGGATACTGGCCACCTTTTTCAACAGTGTACAGAGATGTTCATCTACCATAGCATTCCTCTGGCCAAGACACAGTCTCACCACTTTTGTGCACCATCATAGGTTCCTTCCGCAGTCAGAGAGAGAACCTGAATAATGGGGTGTCTCCATTTATGGAGACAATTTTTCTAATTCTGAAGGGTACATCTAAATTAATAACTCCCAAATATAGTTATTTTTCTTCACTGGCTACAACAAGGTAACAAGCTCAGATAGAAATTTTCATAGTGTAGGTGTCCACGTTCAATTAAGCATGGTGCCACTCTTTTTCTAAGTTACTTGTCTAGATCAGCAGCCTCCAGACATTTTTGATTGTGCACTACTAGCAGTAAAAAAATGATGAGCATGCATACCCAATATATGCATATTTATCTTTTCATGAATTATATACACTTACTACTGAAGTTCTGATTTTTCATTTCTCCCTCCCTATGGATTTTCTCATTTACCTCTGAGATGTGCAAACTCCATTTTGGAGACGATAAGTACAGACTTCCTCTCTAACTGGGGAGATGGTAGCAATCAACAATGAAATGGCTACAATGGAGTCCTTGATGTACATGCTGAATCACCTCTGGGAGTTCCTGTCTCTCTATTAATCATGGACAATTGTTAAATGATAGAGCAAGGGAAATATTTAGTTTATGAACAAATTGTCTTTTGTAAAAATTCCTAATGAAAAAAAATGTGAAAAAGTCTCAGAAAGCAGTGTTTTAGAGATAGCTCTAGACCTACTAGCTTAAGTCTGTCATGGCTCAATTGTAAGTGAAGTTTTGGAAAGAACAGATTGGTTACTGAGTGCCTGAGCACAAATTCTGGTAAGAAACAAAATCAAATCCCTTTAATTAATATTCCGTTAAACACAGAGGACACATTCATGCAATTGCAGGCTAATTTGTCTTACTTTGGCTTCATGGGTTATTATTTGTTAGTTTTGCCAGAGCAACTGACTTTGCACATGGTCCTGATCTGTTGGAAGTATAAAGTAGAGCATGCTTAGATAAGCCATCATTGTAAGCAGTTTAAGCTAATACACTTTAAGAGGATATATTTTGGTTTTTTTAGTGAGATGGACATATTTGGTCAGTTGGCATGGATAGATGACAAGCAGTAATATCATAAACCACAGCGACTTGGATCACTTGCCTTTGGGTGAACTTATTTCCCTTTTGACAAACTAACAGATGAAAGAATATCAATCTCGGTAAAACCTAGGCCTGGAAGGGTCTCAAAAGACTTCTGAAAAGGATATATCTGTTCTTAAATCATTTGGATGCTTTTGAAAGTTTTACTCAAAGATTAATGCTTCAAAAAGGCCAGTTAATAAACAAATGGAAAAGTGAAACAGATTTGTCTGAATTTAATATTTCACATTTCCTGCTGCAAATATAATGAATGTCCTTATTGAAATGCTCACAGAACTTTGGATAGAAGATACTGTCAGAAAGCAGTCATATGAATTAACCTGAAATTGTTGATATGTAGTTATCCTGTCCTCTATTTTAAAGAACAAAACCAATACATGTTCCATTAGAACAAACTCAAATAGACAGTATACACTCAAATGATTATGAACAATACAAAGACCAAGAATTGCATATGGAGATTGTCACTTACACATAAATAAATAAGGAGTAAAGTTAGTAATTTATGTAAAGGCAGCCCACAAAAAGCCCTAGAAATGAAATTTACCATAAATTGTTTTTGTCTGCTTGATTTACGGACTAACTCACGAGCTCCAGCACTCACATGGGGTAGGAAGGGAAATGATTCCTGGGCAGCCATTCCTAGCTGTCATCCCTGCTCCTCTGTCACAAAGTGCTATGAAGAGGCAGAATGGGGATGTCGACTCATCTCCTGGTGGCTCACAGCCTGCAGTATCGATTCAAATATTCATGTGTTTCTTTTTGCCTTCACTTCGTGAGCTCTGCTCTGTGTCTCTGGTTCACAGTCCCTGCTGGATTTAGCAGCATCAAACTGAGGAGTTTGCTCCTTTCCGCGGTACTTCAGAAGGACCCTATATGAAATCCCCAAGATGTGTTTTGATCTGTCTGTTCAGCATGTGCTATGGTCTCACCAGATGATACAACCAAAGAAAAACTGACATAAAATTTCAGTCCAATGTAACCTGGTATTTAGGACTTAGCACTCTGGTGGTTTGTGGTTAAACTAATAACTCTCTAGAATGCTGATGAAATTAACTCTATATTGAAATAAACATTCTGTTTAAATTTGTTTGTAGAATGGATCTCATGTGCTGGCTAGATATTGAACAGTTCAGAAAGATGCTCCACAAGGATAAAGAAAAAAGGGAGGAAAAATCCAAGGAAATTAAAAACAAGTACCTGAACAAAAAATACTTCTTTGGACCCAACAGCCCAGCTACCAGAGAGCAACAAGAACAGGTACCAGTTACATAACCGTTCATTAAGAACACTAATTGGTGGGACTGAGATTAGAGTCTGTAATCAGCATTACTTTTGCTTTTCCCCAAGCTATCTCCTCAAATATTATCTTCATGTTTGGCTTGTACTTTGTATTTTTGGAACAGAACTAGTCTGGTTCTATTGCGCTTATGGAGCTCCTTGCTTCCTGTTCAGGCTTGTCCTCCCAGATCCTCATAGAACATCTCTCTTTAAATCCCCATTTGAGGCCACAGCCAGGGCACACACAGCACAGCTCAAAAGAAAGTGTTAAAATGGCTTTCAGACAGAGTGGCTTGTTCCAGCTTTCTATTTTGGTATGTCAGCAAAGTCACAGATGGCAAGTCTGAGCTGTGGTACTCTGAAATATCTTGATAGTTATGAAATGTACTTGGTCAAGCTGGGGTACTTTTTGCCAGAGTCTGTGTTCTATTATAGGTAGGGACAAATATAATCTGTTCCCTTTCATGAAAAGTACATGTGAGCCTTGGGTAAGCATGCTTTGCTTACAGTTAAGCTCATGCTTTGCTAAATCAAGGATGTAGAGAGACAAAGGACTTTTGGTATACACAAAAGTTTATGTCATATGTTTTTGTATTTGGACTGCTTAGCTAATGCATTCAGGTGGAGGATGGGGACAAATCCTTCACGATCGGCTTCCTCCAGCGGTTCTGCTTGAAATTCAGCACTGGGTCCAGAAAAG
This sequence comes from Pavo muticus, assembly GCA_016647715.1. Taxonomy (NCBI): domain Eukaryota; kingdom Metazoa; phylum Chordata; class Aves; order Galliformes; family Phasianidae; genus Pavo; species Pavo muticus. The sequence continues at coordinate 1,317,109 of JACDJE010000117.1, read as the reverse complement.
ATTAGAAGAACAGTGGCTGCCATTGTTCCTGGCAGATGAACAACAAGGGGCAGAAGGACAAGCAAAGGTAATTTTTTAACAACAGCAACACATGCAGGCATTATTTTTTGTTTGGCTTATAATTTATCATTGGGATTAAAAGTTCAGAGGAAAAGCAGCCTATAATTCACATTCAGATCACATTGAAAAAAAACACCTAACATGTACAGGTTGAAGCATTTCACTTGCTAATTGTGAGGGCGGTTCCTCTGAAGGCTTAGTCTGGTTCACAGCAGTTAGATCCTAAACCTGAAGAAGCTGGTGTTGGCACTGCTGCCAGCTAGACTGCTGGGGGGTAATGCTCATCTTTGCTGCAGCGTTGCTCTCTCCACAAGCCATTTGGCCCAAGCCATACACTTGCACATAGAAGAAATGCTGCCAAGAGGACAACACCACAAACAAATGAGTTGGCTTCCCATGCTGTGTGCTCTCTCTTAGACACTGTTCGTATTTTCCCATCTGGAGTTGCAGTGCTTGTAGAAATTACTCCAGATCTTGTGAAATTCTGCTGAGTCGAGGAGGTTAACTATTACAGGTCTTGCTTCCCGTTGGTTTAATGGGTTGCCAGAAACCATTGGTTTAAAAAGTTGCCAGAAAACAAGGAATGAGGAACCTTTCACTCCTACTGGCTCATTAGAAAGACTGGGGAATGGGCAGAGCTACATCTGGCTTTTATGGCTGGGATCTGTGCAGGAATATCAACCTGCAGGTGACAGTTGCAAAAAGACTTGTTTTCTCTGCACTGCCACAAAAGCTCTGAAAAGTGAATGTCAGTACAGAAGGAAACTTGACGGTTCCACCACGTGGACGCACATGCACACTGCACTGATTCATAAAACCCGTGATCTTCACATCAAGAGGTTTATCAGAAGTGTTGTCAGAACTGTACTGGATCCTTTTAATTGACCCAGAGCACTAATCAGAAAGTAGAGGTTCTCATAAGACAAACGGTACTTTTAATAATGACTATATTAAAGCAAAATTTCCTACCCTTCTGCCCTTTTTATCTGAATTCTGCTTCCCTGGTGAGCCTTGGCACAAGACCATGGGATAAGGCTAAGCTGCTTCCAGTTCTGGAAGCTCGCTCATGCCTCTTCTTGCACCTGCTGCACTGTACTGGCAGGGAGAGTAGCCCCCGCAGTTTGGAAAACGCTGAATTAAACTCTAATAAACAGTTTACAGGAAATACATAGTTTTAATCTGCTTTTAGTCTGTGCCTAACTCCATTTATGTCTCACTGCTCTTTTCTCTTTCTCACTGCAAATTCAGAGGATGAAAAGGTCCTTTGAAGAATGTATTTTAGAAGAAATGAAACCAGATGACATTCTCCACTTGGCTTCATATTTCACAGTGACCAAACGCTGTGGGCATGCTATGTAGCCCTTATTCAGGAAATCTGCCCTTGATTTGAGGTGTATTTTTTGCTGCAAAGAAGCTGCGGGATCAATTTCTATTTCTGATATGTCTGTCCAAAAGAGAAAAGACATTTCATTTAAGAAAGACCCTAATATTAGAACCTGAAACACAACATGAGTGGTTCCTCAGAACATTATGGCTAAGATAAACCAGTGGAAGAGCACAATTTAACTGCCGTTGCCTCCTGACTTCTTAATGCCTCAGTCTTAATGAATGTGTGCTTATTTATAGCTTAACAGAGGATGGTGCTCTTGTGGGTCCACAGTAAGTTTCATGCATCAAGAGCCAAATGAAGATCTTTCAACTATTCTTCCACTGCAGTCTCAATCATTAGAGGGCTGATCATCAAACAAGAAGATTTAAAAAATGAAATGACAATCTTTTGTTCAACTATAGGTAAGGGACAAAACTGAAGATCTCCTAAGACAAAAACAGAAGACAACTAGGATGTGGAAGGCAAGTGAAGTTTATTATGTCTCCTGTGTCTGCAGTTTCACTGTCTTTTCTGTTTGGACCTTGCACATGACTGTATTGGCTACAGTAGGGTAATTACTCACAATAGTGATGAATTTAGCTCCCTGCTGGACACTCATGGTAAATTTCTCTCCCTTCCTGTGTGGAGAGGTCATGCTTGAAAAAAAAAGTCCCTTGTTCTGCGCTGTAGATCACTCTTAACCCTCCTTAAACTGGTATTGTACCTTTAATTCACATTTATCTGTATTTTGCATGCAGTGGACTTATTGGGACAAGCTGTTCGTTCCAGCATCTGGTAGTTTATTTATTATTGCTAGTGGATTACGTGCAGACACAAAAGGGAATGTGAAGCATGCAGTGGAGTGGGCAGGTTTAATCATATCTCACAGTATCTGTTTCATTTAGAATTGTATTTTAATCTTAAAGCACGGAGATAATATCAATTTTAAACATCTTAAACCTTTGTAATAATACATTTCATCAGATGTTTGCCAGTGTTTTCTCTTGAAGAGCAGTGAACTCTTGGTGATTGCCAACATACAAGTTGCGTACATTTATTCAGTTGAACTTTTATTGTGTGTTGAAATCAAACTGGAGACCCGGTCACCAATTATCCATGCAAACCATTAGCTCGGAAGAGATCCAGAGTGCATGTGGGTTCTGTTAACTAAGTTTTCTTTTTGTCTATTTGTCAGGAAGATAGTTATTTTCTGTATTCTGCTTGAAGGTTGCTGACCCAAAAGCTAAGCAGTAATTGTACATTAGTGTAGAATCGGGAGCAGCATTATGTTCTTCCTTTTATGAACATGCCCCAAAAATGATTTTTTCCAAAAGCTGTCTAATCCTGGTCACAGTGGATGGCACATGTGTGGAGATGTAGAGGACATCTGAGAAGATGCCGTCTTACAAACTGAGCTGACTTTATTTTAACCAAGGGACCCTTTGGGCAATCACCACACATCCTCCTGCAGGGGTAGGTGCCCACCCCTGGCGCCTCTGCAGCAGAATGTGGAGCATAAGCCTTGATTTTAAGTAAAACTGTAGAACAACTTTCGGCTTAGAATCAGGTTAGATTTCCAGGACTGTTTACAACTAAAAATGTTTCTGTCCCGTCCAGACCATTGAACAGCACTCCATCCCTCCAGGACTTTGAGAGTTTTGTCCCACCGTTAGAAGACAGTTTTCATTCATCCGTCTGATTACAGAGGGTGACTGTTTGGCTTGCTCCTCAGTGACAGCACAAGAACTGTTTGTTCAGGAAGGCAGGCCAGCCTGAACTTCATTTCAAACAAAATGTCCCTGCATAAGCCATCTTTCTTTCTCCACCCTTTCCTGGCTGCCTACTTGTTCTCTGCTTTGCAGCTAGAGGACTTCCAAAATGTCTCGATGACTTTAAATTCTATTTTACTATTGGTAGCTTTATTCCACAGAGAGCAAACTCTCCAGCTTCTGTTGGTGATCATGGCAACACTTTTCAGAACTCATTTTGTTAGTGAGATCCCTGTCAGAAGCATTTAACAACTTCTAGCTATGTGGTTTGTCTGTTCCTTTTTCTTTGTTGTTTGTTTGCACAAAACTCAAACTGTTCTCTAGAAAAGTAGCCTGTTGCCATAATCAATAACAATAGCTGTTTCCATACTTTATAGTATGTAGTCATATGGTCTAAATCATTGTCAGTCATTTCCTCTCCCATCACGTTTTCCAAAAAATGTTGCCCAAACCAAACTGGAAAAAAAAGAAAAGAAACGAAAAGAAAGAAATGAAACCTTGCCAAATTCTATTGTATCCATGTCATAAACTCATAAACTACTGAAAGTTAGGGTCAGTGCAAAGATAAGAATCAGACAGTTTAAGCTAACTAATGCCTTTGTTATTGCTTTTTGAAGCAAAGTTTATTTGGTGCATTTATTTCTTCTTTTGACAGCATGTGGACAACAAGAGGGTTTCTTCATCCAGTGAAATAATTGCTTTCCGCAAAGCGCTGTTGGATCCAGTGACAGCAAATCAGTTTCAACGCTTTGTGTCACTGAAAGGAGACCTACTGGAGAACGGAGTGCTCTTTTGGCAAGAGGTACAGAAGTATAAGGTATGGTAGTAAAGCGGCACAAGGGGACTACCATTCAGTTTGTAACCAAACGTCATCTGTTACTGCAAATTAGGAGAACTGTAACAAGAATATCTCTAAGTATTTTCTTCTTCATAGGAAAACCTCATTCGCTATTTAACTGGTTTTGTTCCTTCAGAGTAATTGCTTTTTAATGACTTGAATATATTTTGCCTGTATTTCTTTTACTTGTTCAAACTCTAACATTCTCTTGAATCCCTGAGGGATACTATTAACCAGCTAATGCCCTGATTTTGGTATACGTCTTCTGAGAACCAGAAAATATGAAAGCATTAAAATGTTCACTCTGTCTTTATAGCTGAATACTGATAAACAGAGAGATTATTGCTGAGTTTGGTAGTTCCTTAACAACCAGAGAGAAATTGTAAATGCAAGCAAATGTACAACTGTAAAGATAGTATCTACCCCAAAAACTTGCATGTAAAATGCAGCCACCAGCTGCCTTGTGCTCCACACAGTGCAGTTGCATCTGACTGCAGCTGAGGAGGTGGCCAAGGTCAGCAGTGATTTCCTCTTTCCCATATATATATACATGCCTCGTTGTGCAATTGTGGCAGTGTGGGGCAACACACCATCAGAATCTTCTAGAGTGAAACTTTAGATCACACAGCAGCCTCTCAGTAGCACCCTGGACTGAATTCAAGAACACTGTGGATCTTTCCCTTGTTCCTCTTTTATTTTGCCTTTGGGATATTGCAGAGCATCTCTTGGGCTCCTGAACAGGGTGGTCTGGGAGCATGAGGTTAGCTAACATGCTCAGAAATTTGGAGGTAAACACAGGTGATGCTGCAGTAGCACTTAGGAATCCTGCTGGAGGCACACGGCTGCAATTTCGCTGGTTAGTTCTGGCATTTGAATTTGGGGTCTCTTTTAGAAGCCACAGCTCCTCTGCTTCCAGAGGACAATTGTCCTGTCCTCACAGAGGCTCTGACCTCAGTATTAGGAACTGTAGGCTGAAATGCTCTCTGAAGTTGCTGCTCTCTCTCTCTTGGTTACCAGGAGACTAGCTTAGACTAGGAGCTTGACATTAAGGCACCTGAAGATAGATGGCATGAATTCTTCTCAGAATATCTGATGTTTTTTCAGATTTGTTCCTCTTCATTCCTATACTGTGGAGAACACAGACTCGCGGCAAATGTGGAATGTAGTTTAAACTGTTTTTTTTTTTTGTGGATCTGCTTTCTGAAGAAAGCCTTCATTGTTTTATTTCCACCCCCCTCTCCTTCTTTTTTGTTAGTTTTATTTGTCTTCTTATCAAGAAAAAGTACAATCTTACCATATTTCTACATGCATGCGATTTGTCACGGTTGGCAGTTGATGCTCTTTATAGAAACAAAAGGGCTGGAGTAGTAGGAGTGTTGTGGGTCAGGCTGAACTGGAGGAATATTGCCAAAGATGTGGGCAGCACTCTGCATAGTGCATGCTTGTGTTGTCTGAGCCCTATCATGCCATCAGTTTAGATAGAACTCCCTTGGGGAGCTGCTGTCTGCACTGCTCCTTGTAACCCATTCAGGCTGGCGGCACATCTTGGGACAAACAAAAAATAAGTTGTTTTTTTTTTGGAAAACAAATGTGAAGAAATATAACTCTGTGGATCATTTCCATCTGTTCCTGTATGTTCGTGTCTCATTCCTCTTCATATCTTATAGCTTGTTTTTCTTCCCACTTACTACTGCGCTCTGCTTTTTCTTCTATGCTAGATGAGCAAAGAAAGCCATAATATATTCTTAGGATATATTGAATATGTTTTTGTATTGCTGTATTTTCTTTGTTGTAGCTGTTATCATTCTTTTTTCCTTCACGGAACTAAGAAGTATCCATAATAAAACAAACCATCTCTTCCACATGCCACATTTCTGGTTAAAAGCCCTGTTTTTAATTTCTGCGCAAAGTAAATAGCCAGCCTTCTCTACCAAAACTAAATGCATATTCTTCATTTAGAGATCTCTCTTCCTGAACATTCTCCAGAGTGCTTATTGTGCCTTTAGTAGATACATGAAATAATCTATTGTTATAGAAATGTCTTGATAGATGGAAAGTATGAGTTTCAAAGGGTTTCAAGGAAGCTGAATGATTTTTCTCTCCTGTCAAAGTCCAGTGGTAGCATCATCAGAGTGTGAAAACATGGTTAAAATTGCCTTTACTAGAATTAAAGGACCATATTAAAATGGTAGAAAACCCCACTGCCCCTTTGAGATCTCACCTTTGTAAGTTCAGGTTTGTTTTGTATTCTGTCCATCCTGCCATGAATTATTTCAGACCCTGATGTTTTGGGAAACTAGAAAATTTTAAAGAATGGGGAAATGAGAAGATTTCAGTGAATGGTAGACTGTACTTGTAGCTGAAATTGTCCTTCTTTGTGCCATCATTCCTGGTTGTAATATCTTGTACCCCTCTAAATAATTCCTCTGTGTTCTTACCCATTACTATTGCAATACTATTCATAGCAAGCTCATTGTGAAAATCAGTGCATTTCACACCTGTAGGTGTGATTTTCTTTTCAGCAATGCCTCCTATTTGCCTGTAATATGCTCAGATTGAGGGCAGGATAAAAAATACACTGGCCATCAGAATGTGCAGCCAGAGACCTAAAATCAATGACTGCTGTATATCCGCATTTGCAAACCAGAAGTCTCACTCATATTTTAACTATGGCTGTGACCATGCACATTTGCTATAAGAATTTCATCCTACATACTGAAGGAATCCGTCTGTATAATTATTTTTGTATGACTGCTACTCTTTGATCAGCGGGCCCCTGCAAAGGGTCTTGCATCTCTCTCTACATTGATTGAAAGCGCTGTTTTTCGTCTTGCAGGATTTGTGCCATTCTCATTGTGATGATGCCACAGTCCAGAATAAGATCACGACTATTATTGATTGCTTTATCAACTCCACCGTACCCCCAGCTTTGCAGATTGACATCCCAACTGAACAAGCACAGAAGATTTTGGAGCACAGGAAAGAACTAGGACCTTACATTTTTAGAGAGGCGCAGGTAAGAAGCTGGGAGAACCTCTGTAGCAGATGTGGCTAGAGTTTGTGTGGCTGATTTTAAGGACAGTCTTCATTGCTTCTGTGACAATTTTGACTCTGTATATAAGCCTGGACATGAAGTAGAGCACTAAATTCATCATTCTCGGTCAAGACTGTCTGGTGAATACGACAGACAACTGCTATGTAAGCTGGACAATTTGTGTCAGCTAGCTGATCCTAGAAAGGTGGTATCGAGGTCTGTGTAGGCACTCTGTCAATATGAGTGAACTTTGTTCATTTTTTGAGTCACTTGTTCTTTATCATTTAGTTAATGCCAGAGAAGCAATTTATAGTTATTCGTTCACAGAAATATGAAAAAAATGCAGATGTGAGTAAAGCACAAAGCTTAACTTACTGAATCTTTCCCTTTATTACCGAAAGTCTGCAGACAATTTTCTGTCTCTGATCTGTGTACTAATCAGACTGAGCAGCAATTTAAGAACCTTTAGTGCAGACTTATTATTTTCTTATTCCTTGCTACTAACTTCTACGACATATCTTCTAAAAACAAGAAAGCTAGTTCTTCTTCCTATAAAATTTCCAGCACACATTTAAAACTCAAGTGTAAGTCCATAAAATATCTTGACTGAACTATGGTTTGTCAGAGAAAAGGGTAGGTATAATCCTAAGAGAAATAAGTCTCATTTCAGCCTGTGTTAAAAGGAAAAAAAAAGTGACAGAAAGAAGGCATAAAACCAAGGGAAGAACTTGGCCAAAAAGTCGTGACTCAAACATGATGGCGACTCAAATGTCACTTTCAGGTACTTTGAGCTAGAAGCCGTGAGGTGCTGAGCGTGCTTGACTCCTTAGAAGCCAACTTTCTGAATGAGAATTAAAGATCTAAATAAAATGAAAACTGTGAGCCTTGGTACGTGCAGCAACAGAATTTGCTGAGCCCCTCTGTTTGCTCTGTAAAAATTGTTTTTCTTATTCTAGTTCAAAAAAGACCCTGTGAGAGATTATATCATTTAAAAATTATCCAAGATTTGCTCATAGATCTGTAATGTGGTTTAAGAGTCTTTCCAGAGGCAAAAAAAGTATTTCCTTTCTCTTAAGGAGGAAAAAACCTCTCTCCCTAATGAACTGAATATTTGAAATACTTGAGCAGTACAGTGGTGCAAAAGAAATTCTACTGATGTATATTTTATCAAGAATACTTGTAAAAAAATGATGGAAGTTTTCATTAATGCAAACAATTGTTTAGGGAAATATAAAAAAAGAAAGCGCCTTTTAACTGTGTTTTAGGAAGATTTCTCACCAGTAATAAACACGCTGATGAAAAGCATGTGCCGAGGAAAGCTGGGTTGAAATGTCAGGACATAGTACGTAGGAGGAACAAGGCTGTGTATTCAAAAAGAAATAGTTATTTCATTCTCATGGTAAACTACATTTTATTTTACAGGAAACTCTGACTTCCCCACACAGTTGAGGTTGACTTTCTTTTTTTTCTGCACAGATGACTATTTTTGCTCTGCTGTTCAAATTTTGGCCAAAATTTTGTGAGTTTCGAAGCCGTTTGTCTAGTGAGAAAATTTTACTTGCCTTGGAGAGAAAAAATGGAAAACGGATGCAGATGAAGGAAGGGAAAATATCAGAGGAAAGGCTCACGAAGTTTCAGGTGAGAGCTGACGGACTGAATAAAATCTGTTTCGAGGGCAAACGGATAGGAATACAAATATCCGTTTCTCAGCCTGAACCAAAGCTACTGAAATCTTTTTGTTAGAATTCAAGCTTTACATGCGATATAGTCTTAGGATGGTTAGTTCCCAGTCCTGCCAATGCATGTAAATACATATGTTTAACTTGAAGCAGATGAGTCAGTGGAATCCTACTTCCATTAAGCAGGGGAGAAAATGTATTTTAGTGATCTTTTGTGCCAAGAGAAGAGCAGAAAAGAGGGCTGACTTTAAAATACATGCATGCATACGATGGTTAACTGCAAACCTGCTTACACTTCCACGTGTACTGTCCTTTTCTAGAACTTACAATCCTGCTGGGTCACTATTGAAAAAAAACAAGCAAACAAAAAGATTTTATATTTATTGTTGAGAAAGAGCATTTGAAAAGTCTGCATGTTATTATTTCAAATACTTAGATGCTAGTTTTTTGTGCACTCTTTGTCTTTTCTTATTTCTCAGCTTTGACAGTGAAATTGCAAGACTGTTCACAGTGAGTTTCCAGGCAGTGTCAGTGCATTAATAGAACTGTGATCCCTACAGTAATATCTCTTGTAAATTTGTTTTTCTTTGAATTCTTTGAATTATTATTATTATGTATATATTTTGCTATTGGTTGTAGGCTTTGCAAAAGCTTATTTTTTACAAAATACAATAGTTTGGCCAGCTTGGAGGAGGGAACATTATTTCAAGGGCGGAGAAATTACTGAACTCGCAAACGTCATAAACAGCATTAAAAGACATTTACATATTTAAAATACCTTGTATATGTGTGTTGAGACATTACTCACGGTGATATCCACATATGTTCTTGGACAGATTGACATACATGCCTGTAAGAAAAGGTACACATTGTTATCGTCTTTATAGACACATGAACACTGAGAGCCAGGGAAGCGTTACTCAAAGCGGCACAGCGATGCCAAGTAAAGTCCAAAATTCAAGAATTCATGTTGCTTTCTCCAAAGCCCGCTGCCTCCATGCAGATAGGTCTGGCAAGGCCATTGGCAATACTTATAGTGCAAGAATGCAATATTTCAATGTAATACACTTCTGTGTTTTTGCAGACTTATTTTTTCCATCTGTTTGTTGCCTGTCTATAAGATTTCTGATTAAGATCAAGGAAGTAAAGAGCAAATCTTGGCCAGGAGGATAAAAACCTAGCTTTTATGGGGAACAAATGGGAAAGGTGAATTACTCTTGTAAGCTGGTAAAAAGGGTAAGAAACTTTAGAAACTGACATGCAGGGAATGCAGCTCAGTAAACCATTTACAGACCATTCACCAAAAAATTAAAATAAAATAAAAAATCACTAAACTAGTTACTTTCTCTTGAAAGAATAGGTGGAACAGATGAGTCTTTGAAACCCTTCCCCCCTTTGTTGTTAAAGAGTTTACTATTCCGTGTTCTCTTATGTGAGATTTCTGTCCCCTTGGTGACAACATAACTATTCAGACGGTTGGTCCCATATCCCTGGCAGAGCACAGCAGGAAGCTGCTAAAGCCACTTGGCCAGGTTCAGGACAGAAACCTTTTCCACCTCCTGCAAAGTCCAGTTCCTGCTCCTCCCCACCAAGCTCATGTTGAAGGAGAGGGCACCTCTGGCAAGCATTAGAAATTATATTTTTTCTTATAGCATTTTTCCCCCACAGATATAATTTGCCATTTTTGTTTTCTGCCAAACTGAACAAGTGTCATCCTGGGGGTGGAATTTTACTTTCTCCTTTCTCAAAAATTTGTCCCTGAGATGGCTGGTTTATTGTGGGTTTGCATCGCTGTCTGAACTGACCAGATAAGGCAGCTGGACCTTTATGCCACATAAAGGAAAAACAGGCAGACGAGGTGGTTTTCACTGAATAATGATGCATGACTCGGTATTATTTGACTGTCTCAGTATTTTTTGTGGGTGCTGACTTGGTATGTATGGGCCAGGTGTTGCTTAATGCCTCCTGGCTGTGGTGTCAGTGCAGGGCCGTGGCTGTCAATTAGGGAAACCATGCTCTGTACAGCAGAGACCTCTTTCAGTTTGTGTCTGGAAGGCAGGAATGAGGAGGTACGGTGCAAAGTAAGCTGCAATACTTGGCACAGTGTGTTTGCTTCAGTATGGAGCTGAAATTGTTGCTTTAAAAGACACTGCCTTGGGAGAGTATGGTTTACTTCTCCCTTTTCACATATTTGCACTTAATGTGTTACAGCTATATAGGCTCATCTTTGGTCCTTCTGTGGATTTGTTCCTCTGTTAACTTCACATGCCACATACTTAAAAAAATGCAATTAGTCACTTTTTGCAGACTGCCTTGGTGCCAGTATTTGTAATTCATTGCATGCACAATTGCCCTTTACCTTCAAAACAGATTTTTTAGATTTTAGATGTCAAGCATACAGAATAGTGTGAACTTACACTGTAAGTTCTCTGCCTTTAACAGAGAAAGGTTAAAAACATCTACATTTATTTCACTTCACCATATCTACTCCTATCTCTTTTAAAGATTTTAGTAGTAAATTTATTTGTTAGTAAGTGGTGTAACATCATGGACTATTACGTTGCCATAACACTGATTTATTATGGAAGGCATTACTAACGAACTCATTTAATTCACCATTTACACTTAGAAACACAGCAAATATAAATGGTGGTGTATTAGTATACACAGTATTCTGTACTGGCTTTGGCCAGTTTGTTCCAACAACTGAGGGTCCTACAGTTGTCAGTGAGCCTACTGCAGAGAGAAGATAAGCACCATGCTGCCTGGGCACTGTAGATGACAGGGCTATTGGACAGTGGAGATGATGAGGAAGGAACAGGCACCTTCGGAGCAATGAAGTAGGATTCTGGTCCTTTTCCAGATCTTCTGGAGACTTCTTGAGTGTCTCTGGGAAGACACAGAATCACAGAATCATCAAGGTTGGAAAAGACCTACAAGATCATCCAGTCCAATCATCCACCCATCACCAATAGTTCTCACTAAACCATGTCCCTCAACACAATGTCCAAACGTTCCTTGAACACCTCCAGGGTCTTTGACTCCACCACCTCCCTGGGCAGCCCATTCCAGTGCCTGAAGAGTGCCAGAAGATTCCAGTACCCGAGAGTGCTGAGGGAACCGGCTGAGGTGACAGCCGATCCGCTTTCCATCATCTATCAGCGCTCCTTGTTGACTGGTGAGGTTCCAGAAGACTGGAGGCTTGCCAATGTGACTCCCATCTACAAGAAGGGCTGTAAGGAGGACCCGGGGAACTACAGGCCTGTTAGCCTGACTTCAGCGCCAGGGAAGGTTATGGAGCAGACTGTCTTGAGGGAGATCACGTGGCATGTGCAGGACAACTGGGGGATCAGGCCTAGCCAGCCTGAAAGGCAGGTCCTGCTTGACCAACCTGATCTCCTTCTATGATCTAGTGACCTGTCTGGTGGACGAGGGAAAGGCTGTTGATGTAGTCTACCTAGACTTCAGCAAAGCCTTTGACACTGTCTCCCACAGTATTCTCCTGCAGAAGCTGGCAGCCTGTGGCTTGGACAGGTACACTCTTGGCTGGGTAAGGAACTGGCTGGAGGGCCGGGCCCAGAGAGTGGTGGTCAATGGAGCTAAATCCAGCTGGCGGCCGGTCACGAGTGGTGCTCCCCAAGGGTCTGTGCTGGGGCCTGTCCTCTTCAATATCTTTATTGATGACCTGGATGAGGGCATTGAGTGCACCCTCAGTAAGTTTGCAGATGATACCAAGTTGGCTGGAAGTGTCGATCTGCCTGGGGGTAGCGAAGCCCTACAGAGGGATCTGGACAGGCTGGATAGCTGGGCTGAAGCCAATGGGATGAGATTCAGCAAGACCAAATGCTGGGTCCTGCACTTTGGCCACAACAACCCCAGGCAATGCTACAGACTTGGGGCAGAGTGGCTGGAAGACTGTGTAGAGGAAATGGACATGGGGGTACTGATTGATGCTCTGCTGAACACAAGCCAGCAGTGTGCCCAGGTGGCCAAGAAGGCCAGTGGCATCCTGGTTTGTGTCAGGAGGTGATCGTCCCTCTTTACTCAGCACTGGTGGGGCCGCACCTTGAGTACTGTGTCCAGTTTTGGGCCCCTCACTGCAAGAAAGACATGGAGGCTCTGGAGCGTGTTCAAAGAAGGGCAACAAAGCTGGTGAGGGGTCTGGAGCACAGGCTTTATGAGGAGTGGCTGAAGGAGCTGGGATTGTTCAGTCTGGAGAAGAGGAGGCTCAGGGGAGACCTTTATTGCTCTCTATAACTGCCTGAAATCATTTGACCTCTTTTTTTTTTTTTTTTTTTTGCACAAAAGACAGTTTTATTACTTGCCTCATGGAGATGTTGTGGGGTTAATTATGTGAGGTTATGAATACTGAGTAACGTCCACATAGTTTTGGGATCATCAGAGAGAATATGCAAAAGTGCAGGCTTAATAAAAGAATAAAGCAACACTAAAGTGACAAATACTTATTCACTAGAGCAGATTACCAAGGGTTACAATGCCTCATCCTTCACTGTAAGTGTTTCAAACAAGATTGCACTTTCCTACCATGATTACTGTAGTTCATTCACAGCTTCTCGACCAAGGTGGAATAAATCATGGGAAGTCCCATGTTCTGCATTTATACTTGAAGATAAATTAGGGTATCACAATGGTCTTGCTGTCCTTAAAGTAAGTTCTGTTGCAGGTGCTCCCTCTCATTTAGTACCAGCTCAATCTCGAGAAAAGTATTAAATCTGAAACGAAGGCAGTCTGCAGGAATACACTGGTCAGGAATCTTTGATTATGGCAAAGAAAATTATTAACAAAATGGTATCTCTTGAGATTTTTCAGTATGCACAAGGTGATGAATTATAAAACTGAGCATTACAAAACTGTCTACAATACATTCATAACAAAAAATTATACTGCTTATTATACTGCTTATAATACTGTCATATTTTGAATGACAAATTTTGCTTCCTCAGATTTGCTTTTTACTTTAGCCCAGTAGCTTTAGAGCTAATTGGGAGTTCTTATTATTGTCAGGGTAAAGAAGTGGCAAGCAGTGCTCTGGGACATCAGACTGTTGTGGAGAGAAGACCAACATCATTTTCAGATGGATATGGATATGGGTGGCAGGTGAATAATAAACATGTTGCTACAGATGTCGTCATATAAGAGAGATTACATGATCTTGGGAGAATGAGAAGGTGGATTTGGTTTAGAATATTATCACTTAGTTCTTCAATAATTGTTCATTCTTCTACTATTAAGTTTGATATTATTTTCTCTCCCTCCTTCCCTCCTTCCTTCCCTTTCCCTCTTTCCCTCTTTCTTTCCCACTTTCCCTCTTTCTTTCGTTTTCTTCCTTTTTTTTCTTTCTTTTTTTCTCTTTTTCTCTCCTCCTTCCTAAATTTCTGACTTCCTGACTTAGTTTCTGAGTAGTAGTATTGCATAAAACTTACTAAGATCTTTAGGTAAAGGGATTTAAAAAGAATATCTATTAAAAGGTAAGTTGAAGGAATGGAAGTTCAAGTCTGGAATAAGAAATTTTTCATTACTTGGCAAATCCATAGCTTGAAAAAAAATTGGTTTAGGTTTGAGTCCTTTTCCACTCATGCATCAAAATATGAAGATGAACTCATTTAAGAAATCCAGGTATTTTTACAGAAAATGAGACAGAAAATAGCCACATAGTACTTGTTGAAGAATGTATTTAATGATGCATCAAATCTGTAGTGAAAAGGTAGCAGTCGTTTTATTTCAGAAATGTGAAGAATATGCACTTCAATTTGGACGTAGGAAGAAATCGTTCATAGCTGCACTGACACTGACATAATATAATGGGGAATCTGTGCTATAAGTTCTAAGACACAAAATGACAGATGGACCCCAAACTTCTCATGCTGTAAGGAAATAATAGTATAATTCCCATTCTGATTTGGAAGAGTCACCTGAAGTTTGCATGGAACCTGAACTGTGTTTGTTTCATTGTTAAAAGCTACATTAGTTCAAGAAAGACACGTCTGGACAATTCTTTTCTAGGGGTAACATCATTCTGCTGGGCAGGGCAGGCAGAAAGAACGGTGAGGCTAATGAGTTTTGAGATGTGATTTAAGAAATGGCACATCGTAAGGATGTGTCAAGGAGATAAAATGAAGTCCTCAAAAGCGCTAAATGCTTTTGAAAGGAGAAAAGTCTGCTGTATTTAGTTTCTGAAGAAGAAAGTCAGAGTTGGTTAAATTGCATCGCATGCTCTTTTGAAATTTGTTCATTTGTAGTGATATTATTTTTCACATGATTCCAGTGCTGTAATGATAAAAGTTCTCTTTTCAATAACTGAGATTATTCAACAAATGGGACATAATGTAAACAAGTTCTTTATCTCATTGTTGAAATGAACTGTGAACTACCAGTGATGTGGTCAGGATGCTGATTTTTTTAATGATTCTTGCAGACTTCCTGGTCCTATTCCAAGTACATAGAAGCCTTGGAGCAGGAGAGAGTACTCCTTAAAATGCATGAAGATCTGGAGAAAAATTCATCGTCATTATTTACAGGTTATAATGCAAGGGGAAATGCCCATAAAGTGGAGCACGGGAACTTCTGCTCCAAAATGCAAAAGAACTTCACGGTGAGGGTGAGGGTTGATGGAGCACTGGCACAGGCTGCCCAGGGAGGTTGTGGAGTTCCCTTCTCTGGAGATATTCAAGACCCGCCTGGATGCCCACCTGTGCAGCCTGCTGTAGGGAACCTGCTTTGCAGGGAGGTTGGACTGGATGATCTCTGGAGGTCCCTTCCAACCCCTACAGTTCTGTGATTCTGTAGTTCGAGGACATGTTTAGCTGAAATTCTCTCAGTATATGGGCTTTGTTTGCTTTTTCTTTGGTGTATCTGCCTCTCTTATGCATTTGCTTTCTGCACCACACTGAGTGATAAGTTTTCTACAAAAGGGAAAGTGAAAGTTGCATGGTACCAGCATCGTCTCTACTGCAAAGGCCATTCTGCAGAGGGGAATATTGAGTATTTCTTCATTCTGCACTGTGACACAGCAGTACTGTTTGTGTCACATATAATTTTCACATTCCTGGCTTCTTGTACTTCAGTAACCTATATACAATAGATGTTGAACTTTTTTTTTCACCAGTTTGTCAGTATAGTTTCAGGGTTTCTATGAGACATTACCTTGTGCTTCTGTGAGTATCCACTCACTGTCTTCCTCAAAGATATTATGATCTGTTTGTTCTTTAAATAGCTCCACTTAGCAGCAAGGCTAGAAATAGCATTGTGATATTAAAACATTCAATTTCATATCATCTTAATTTTCTTTTTATGCACAGGTACCTCATCTATGTCCTTCCCAAGGCCTGGAAACTCTGAAAATTCCACAATTTCTCCAAAGAATGGTATGACTTTGAAGAAACACTCAGATCTTCCCAAAGAAACAGAAAGTGAGTACCAGACAGTTAACAAGTGTGCTTTGAAATTTGGATTCTTAAAAGCTAGCTTTCCTGCTCTGTGCTAACGTTCATTAGTAGTAAGCTATTCCACTCCAAATCTTGTTTAACTGAAATCTGAAGCTGTACAGCCTCAATGTGAAGGCAATATTATTTTTACTCCAACCATAGCAAGTGATCTTAATGTTGGCCAGATAGATTTTTTTTTCCAAAATGGCAGTCTCTGAAGTGTTGTTATCTTGGCTTTCCAGTTAAAATATTTTAGGAGCAAAAGGTGACGTAGCCTGGCAGAGACTTGACACAGAACTAGCAATAGATCACCTCTGCTGAAGCATATTAAACATTAGAATGGGAGAAAGAAGTAGGATAGTGAAGAGATCTGTTAGAAAAAGATCAAATAATCCCCTAGAGAGTTTTTTAAGCCTTTGCTGAAATTAGATAGACTTAAAAAAATAATAGAACTTGATTCTGTTACTCCCCTTCCCTCTCTGTTCCTCCTTTGTCTATTTCTGCACTTCACTTCAATTTTAAGCCAACTGGTGTCCAACCTTCCCTCATCCTCTTAAACTTTCAAACGCTGAATACATTTTTCCTGTAGCAGCACTTTCTGCATGTGGCTTCAGGAAGAAAGCTGCATCATTCTTTTTCTTTCCTTTCTGTCCTCTCATCATCTCCTCTAGTTGCAGGTAAAACTCATCCAGTTGCACTGGACCTTATGTACATTTGCAGGTATTACTACGCTTCATGCTTTCATGCATTTTCACACTGTAGTTCTGCTTCACATGAAGTTATACCAACATGAGGAGTCCTTGTGCAGAGGCTTCGGTTCTGCTCTGTAGTTGAAACCTCCAGCTGGGCTAAGTTTTCAAATGGGCCCTAGGAGGTGGCTGCAGTCTTTTCTGCAGGCCAGCCAGCAGTCCCTTGCCCACTTTGATTTTATAAACATGAGAAAGGCACTGCTGACAGGTATCAGGCTGTGGTACAGGCTAATGGAATGAGAAACGAGAGGTCTTGGGAGGTTTGAGAGGTCTCTCCCACTAGCTCCAGTTACAACCCGCTCTCCAAGTCCATTAGAAATTTGCATGCCACGCCTCTTCCCAATAGTTCAATAGCTTTGAGTCATTTCCTCCTTTTCCATCATGACTCTCTGGTAGTTCTCCTCATCTGTGTATTGATCTGGTTGCTTGGCATGAGGGCCAAAATATCTACAAAAGACCACCACTGCTTTTGATAGGACAGCTTCTCTCCACTTAGTGACAGAAAAAGTCATGCCTTTTGCATTGTATATAAATGGCAAGGTTTGGTAGTGGTGGGTTGTAGGGCTGGTCTCTGTGAAGACAGAGCAGGGGCTGCTGGACACAACTGATTTTGACAGGCTCAGCACCGGACCCACCCCAGAGCTGAGCCCACCAAGCTGGTGGCTCTGTGAGGCAAAGTTTAAGAATGGACAAACACAGCCAAAAAGAGGAGGAGAGAATAAAAAGAGTAAAAAAAAGAGAGGATGGGAAAAGGAAAAGGAAGAGGTGCTTTGTGGTACAAAGGAACATGGTTTAGTGGGCAATATTGGTGGTAGGTGGACGGTTGGACTGGATGATCTTGGAGGTCTTTTCCAACCTTGGTAATTCTATGCTTCTGTAATTCATGGAGGGGCAGCCTGAGGAGAACACACACTGGAGCAGAGGAAAAGAGTGAGAATGGTGAAGAGGCAGAGAAACTTGAGCTTGGGAAAAGAGGAGGAAAAGTGCTTTCCCTAAATACAGAAATGTTTCTTTCTTCTTCTTCTTCTTCTTTTTTTTTTTTTTTGTTGTTGTTTATTTCCCACTATCCAAACCACTAATTATTTATTCTAAATGGCAATAAATTAATTTTCCCACTTCAAGTCTAATTTGACTGCAACAGTAAATGATTAGTAGTCTCGTTGTCTTTATCTTGACCCACGACCTTTCTCTCTCTTGTTCTTTCTGTTTTCTCCCCTCGTTGTGCAGAGCAACTGGGCAGCTGGGTGGGAGCCAGGTCCAACCCACCACACCTTGTTTTTCAGATGTTTTCTAACAATTTTTGATGCATTTGTTGAATAATTGTTCTGACTATTTCAACTGGCTGCCACCCAGCA
The DNA here is from genome assembly GCA_016647715.1 of Pavo muticus. Lineage (NCBI taxonomy): Eukaryota > Metazoa > Chordata > Aves > Galliformes > Phasianidae > Pavo > Pavo muticus. Next base: position 1,298,811 of record JACDJE010000117.1, on the reverse strand, counting down.
ATCACACTCTGATACCTTTTGCAGGCAGATTAAAATCCCCTTGAGGAAGGAAATGCAGAGACATTCACTGCAGGTGGGCAAGATACAACACTAATGTGTGTGCAAGGTTTGTACTTCTGGAGCAAAACCAACAACTTGGAATATTATTAAGAGCCATGAGGGTAGTCAAGGGTAGAAAAGAAACATCTTCCACTGTATTCCTCATCAACATGATCGTGATACTGACTCTTGTGTCATTTATTTGTTTAACAGTACACCTTGAGGCTCAAATCAATAAGATTCCATGAAGTATGCACAGTAAAAACAATGATGTAGTCATGGTACTAAAGATCTTGAAATCAAGCCAAGTTTTTCAGTGCCTAATCTAATGAAAAAATAAAACACTGCATTAATTGACAGCTCTGAAGCGGTGTGTCTCAGCACGCTATTGTTTCAGTACTGTGATTCATACAACTTATGTTCATCAAGAATAATCCATGAGGCATCTGAACCATCCTAAAATCAAACTCTGTTGTAGTTTGCTCGCAATCCGGTCTGATTCCCGGTCCAAAGTATACTTCAGCCTCATTTCAGACTCCTCATCCACATGAAAGGCTTAAAGCACATCAGGAAGCTGATCTGACTGGTAACTTTTATAAACTGTGATTCCTCCCATGGTATTATACACTGGAAGATTTCAGGAATTCATAGCTCTTCAGTAGTTTTCCCTTATTTTTCTTTTAAAACTTTAAGAGCCATAAAAACACTGGGGAAGAGTTGACATTGGGGAGTTAGATAAGGGGAGAGGCAGAATTCTCTAAGCAGGGACAGGACTGTTCAGACCATTTTAAACATCATTCACCAGCCACAAATCCATTTGCTTTAGTCTTCTCTACATGTGTCTAATGCGTGTAAGAAAAAGATAGATCAGTGAGCTCCAGCTTGCTGACAAGCTTAAGATGACAACTTATCCCTCGGCTGGGGATGGGATTGTCTTCTGCTCCCCTGCCCAGCCTCTTGGACAAGAAGAAGGGACCTCTGTGAGTTGTCAGAAATCAAGGGAGCTCTTAGGTCATCCTGTTAAGGGCAACTTATGGGTGCTTTCCTCTTCAGTGTGAAGTGACAGCGTAAGTCCACTGATTGATAGTCTTTTTCACTCTTCAAGCACAGTGATCTGGTATTGTATGGGATTGCCATCAGAAGCTTCTTTAGAGAGGCTGACAGGGAAGGACTATGTGCACTTTTGTGGCTGTAGCTCCCCTGTCCACACAGCCTCAAAGAAGGAATAAGGGAGATCGTCAATTCAGTTCTTACTTCCCCACAGTTCAGAAATTGTTTGCTTCATGCTTGTCTCTGTTCCTTCTGTGTTTGTGTCGTTTGCTCATGTGATATCACCTGAGAAAGACACATTGGGTGGAAGCTACAAGAAGGGAGTAAAATGTAAAATTCCTATTCCTGTTTTTCAAATCATCCCAAATTTCACAGATGCACTGAACTTTAACGCTCAGTGCATCTGAGGAGAGTGGAATGCAGCATCTTGCAGTGAGCAGAGCACATGTGGTGCTGTGTGGGCTACCACTCATTAATGTGAAAGGCAAAGAATCATCATGAAATGCCACAAATGCAGTGATGTATGTCAGTCTGAAAAACATGAGAACAGCCACCTTCTGCTGCTGTGGTCAGTAGAATGCATGCAACCAAGTGCTGGAGCATGGCAGTCAGTTTCTGTTTTGTTGTAACCTTGCCTTCACAGCATTTTGAGACGGTTAAATAACATGTAGAAAATTCTGGTAGATTCTACTTGAATCATAAAATTAAAAATATCATCCAGATATTTGTCACAGAATATATAACTCCTTGTATGTTTTCACCTCACAGAATTGTTAAGGAAAATTTACCATACTCTCCCTGCACAAACTGCTGTCCCAGACAGTTACTATGCTTAATACCATACACATCTATCACTTAAAAACAAACAAAATCAAAAACACACTGTGTACTTCGTGTACTTCAGTAGGTGAGCAGAACTTCAAAGTTCTGCAAGCAAATGATAGCCCTCAATCCAGTTTGCAGATGTCTCCATGTTAACTGAAAAAAATATACACACGTACATGTGTGTATACATTTATAGACCATATCTTCACTGTGCAACTGAGGATGATCGCATCTGTTAGTAATGCTAGAAATATATGTCATATAATAATGCCCATTTATTTTTAAAGAAAAATAGGGTGATTGAGCAGGGAAATACTAAGAGACGGGGACTCTTTCGTTTCTGCATTACCGAATCTAATCTCATGCAAAGGCTGATCTCCCATTATTGCTATTTAGTGATATATCTGAAACAAAATGGTGCTTTTGGCATCTTCTCCAGGAGTCACATAGTGAGTACTGCCACTTGCAGCAGAGCTGGGAACTGACCAGGTGTAGGGACAAACTAGATGGCTTTGCTCTAAAGAATCACTCCAAATCACATCAGAAAGCTTGCTTACACAGCTATTGCCTTTTGGTCTTATTCTTGAGATACACTCCCTGTCAGGCTGCTGATCCACCACCAAAGTGAGCTCAGCAGTTTTAAAGTCCTAGCAAAGCTTCACTCGGTAAATCTAGCACCTCTCCCTTTAGAAAAATAAAAATGTATTCCTTATTTAGTTTAACTATCTATGCTATGGAATTTTAGAAATCTACAGCACTGTAGGAGAACAGTTCTGCAAAGAACAGGCAATAATAGCAGCTATATTTTTAGAAACCTGCAAATGTAGAAATTTTTCTGGATGGTTTTGGTTTTATGCTTTAGTGGAGTTCAAAATACAGAACCTAATAAAATGCAGAGTCTAATCAGACTTTTGTTGTTTACTCCCAAGAAATGCAGCATATTGGAACTATTTTGCAATTTTTTAAACCATCATTTGGATTCATAAATATTTACACTTAGATGCTATTACTGTGTATTTTACTTCTCTCTCATCAAACCTGGCATGTTTATTAAAATATTTTACAGTCTTTGCATGCCAGACACAGCTTAGCATAAAGGGTGCAGTCTTGAAACTGATGACTGAAATACTTCTCATATCAGTGTAAGTTGCGACTACCCGCTTAAGGGCCTCGATACAATTTGCTTTGACTTCTGTCCTGCTACAGCATGACGCAAAGCACCAGACTGTGAGATGAATTCCTGAAGACATATAGTGCTGGATGATGTTACTGACATGCATACTTACCGTAGCTTTCAGTTGTGGTGGCAGTGGTGGTCACCGGAGCATTTAGAAAGGAGCGGAATGCTTTCTCATTTGTGTCTGTACAATGCCGCTGTGCCAGTGCCTCCATAGCCCTCATCATCTTTTCTTTTTGTGACTGGTTCTTAGGGTACTATCAATGGGAGCAGTCTTAGGCACTGAGCTCTGTTTGTGCCTTCAGTCTCATACAGTATTATAGACCTGGGTACATTTTCTGTCTGTTTTCTATCACTTGCACACTGAGATGGCCAGCCTCAGCCTTCTAGTACTCTAGTCAAAACTTGAGCTTTTTTTTATGTGTGTGTATGTAAAAATGATTGAAAACAGATTCAGGTGCGTCAAAGTTCCGTCCCAAATTTAGAAAATGTAATCTTTGTTATTTAAAACGTTTCTAATGTTAAATACTAGGCCTGTCTGGTCACCGTGCATAGTGCTAACATAGCTGCAGCAGTCAGTCTTGAATTGGACCTCTTTAAACTGACCCATTACATTCAACTGATGATTTTTGCTTCTGCCTTTTTATAGAAATGCTTTTAGTCAGTCACTGCGAATCACACCTGAATACAGCTAAGGTGGGGCTATATGTTTCTTTTCTAAGCTTATGGAACGTTGATTTAAATACATTCAAGTAGTGGTTGTAAAAACGTTAGGGAAAGACAGGTTTGAACAAAAATTTTAGATCTGGATCTGTACTCACAGTTCAAGCCTACCTTTAATGGCCTGATTTAGAACATTCCCAGGATTTCAGAGAGTTATAATTCACATCTGTGTTTCTAAGTCCTTCATGCATGATTGTTTGAATGTGCACTTTTGGAACAGATCCATGTCTAATAGGCTAAATTGTAGTTCCCAATTCAGAAGCCACATGGTATTGCTATATAGGTTTTTTTATTTTTCCTTTTATTATGTGATCTTCAAACAAGGTTCTGTCAGTCCTGCATGCTGGATTAACAGAAAACACTGAAATCTACACTTTCTATCTACCTTCTAATGAACCCATACATTTTGATTTCTGCCAGTGATTTAATAAAGCATTTACACAATGGCCACAATGGATACTTCTCCACCAAGTAATAATTTCTCAGAGTGTAAGGGCAGATTGGAATTACGCAGGACCCATTAAGCTGTCATAATATGTTAAGGGTAGTCAAGGAAATTGATGAGATTCTCTCATTTTTAATATTCATTTAGCCAAGCTGACTTATATCTCAAGTGCAGGCTGCATTAACTTGGATTTTCCTCTACTTCCCTAACTAAATAAATATATTTAAGTTTCATAGTAACATATGTGAGAGTGTTGACAACAACATTGCTTATTCCACATGTTAATTATGTATTTGTTCAGTTTGCCGATGAACTATGTGCACTTCTCATGTTAACTTTTCATTTCAAGTCAAAAGCAAATGTAGTAAGTGGATTTGTGCTTTTGATTTGAGGTATTTCTTTTTCCTCTAAAATGATCTCGTACACGATTCCTCTGTACCGTATGCGTTTGAAAAACTTCTGTTGGCAAGAAGTTGAAAAAGAAAGTAACTCTCTCTTCTCAGAAAAGGGATTTTAACAAAGCAAAGCAATTGTGCCATTAATGAGAAAGTTAAATGAAACAAATGACAAGACAAGAAAAAAAAAACACAGCCTCACACTCAAGGAATGCACAGGCACACAATAGCTTGTGCAATATTCCTCATCTGTCAAAGCCAGTAAATAGAGACATTTCACTGGAAATGTTCATTATAATAGTCTGTGGTGCTCATGGCTCAGTAAATGCAACCAGCCAGCTTTTAGCTTTCTTTGTATTCTTCACCTGTAGGCGAGCAAACAGATTTCATCCCACCTCTACACCCAAGTGATCAGTGTTGGTTTTGTAAGCCCCTGACCCTGACTGGTTTGAGTAGCACTCTTCCCTGACAAAGCTATTTTGAGAATAATATCTGTCACATCTCTAGAGTAATGTGCACCTTTACCATGTTGGATATGTATATATGTGTGTAGGTATGTATATGTATCTAAAAAATCTCCACTGATTCGTGTGTTTGTATGCACATATCGACACTAGATACATATATGCATAAAAATGCCATACTTCACTAAATTATTTTGCTGTCATAATGACATGGGACTGAAGCATGAGGCACATCATCTTTTTCCTAATAAAGTTTTCCACTGTTGCTTCTGTTTAATTTTTTGAAAATGAATGTCTTTTGTTTCATTAAAATGATTCATTTTGTAGTCGCATTTCAGAGGATGGAGTCCTTATGCTTTCTTTGTTGAGGCATGTGGCTCTTCGCAGAGGTCTGCACGGCTGCTGGGAAGAGAAAATAAGTGCATTTTTCGGGAGTTCTTTGGGCTCTAGAAAGCATATGAAAGAAAAAATTAACTTTTCCTGTTTTTTCTTCTTTCAAATGAGAAAGTCATAATTAACAGCATATGTTGGGCCACTCACTAAAAACTGTGATAAATGATTAGTATTTTCAAGCTAATGAGCTGAATATTTGATCTAAAAACCACGAGTATACATGCGTTCATCTTCCAGCTTTATCTTCCAGTTCAGAGATCATCCTAACTCCTGGCTGCTTGATCCTGAAATCTGCTTAATATCTTGAAAAATATACTCCTAATTTGTGTCTCCAGAGGTGCTCGGCACCTGGCACTAGCAGGCCTTCAGAATGCTCTCCAAATGACAAAACCAAAAAAACCCTTCTTTTTCCCTCCTGAAAAAAACCAAGGGAACAGCACTTTTTTTTCGTCACTGCAGCTCCACATGAAAGTATGTTCTAAAACAACGTGAGACACGATAAAAACACAAAAATACACAGGCTTGGTTGGGTTTGCCAAGACAGCGTAGTACTAATCACGGACTGTATGCTGAGACACTAGTTAAGCATTGGAACAAACTACCCAGAGAGCTCTTGGTATCCTTATTGTCATCAAAGGGGTGCTAAAAACAGATAAGGTATGCACATCTGCCAGGAACAACTAAGTATTTTCAGACACACGCTGGGGCAGAGGAATGAGTAGATGAACTCTTGAGGGACTTATTTTCTCCAAATCCATACTCAGGTTGTTCTGAACACAAACCCTTAGCCTCTGCTAAGGAATCTTACGACAGTCAAGGGCCATGACACTTCATTTGCTCTGCACCCGAAACTCCCACTGAAGCCAATTATTCAATCTAATTTAACAAAGACCACAGCTTCTCTGGCAGTGCAATTGTTGGTAACCATCAACAAACTGATTCATCTACAATTGGGCCAAATGTTACAAAATCTGTTTCTGAGTTCTTGTTTGTACCCCCTTCATAAGATTACACCAAAATTAAAGCATGCAGTACTTGAACTAACTTCAAAGGCTGAGCTTGCACTTCTAGCTAGTTCAGCCTTTTTATTGGTTCATGTTTTCCATTTGGCTTCAACATCCTGTTCTTTACTGATGCCCTTCTAGAGTTTCATTTACAAATATTACGTCCCTGGTTAGTGAGCCATGCTAATTAATACTGCGGTGGAGGCTATGGATTATAGTAATCTCATGCCTCCTGCTTGGAAAAATGCTGCAGTTTTTCCACCCATTTACATGTAAAGCCGTACTGAGTATGGCCAATTGGTCTTAGGAAAATTTATCATGAACTTATTTAATCAGAATATATTTAACTAAGCTCGTTTATGCTGTTATCTACTGTCAGTTTTGTTAATAACGAAGCTCAAAAATTTCAATGCAGTAGAAACCTGAGATCTGCTATTTCCTAATTAGATTATTTCAAAACAAAACAGTAAAGCTGAAACAGGCTGCTTTCAGCCTGTGCATATTTTTAAGAATGTCTGTCAATAACGAGTTTGTTAAAAAAACACCAACAGATGATTCAGCCACTTTCTGGATACTGTACATTTCTGACTGAGCCTCACCTTTCAAACCTGGAACAACAACCTGACCTGGATTTTAGCTCCACTGGGGATTTTGTAGCCAGAGACTTCCTGACAGCTGCACTTCTCAAGGACTGCCAAAGTTATGACTGTAAAAAAGATCTATTTTATTTACAGTACCATCTGATACCACATAAAAGCTATGGAACCTTTACACAATATAGCAATCCTAAGTTGACAGGTTCTTCCAACATCAGAATAAACAAAAGCAATGTCATTTTTTAGGAAGAGGTGGTATCTTTTATTAGACCAGGTGATGTAAGTGGAAACAACAGACAAGCTCTCAGGCTCACAGTTTGTTCATCAGGTCATAAATAGGTCAACAAATACATCATCTTCGGGGTGCTTGTGATTTTATTTTTGTTTTCAATCGCGTTCATGAACTCTCTTTTCATAAATGGATGGGATTTTCCTGGACATGACTGCAGCGTGGTGATACAAGGCACACCATGAGGCGGACAATGGAGATGCCCCCTCTTCCTCCTAGATGGTCATTGCAGACCCCAGAAGGAAAATCTGCCAACATCCTGTAACATTTACCATGTCATTACCTTAACAAGAATTAAAACAGACTTAAATGAGAAGTTTATAAACCTATGAGAAAAAGATCTAAAAACTTGCTACAGGAAATGACTGCAGAAGTGGCACTTGAAGCATGACCATGGCCAGTCTTTTTTTGGCAGAATGAGCACATTTTGCAGTGTCCCTCTCTCGGGGTGCAGTCCCTAACCAGGCCTCCCTGTGAGAACTCGCTCCTCTGCTGGCACACGGAGCAATGGCCAGCTGGGGTGAGCTCATGAATCTAACCAAGGGAAGCAAAGGTAGCGCCTGGTGGAGAGCAGGTGTGGTCTGCTATATGAAGGAGGCTTTCCCACTTCACAGCCACTACGCTACACCCGTCAATTAGTTGGTCTGTAGTTGTCTGTCAGAATTAATTCCTCAAACAGAACGATAGCTTCTCGAACAGCAGTAGTTGGCACTGCTCTCCTAGAGTTCTGATGGTCGCTGTTCAGGACTCGGGAAAATAAAAGTTAACCAGTGGTCCAGTCAAACCCTGTCACGGTATGAAGAATACTGCTCGTTTCAGTAGCTTTGTGCTGCTGAAAGGTATCTATGCATCTTCTGCTTGAACTTACTGCAAAACATCTATAATGAAGGAGGGGAGTACTGGCACATGCACCACGTGCTTGCATGTATGCCCTAACTGGGATTGAAAGCCAGGTCACGCAGGCACTCTCTTAGTACAATAATGTTTCCATATTGTAGATGATGTTGTGAAACAAAACCATGTTACAGCACATCAACCGAATCGCGCTTTGGAAAGGAGTGTGACAAGCTAAGCTGGCCCTTTGTCCTTGTGTTGTGGTCCTCACTTTCATTTCCAGAAGAAGGAACTCTGCTCTCGTACTGCTCTTACCTGGGATGCTTTCTGGAGCTGATCCCAGGCTTGGGATCCTCATGGCATCCACCTGAGGCCGTTTGCTGAGATAGGGCTGAAGAAACTGCAACAATTACATGCCATGATTTCAAAGCTTCGCTGGTTAAATGGAAGATTGGAAATTTGTCTGTTAAGGTGGTTTAACTCTACAGGCTCCTGCCTGGGAAAAGAAGGATAAGGAAAAAAGACACCTTAGAATAATACATCTCTCAGCAAATGCAGAGTGAAGAAACAGAATAAAAGCACTGGTTTTGATGACTTTGTTTCCACTGTAGACAAGCTAAATAACATTTAAACCCCAAAGGACTAAAGCAACCCTTGCATCATTCAAAGGGATTTGAGCAAGGAACAGGGATTGGAAGGAGCTGTCTCTGTGGGTGTGAGGTTTTTTTTTTAATTTTCTTAAGAAAGCAAATGATCATGTAGCATGTTTTTGGCAAGTTAGTTGGTCCAAGCTAAGCTTTTAGGTAAGAACGATACAAGAAAAAGAAAGAGGAAAAGAAAAAGAAAGAGGAAGAAAGAGAAAGAGAATAAAAAAAAGAGAAAGAAAAAAAGAGAAGAACTATCACATGAGTGTTAATGTCTACGCTGTGGAGCATGGTGTGTTTTCTCGTTTTCATGTCTGAATGCAGATGTTAGCTGTGACTTGACAGCAGGTTGGGAACTGGGAAACAGCAGAGTCTCTTATGCCCTTCATGTAGTTGTCTCACTATATATAAAATTTCCAAAATCTGTCTCTTTATGGCTTGGGCTAAGCTTAAGAAACTGCTTATTTGAGATTTTTCTACTTCAGAAGCATGCATAAAATCAACAAAGGCTTATGAAATTCCTGTCTGCTCCATTTATTCTGATTTGAACTTTTTTCTCCTTTGTTTATAATGTCCTTGTGGAAGCCTGAAAATATTTTTTCCCCTGCTAATTTTGAATTTTTCCTTTTAGGAATAATTGATTCACCCTTAATTTTTGTACAGCTGCCATTCCAATTTTATTAAATATCTTCTTGTGCCACAGTATCTCTGTTTGTTTCAACACTGCTATTGACTGATGTCCCCACTGCTGTAGCGAAAGAGTACTTAAAAAGTTAATTTCTGGCACAGGAATGGGAGGAGGAGCACAAATGTATGTATTTTCATATGTGGCACATAGCTACTACCCAGCATTATTTAGGTTTTTTTCTTTCTTTTGGGATAGAGAGGTAGATATTATAATAAACTCTTTAGGAATGCGGCTGGCTCAGGGAATTGCTGATGTCCCATGTGATCTTTTTCCAGCAGATTTTTGGTTCTAATTTGATCCAGATTATGAGTATCTAAAGACTCTGTGGCATATGCAAAATCACTTGACAGTCACAGTCCTGTTTCTAGTCGGCTCCAGGCCACACCACAGAAAGCACAATCTGAAGTATCACAGCTGGCACTCTTTGTGGAAAAGACAAGGATTCACTGCCTAAATTTTCTCCCAGTGGTAAACTTTCTTTAAAATTTCAATGTGTCATAAGCAAGAAATTATTTAGCAATAACGCCTGCTTTCCTCAAAAATGATCTTCAAGGACACCATGAGGAAGCACATGAAGATGCTGCAGGTGCTACAGAAGTCTGGGGAGGAAATAGGGCTGTAGACTGTTTTGGTAACTGCAGACTTTCTAAACAAACAGTTCTAATTCTTATGAACAAAAACCAACTGGAACAGGTGCCAGAAGCCCCACAGACTGGGTGGACTGGGAAGGAGATGACTGCTGTCCTCTTGTGAGGTGTACGCCTGAGTGTTTTCACAAGATTTATTTGCTTTGATGCAGTTGGATGCATGGAGTCAGCACAGGTCTGGAAAGGCACTCAGCCTTATAAAACCCCAGAAACTGGAGTGACTGGGAGCAACTCTTGAGTGCTGACTTAGTGGAGCTGGTTACCTCTGTCCCTTGTCCATGGCTCTTCTTCCAATGTATCCTGTATCCATATTTGCACAGTCCTGAGCTGCCCTTTATAAAGAACAATAAGGAGTTGGCTCTATATTCCACAGTAATGACGTCAAAGAATAATAACAATTAGCACTTCATTTAGCATCTCAGCTATAACACAAAGATGTCTAGCCAGCACTATCTCAGGCACATGGGGAAACTGGTCACACAGAAAAGAATTTAATGACCTGGCCAGCCATGAAGTAAGCTATTGCAAAGAGTCATCAGATTTCCTTATATGCCGACCTAGGTCCATCTACCCAAACATTGTCTCACGAAGACTGTCGTTTAGAGTAAAATTCCTCATATGTAATTTATAATCATAACAGCCACAAAGCCTGCTATGCTTTTGTTCCAATTAAAGTTTTATCCTCTTTCTGCATTGTGTAATGGGGGGGGGGGAGAGACTAGCTGAGCAGAGCTCTGCAGAGCCCCCAGCCAGCTCTCCTGCTCACGCTGAATTGACAGCACCTGCTTGCTCAGCAGCAGCAGTGCCCTTCTGGACGCGGGTGTACAGACAGAGATGCAGATAATACGATCAGTTCATGTCTCTATTTTGTCATTCTTTCTGCATGATGTCAGTAACATTTGGCTTTTTGAGAAAATCCTCGACAGCCATTCTTCATTTCAGTGTCAATTCATTTCAGTCTCAATTATGATAGCAAACTTTAATTCACTTTGAGAAATATGCCCACATTTTCTCAGTTCAGAAATGCTGTTACAAAGACTGCTCCCCTCGCTTATTGCTGATGCTGTGTGATTTCTCTACCAACACACTCCCTTTTTTATCACATTAAATAAAACTCCCTTCTCTCCAGTTTTAAGGGCCCATATCCTCTCATCTGCAGTCAGGATCCCCTGGCTTTGGCAGAGGTGTGTAAGGCTTGAGTACACACACTGCACAGAGGGCCTTTGGGCTTTCATGGCATCTACTGCACTTGGTGTAAATCCCATGGAGGCTCACAGGAATAAAAGGAGTGACACCACCACACGCAGGTGGTGATGTGGAAAACCCAGGCAAAACACAAGATTTAGAAGGTACAAAGAAAGGATGTACTAGAAAGGATTATTGATGCTTATAAATATCTAAAGGGTGGGAGTCAAGTGGATGGGGCCAGGCTCTTTCCAGCAGTGCTGTGTGACAGGACAAGGGGCAATGGGCACAAAGCAGAACACAGGAAGTTCCAACTGAACATGAGAAAAAAAATCCTTGCTGTGAGGGTGACAGAGCCCTGGAACAAGCTGCACACAGATGTTGTGGGTCTCCTCTGGAGATACTCAAAACACACCTGGACACTTTCCTGTGTAATCTACTCTCAGGAACCTGCAGTAGCAGCAGGTTGGACTAGATGATCTTCAGAGGTCCTTTCCGACTCTTACAATTCTATGATTAGCTCGATTTGTTTCTAAGTGTGGCTGTTCGTTCTTAGCACACCCTGTAAATGTCATTTCATATATTCTGGTAGTACGGCCATTTGTCTGAGGGAAAGAGGTGAAGGAAGGGCCCTTTTAGCACAGCAGCATCATTCCAGGCGTCCTTCAAACCGCCCCACAGAACCACCGAAATCCGTCGCGCACGCTGCCCAATCTTCTCCCCCCCGCGCCGCCTCAGGCAACGCGCGCGCGCACGCCGGTTCTGAGCCGAACCGCTCGCCGTAGCGAGGCGGCCCTACCTGCGCATGCGCAGTGGTGGAGCCGCAGAGGGTGTGCGGCTGGAGGGGCGGAAGGACGTTGGTGGGCTCGCGCTGAGGTGAGGCCATGCTCGCGCCCCCCGCTCCTTGCGCCGCCACGGCTCCCTCCCGCCCGGAGCCCCTCCCGCCCTCTCCCTGAGGGCCGCCAGCCGCCCCTCCGCCGCCGCAGCCCGTGACCTCTGCACGTCCCTCGGGCTGGCGGGGACGGGCCCTGCGCCGGCGGGCGCCTTCTGTGAGAGGGGCAGCACAGCGCGGCTCGTCTGAGCCCGGCCTCGGCGCTGCGGGCCCCTCGTCCCGTCACAGCGGTGTGCCTGAGCCTCGAGGGGTCGCGGAGCGGGGCCGGGTCGCTGTGGTTGCCCTTACGATGCGGTTTGCAAATGCCTTCCTCCCTGTCCTCATGTATTTAGCAGGGCAGCGGGCATGGAGTGGTAGGTCCGGCAGGGAAGGGAGTAGGCAGGGCCAGCAGTGCTGCCGTGAGCGGTGGCTGGAAAGAGTATAAAGGCATGCCCAGGTTCGTCACCGTCACGTTGTCCTTGAATGCTGCCCCTTAAGTACTGAATAGGGATTCTGTTGCTTATGTTGTGCCGATGCTTGTTACATAGCACAGAAGGCTGTGACCTTTCTCAAGCAAAGTGACAGAAGGTTATTTAAGTAGAACTACTTGTCTCACCGTTCTCTTCCTTTTTTTTTCCGCTCATTTAGGAAATACGGTCAGCATGTCCTCCGCGCTGTTGCCTAAGCCGCAGATGCGCCGCCTTTTGGCCAGGCGGATGAAGTTTCACCTCTTTGGGGCATTTTTTGTGTCTCTCGGATGTGCGGCGTTGTACAAGGTGAGATCACGACTCATTCAGTTATAAAGTGGCCTCACCGGAGTGTAAAATTTACGATGCTGCCTCATTGAGCTTTTTCACCAGAAAGCTTTAGTAATGTATTTCTGTAAGCGTGCGCCCAGAACACAAATAAGTCTTTGTAATCTTCATGTGAAGAAGTGATCTGAATAACCTGATGCCTTATGCTGTGTTCAAAATCATGCAGTTGGTGACAGTTTAACCTGAAGTCTCCTAGTCTTAGGCTGCTTGTGATGATTCACAGAATCATGTCAACTCCTCATGTCAACTTCAGATAGCTTGTGGCTTTGTCATGGTATCAGAGACCTTGGAGAGTTCTTACTTCACCTTTAGACTGACTTTGGAAACCATACTCATAAGCAAAACGCAAAGGCTGCCCGTTACGCTGAGGTGTGGGAGGATTACTGTGGCCCTTTTTTCTTTTGAAGCAGCGTGTAAGAATGGCACTTCGTGTTTCTGGAATAATCCTGTGTGGTACTTTGCCTTCTGACAAAGATAAAAAGTACTTCTGGGATCTTGCATGTTACATTTGTATCACAGGGAATTAAGAGGCATAAATTCCGTGAATTTCCGTGAATGGAAGAACTGGATCTTGCTTCACCTGCTGAATGTATGCATGAACTATTAGCAGCATTTAAATACTCCAGAGAAGGCTCTGGGTAGACCTCACTGTGGCCTTCCAATACTTAAAGAGTATATAAACAGGAGAGGGTACGACTGTTACGAGGGTGGATAGTGATAGGAAAAGGGGGAATGGTTTTAAACTGAGATAGGGGAGGTTTAGGTTAGATATTAGGAGGAAGTTTTTCACAGAGAGGGTGGATCAGGTTGCCCAAGGAGGTTGTGGATGCCCCATCCCTGGAGGCATTCAAGGCTGGATGTGGCTCTGGGCAGCCTGGTCTAGTGGTTGGCGACCCTGCACATAGCAGGGGGTTTGAAACTAGATGATCTTTGAGGTCCTTTTAAACCCAGGCCATTCTATGATCCAAAATTAAGTTAACGTCAGGTTGTTTATCACAAAATCAGCACTGTCAGACTCTGGAGACCAACAAACGCCTGTCAGAAACAATAAGCTTGCACAGTTAAAACTCAGCATCCACTTAACACATCTGATGAGATGTAGGCAGGCTTGTTTGTGATGAAATTTGCAATGTCCTTCAACAGTCTGTGGTTTTGTACTCATGTGGCAGCCTTACATTAACACTCTAGGAAGGCAGTGGACTATGTTTAGAACAAGTAACTGATGTCAGTAGTAATTTACTTTGTTACTTGTTCACTGCTGTTGGACAAACCCAAACTTTGACCTTTCCTTCGTACTTTTTTTGGCTTTTTGAGCATATCCTTGTGCCTCAGTTGAGTGAGTACCCAGGGAGCATTTTACCAGACTTCCATAGTTTACCCTGCAGTGTAGCTGAACTGTAGTCAATTATTTTGGGATGCCATTTGACCTGGAGTTACAGCTGTGCAGCTCTCCACAGGCATACTCAGAACTTGCCATAACAGTGTGTGCTATGTGTACAACTATCAGAGGCTGGCTATCAGTGTACACAGGGTGTTTCTGGATCTTAAAAATGCCATAGAGTCATAGAATTGCTCATGTTGGAAAAGACCTTAAAGATCATCAAGTCCATGTGCTGTCTCTTTAAGGTTTCACTGTAGACATTATTTTCCAGACCAAGAGTCAGGAAGCCTGAACTGTGGATTTGAACGGGAACAAGGCAACTTTTTACTAGCTTCTGTCATTGAACTTGAGGCTGTTTAGAATGATATCCACTGCTGAAATCATAGCAGTGGTAGCAAGAAAGCAAAGCCAACCAAGAAAACCCACTGCCACCTGTAAAGCTTTGCAAGCTTTAATTTTCTGTGTGTTACTTTCCAGTTTGGAGTTGCTGAACCCAGAAAAAGAGCTTATGCAGAGTTCTATAAAAACTATGATCCCATGAAGGACTTTGAAGCCATGAGAGCAGCTGGTGTGTTTGAGTCTGCACCGCCCAAATGACCATCATCTGCATTTCCAGGTAATAAGCTACTCTGTATTAGAAGGGAAGTTTGGATTGCTTTAGTGAAACATTGTGCTGCCATTTGCACTTCTTCCTTTTCTGTTAAAAGAGAAAGGTGCTCTCAAAGAAAACAAGATACAAATTGTGCTCCTCACCAGAGCTGTGGGTAACAAAATCATAAAGAAGCAGAGGAACTGAGAAGGAGGAGTAAGGGCAGAATGGGAATCTCCTGAATATCTTTTGGGTGATAAAACGTGTGAGCTATAGCAGACCTGCAGAGCGGTGCCAGGCCTTTCCCTCCTCGTGCAGCAGTGTTCTGAGCAATTCTGTCCTTGCATGGAGAGGAAGCAAAGCTTTTGTATAAGGCTTTCCTGATACCACTGTTATATTGATGTGGTCACATCTTGAATTGCTTAACTCTGGGCTATCAAAACGTACTACTTGTGGTACTTGTGGTACTGTGAAGGAGAAAATGGAAAGGCTGTTTCTCCCTCGCTGCGTGGATCTCTATGTGAGAAGTAGAGACAGCTTCCACACATCCTCTTGTCTTCTGGGGCTGGTTAGAGGGGAAAGTTAACTACTCGTGTGGGGAAGTACGCATATATGCATGCATTAAATACATATATTTAAATACATGTAAATATGTGCATTTTTAAAAAATCACTGGATCATGCAGTGTCCTGTGTGCTAACATTCAGATTTTTGCCTTGCTGCATTCAGCTTGAACAGAACGTTGTTCAGGGTACTCTTCTCACAGTGCTTACTGTGCTGCCTTTTGTATGAGCACTGCCCAGCTTTGTTCTCCTTCCTTCTTATTGTAACACCGGGAAAAACTGCCTTCATTTCAACCTTGCTGTAGTTATGAATAAGCACGCAGCCAACTGCGCAGGCTCGTGATGTGACAGCTCAACAAAGAATTCCTCCCCCCTTTCTCATTGGGATTTCTGACGCTGAGTCCTCTGCTTCTCTTAAAATGACTTCAGACTAATCTGGGATGATAGCTTTGTCATTCTTTTGGAATGTTTTCGTATTGTGATCACTACTGATAATCTGTGGCTCTAATTATCCTGTCCAGCTGGATTTTCTCAGCCTGTTTGCTTAAAGCAGCAAGATTGAATAAAACATTTGTACTTAACACTGTTAGCGAGAACTTTTGTTGTGTGACAGTCTACAACTATCTGTGTAAAAGAGCTCTAAGTCATCCTACGGATCTTTTTTAATGCCTTTCCCCTGGAGGAAAGAGTGTCTGTGCCCTAGTGGGAATGACTCCAGAAAAGGTAAATAACAAAGCGACAAATTTACTTGGTTTTAATCTGGGCAATTCTGCCTCTCGTTCGGTCCTTGCTAACAAATAAGGACTTTCTAACCTTCCTAGACACTGGATTGCATTCTTTAGTCAGGTGGCCCTCATCAGAGTGTTCGGAAAGGCCATCTGGTGGTAAAACCATTTGAAACAAACACTGTCAACAGTGATCCATGTTAAATATTTAATTGGAATCACGAACAGGATTTTTCTGTGCAAGTAGAGCTCCGCTCTACTTATGTTCCCATTTGGGGCTTAAAAAAACCGAGTTACACATTGCGTGCACCTGTTAAAATTAAATGTTTCCTGAACATTTCTTCCATTCCTTAATTACACCGGCTCAAAAGAAAACGTGAAGGATAAACCTTTATGTGTCATTTGGTTTGTTTTAATTGCCGGTGCTTTTTATTCCTCGTCCTACTTACGTAAGAATTTGTATTTTTCTACAGAATGGTAGGAGAGAGCAGCAAACAAGGCCGCTGTTTCAAAGAGTGTAAAAAGACTGCGAGAAGGACAAGTACACAAAACAGATGGAAGGCATTTTCGTTTCCCTCAGAAATTTAGATGTTATTTATGGAAGTTGGATGGAGGTTGAATTTGATGGGGTTTTTTTTGTACTGATACCTAAAGGGGGTACAGTGGTCATGCGTATTCTACATCTGCTCTCATTTTATTGGAATATGTTCTGTATGGGGCAGTAAATATAATGCTGTAACTTCATTTAGTACTCACTTTGGAATCAGTACTTACCCCTGAAACTGAGGAGATGGTACGTGGGGAGGGGAATTTGTTAGTAAAGGTGCTTGTTTGGAACGCTGCACCGCGTTTGTTCCTGCTGGGACGTGAGGAACTTCGTGTTTGTGCATGGGTTTACAGTTTCGGCTACTGGCACAGACTGTGTGAAGGTACTGGCGAAGGAAACTGAGTGTAGGTCTGGGGAGTGTCCTACCTCTAGAGTGTGCTCTGTAATATAATAAAGGGGCAAGCTAAGAATTTGGTGCTAACCACTTGCATGACTCTTGTCCTGAAACACAGCTGGTCTTGGATTGTGTTCAATATAATGTGGAGAAGCAATTTGAATTTGGTTTTCTTCCTTCCTTGGTAGGTTGCCTACACCACTTGTTTCCTCTCTGGCTTCTCTCTGAAAGTTGCATTCCTTTCTCTTTCAGGCCCTTAGCGAGATTGATTCAGTTATCAGTGCTGCATGTATAGTGAATCTGACGTGCTGTGCAGGATTGTTCCAGCTCTTGATTTGTTCCATGTTTCACTTCTGTTTGCCACATGAAGGGTGTGTGAATCTTAAACTGTCAGGAAATAACAGAGGGAATTCCTCTAGACTAAACTACCACATAAACATTTCTCTCTATTGCTTTGCTTTCCTACCTACTAATGTCTTTACTGGGAGTATGAAGTTTGTCCAGCATAACTTAATTTCTTTTTATCTTGCAGATCTACAGATCCTCTTCAGCCAAAGGAGACTTAATGACTGAACCTTACGTGTTGGCTGAATTATAAAGTGTAATGCATTTCAGTATGTGACGTGCTCTAATGTATCTCAATGAATAAAATACATACATCAGCGAAGCTTGATTGTCTTCATTAATGGTCAGAATGCTTACATACTGGAGGGAGTGGTGGAAAGTCTTCATAAATTGTGCTGGAGACCTAAGGCTGGTTTTCGGTCTCCTGCGAGTTATTTGCATCTTCATTTTGGCCAAATTCCAAATTTGATAAAGTATGTTCTTAATGATGGCTGGGTTGTCTTTGCTGCTGATGGGAATATGCAAGAGGACAGTTGTTAAAGGAAGGGAGAGGCTGGATTTCTGGAAGGGTCTCTGCCATCAGGAGCGAACTAACATTGAGATGAGAATAATTGTTGAGAATTCTGGAAATGCATCAGCCAACTTTCGTAGCTTTGCTGCCCTTGCTTTGCCTTCCTTACAGCAGCAAAGTGTTACATCGAGACTTAAAAAGTATGCAAATGACCACTCTTGTATATGGTAACATATATATGTTGTCCTTGTATATGTAACTGCAATTGGGAAATTACTCTAAACTGCAAGGGTATTCACATGTATTTGATGTACAAAGGGCTATAGTCCAAGACCTGATGCTCTGTCTTCTGCTTCGTTATCGATCACAGGGAACATGCTGTGTGCACTGCCTGTAGCTGAAGTTGAAAATGTATTTATCTGTGTGGCTGAAGCTCTTGATTGCTGAATGTGGGTGCTACGAGAGGAGTCAAAGCTGATCACGTGAAAGATGGGAAAGCTTTGTATGAAGAAGCATGACAAATTAAGCCATCTGTGTTGTATTTGAAGGTCTTCAGTTCAAATCCTGTTTGGAGTAACGCTTATTCTAAATGGATCATTAACTACTTTACTTAATAGGTAACTGTGAGCAGCATTTGGACTAATGAAAGCACGTAAATAGAACACTCATATGGAGCAACATGGGATTTTCTTTAGACTTTCAGTACGTGCAGTGTTTCCTTTGACCAAAGAAAGAATTTGACATTAGTGGCTGAAGGGGAAACCATCTAGTAATCAATATATCCCTGCTCCTATAAATGTAAACCAAAGTTTAACAATTGCAAATGATACCAATTTATCTTGCAAATGTACAGTGTAAACATGGTATGCCATTATATACTGACTAACATTTTCTCAGCCGTGTCTGCAGGTTTAAATAGCCAGGGGTCTTCAGTCATAATGACAGCTCCAGAGGCAAGGCAACTTGCTACTGCCAGGTGTGTGAGTGGAAAGAACCCAGCTTCCCTCTCAACTCTAGCCCATGCAGTCTTCCCAGTTGCTAGGAATGAATTTACTTTGAAATTCTAAGTAAGCTGTTTATTCTAAACTGTTAACTGCCAACTAGAGTTGTGTGTTCATTCTGCTACCGGCCTTGATTGATTCAAAGAATTCTGTGACTGAAGAGCTTTTGGTCTGTGCAGCAGAACTCCTCAGAGTTGTTCCTGTCTAAATGTGTTCAACAAGAAGGAAAGGTGAGCTCTGCTCTGTTTGAATTTCAGGAGTCATCAGGGTGTAAGTAAGTTAAGTGTGTGTTGCTTTCTTTATAATGCTATTATTATGTTTTCACAAAACAATACAAAATGAGTACTTCCTTTCAGCCTGCAATGCCAGCCAAGCTATTCCTTTCCTCTTGACTGGGACAGGAGGGCAAAGCTGGGGCCCACTATTACGAGGTCAGCAGAAGGGCTAACCTGCTCTGCTATCAGTAGCAAGCAGTCAGTTTTTCTTGTGGTTCTTCTCTAAAGTTGCATGTTTCTTAATAAACAGTTGGGACCTAGTATGGTACAACAAAGGCCTGTGTGAGCAAGGCCCTACTCAGCTGCCTATGGTGGTGTGGCACACTGTTCACAGGAGATGCACAGCTTGTCTGCCCTGAGGCCACCTCCAACCGTCTGTAAAGGGGTGGTTGGGTTTTTTTTTTTTTATTTTTTTTGCTATATTTTTATGTGAAACAATATATAAAAAGGGATTGTTTGATCTAAACTACTTTGGGAAGGGTCTTACCATCTATAAGTGACTATGCCTCCGAGTTTTTGGCTGGCTTGCTTTATTCTTGAGTGTTTGAGGAATGATTGATTGTTCTGGAAGCAAACTAGAAAGATAGATTTGAAGTTGTGAGCTCTCCAGCTCTAAAGAGCATTATGAAAGTAGGTATGCTTTAAGGGTACACATTGGAGTGCTTTAGCAGCTAAGTACAGGCAGCTGCTCTTTGGACAACTTTGTTTTCATAGTTCACACAGCTCATATGCAGGAGAGGCTGATTTATACGCCATCTCCGCACATGTTTCCATACATGCGGTCAGAAGGGGGAGAAGGAACCTGCCTAATGCAGTAAAGATGCTCGCTTAATTCGCTGAAGAAGAGCGTAATTTAAGCATGTTTATTCCAAGACAATATAATTCTGGAGAAACACAAATACAGCGTAAACAATGGCTGCAATCTACAAAGCTTTAGGAATTGAGCTGCTGCTGTCCCTCATCCTTCACAGGTGTGGCTGTGTCCTCTCGGCTGGTTTCTGTGCCACATGTAAGATGAACAGATTGCTCTAATTCCAATGGTGGCTGCAGTGCTGTTTTGATTCAGCTAGTCACAAAACCGTAAAACTTTTCAGCACATGTTTTGGCTAGGTAGCGAGCAGCTCTTTACTTCCAAAGCATTGTCAGGATCTATTGTGTTTTTTGCTATATGACAAAGGCCAGTGACCAACAGGAATCTAACAGGGTCTGCATGAAGCTTTGCATATCTTTATCGTTATTGTTCTACACAGTGACTGTTCCTTCACTAGTAACGGAATGGCCAAGTAACTCACAGAAACAACTATTATAGGAATAGCTTTATTTATCTTTAAACAATCTCTATATTACAATTTATGCACCAATATGCAAAATTAGAAGTATTAAACTATCTATCTCCATAAAATATTCAGGAATTAAGTGTGTGTATATACAATTATTTTTTAAATAATGATATTAAAACAAAGACTAAATTATTAAAGCACTGTATGAAATGTTGATAAGGAACGGGCTTATTTCACATTCAGAAAGGACAACTCAGGCTTCTGTCTTTCAGTACACAAGAAACACAGCTTTTAGAAATCACATTTAACAAAACAGGCCTCGAGAGAAAAACACTGCCAATACTCCATTCGTAAGTACTGTGCATTTGGTCATATCCGGTATGCATAGAAAGTATTAAATAACAAATGTGTATCTATTTGCTCTAAATGTTGATCAGATTTTATTCCAGTTCTTGCCTCTAATTCTGGCCACGTTCAGGAATCCCGACACAAAATGAATGTCTGTGAGTATGCAGAGAAGTTAAAAGCACACTTGAAAGCCAAGTAAGCTCTTTTAAAAAAAAAATAAAGCTGCTCTAGACAGATTTGGTTTATAAAGTAATCTAACTGTGCCCAGAATGATTCCTTCTCAACTACAAACTGTAAAACATCTGAAAATAAAACACTTGCTTAGAAAGTTCATTTGTTTTGATGTGTTTAGAAGTGTACTGCAGTGGCATCATTAACTATTAATTACTGTAATTGGAACCTGTGGGTCCCTACTTTCGGACCAAAATGAAAAAAAAATCATCTCATTTTCCTTAGCACAGATGATATTTGAAAGGTTGTTATTTTTAAGTATCCCTATTTTTATCACTTTAAAGATGATAAGCATAAAACAGGGCTTAAGTAAGCCGGTACTATGTGTAGTGGTGGCAGATCAGCAGTAAGGAAGACCCACCAAGGCTGCATTTAGCACCTGCACATCTATGTTATGAGCTCATAGATTCTTAGTCGATTTCAAGGAGGCTAAGCTCTGGTTCGTAAATTTTTGAACTGCATGTTATTGGCTTCCAGCTAATGACCAGACAACGCACAGAGTCATATATACATTGAAAGTTCTGAAAATCTGATGGTGGATGAAATAAAGTTTCTGTATACAGACGGTTTTAAAAATAAATTCATGTTGTAGTTCATGTTTTGTTCTCCAAACCACACAAAGGCACAAGTTTACATTAAGGACTAATGTCCTGCAAAACTTCAGTCAAATAAAGGAAGCTATTCTAAGGTTAAAGTGGTGCTAAAACCCAGCTGTCACTAAGTAACTTAAAACAGCCATGCTGGGTTTTTCAGATTTAGTGGGGGAAAATGTTTTGCCTCAGGATGTGCGTGCTGGGGGCAGTGCATGTGTGGGGGGAAAGGCTCAGCCTTGAGCAAGTTTTTACAGCTGAGTTATAAACCTGGTTTACAACAGAAACTGGCAGACCCTAAAATATGATATAGTATGTATTGATACATATGTTTTGTGTGGCAAAAATGTCTCTATGCATGCAGTTTTTCCTTAGTCCCTGATTTTTGGTTATTGAAAGAAAAAGAATTTTGATCAAACTATATAGTCTTAAGGCTTTTCCCTTTCACTTTATTCATTTGCTAGAATGCCTTCCTTCCAGCACCAGCATCGTGGCTACGGAGCAGCAATGCTGTCTCGATTAGATCAGCTCAACTTGGTTATTATCTCCTACTTCCTCAAAAATTATATGCATCTTTCCTTCATACAGCTTACTGCATAGGAAGTGTTATGTCAAAATGGTAAGATATTACTAGTATTTATTAATAAAATCCTTTCCTCAAGGCTTTATTTTTTACCATTATGAATTTGCTAATGAATACTTGGGCAAAATTTGGATCAACCACATAGCTATATGTTTTCATTACAGTTGGAAGGTGTTCGGCAGCCACAGCTTGCGGTGCTGGCACTGTGGCAGCGCTGGGGGCCAGGTGGTAAGATGTCTTTGTGACGTACTCCACGAGGCGGTTGTACTGTTGTTCTGATAGTCTCTCTCTAACTCCATCTGCCTGAAATTAGATAACATAAAAGGATTACTGAGTAATTGACAGTAACTGAACTTAGTAGCGAAGACAGGAACTTCCACATCATTTTCTCTAGTTAAGAATCTTCCGCCCTAGGATCTCTCTTACAATAGTTTCATGGATGTTTTTAATCAGCAGATTCCTCCTGTCACTGGATGATTGGTGGCCTACTCTGCTATTTTGGATAGTTCTGCCTGAGAAGCTCTAGCTCCACCACAGAAAAATCTAAGCAGAATCTTTGGAGATTTTCAGGGATGGACCCAACACACCTTGCTCAAGAGAAGATCTTTACAACAGACCGTCTCTTTGCAGACAGGAAAAAACACCTAAAGCCCTATTAGAACAACACCAGTAGTTCACAAGAGTGTTCATCAGATAGATAGCAGTTCTGATTAGCAAAACTTTCACACTTACTTTCTCACGAGGTATGATGTATGACAACCCGGAGTCATTTCTGGGAAACTGAGTAAGTTTAAGTCCTTCACTCACTTGATTCAGAGTAAGAACTAGACGCTGCCTCCCAGGTCTATGACCGGATACATCCATCTGCTTCTGGTAACCAAAGAAGCATCCACAGAATTACAGAATTTTTTTAAAAAGATTTTCACTAAAGATGGTTTGGGCACGTTATTTATGGAGAAGAACTCATGCAAAGTGTCTTCTCCAATGTGAGCTGGAGAGACTACTCTGAAGAAATCCCTTTTTGTAGGCTGAAATATGTTGAGGTTCAAGATTCTAGTACGAAGGCCGTGATGATGTACCTCTAGCTAAAGCCAAGGCTGCCAAAAGAAACGTGGCATCTACCATGTGGTTTCAGTCAGATTAGGTATTAGATGAAAAGCCATGGGCAAATCTGGCCCTGGAAGAATCTGCTGCGTCCTTTTTTTTTTTCTCTGGAGAGAAAGAAATTGAAGATTGCTGTGACTAGACTGAGAAGGCAGAACATGCAAGCAGGCATCAGCTAGCTGACTTACTTGAAAAAAAAAGTCTTTCAGAAATATCACCGTGGATGCTACAGAGTTGTCATTATCAAAGTAATTCAGAATAGAACTTATTTCCAAAATGCGAAAATAACAGAAAGGCAGACACTATCCTAGGGATAGGTTTTGATGCTTCCTTAATTACACTTGGAGAACTGCTGACCATTTTCATTCCTGCAGGGTTTAAAATGTCTTTCTTTGTTGGATGTCACGCTGAGGATTCAAAGACCGCTGCCTTCAGCCAGTCTTTCAGGAAGTTTTACACATGCCTTGATGGTATTTTCAAGCAGTGCCATTGGATTCTGTTTAACAGTCAGGATCAATATCTTGTCACATCTTTGGACTGAAAGGCTCATTTAAAACAAACCATTGCTTATTGAAGAAATAATTAATATGATTCATAGATAGTGACAGCTGTCACATTCAAATCAAAACAGTCCCTTGCCTTTAAAAAAAAAAAAAAAAAAAAAAACTATGCCTTTGGAGAAGAATTTACTGCTCATCAAGCAGAAACGCTCCTGTTTTCAATCATCACCACAAAAATGCTAAAGGAAGCAGGCTCTTGAACAAACTCAGAAGCTCAGAGTTGGAGCCTGTGAGCAGAAACAATAGAAATGAACAAATAGGCAGAGGAAAGCGTGGTTTCCTCTACACTCTCCTTAAAGGGAGGGAAAAAAAAATCGTAAGGCAGACTGCTGCTGCAGCAGATAGATACATGACAAACAATGGAGAATGTCTGAATGATGGCTTCAGTCTGCTGTTACAGAAGAAGCACCTCAGCAGTCCATCTGTTTTACCAGTTGAAAGGAGAGACATATGCTGAAGTAGCACCTATGTAAACTATAGTTCTGACTCCACACCGACCAAAAGACAAAAGCAGGTGGAAATAGCATTGGCATTCCACTCACCTAATTGGTTGAACCCAATATTCATAGGACCCTCAGTGAATGTCAGTGGGTGCCATTTTTCTGCATGAAGGAATTCAATTCCACACCTTTGCTCCATAGGCACTTCCATGTCAGGCACCATTTTGTCAGACCGCCCCTCTGCTGCCATATCACCAATATCTGCCTCTGATGTCATGGGCGAATATAATAAACAGGAGGCATTACTTGTGGAGCAAACCTCATAAAAGAGGGTAGATTTAAATGAGATGTAAGGAAGAAATTCTTCACAACAAGGTGGTGAGGTGCTGGCACAGGCTGCCCAGAGAAGCTGTGGATGCCCTATCCCTGGAGGTGTTCTAGGTTGGGTTAGATGGGGCTCTGGGCCGCCTGGTCTGGTGAGACGTATTTCTGTGCCCAGGAGTGGGAACTAGCTCCCTTCCATCCTAAACTGGTCTGTGATACTTTGATTGATTCAGACCTAGGCCATATCCCACAAAAAAAGCATAATTATTCAGGAGGAAATATTAACTGTACTTGGACAATCTTCCAAAGTATCTGGGATCCTACCTGCTTCCAGATGACCTCATCTGTTACTGTCTGCTTCCCCAGCCAGTTACAGTTTAGCTTACATTGTCAAGACAACAAGAAAAACCTGGAATTGCTGCTATTCAACTTTTTTTTTTTCCTCCCCTAAATGGGACCTAGCACTGTCACTAAGTAAGTTCCTTAACCAACTATTTTGAAAATCTGTACTGTTAATAGCCAAACCATTCAATCAATCAAAACTTGAACAAGGGTTGCTTAGTGCACCTGCTAGATGAATCTTAAACAGCACATGGCCTTTAAGGTTAGATGGCCATGTTTTCTGGGTTAAGAACTTTAATTTTTTTCCTAAAATTCCTCCAACTATGATTTATAAAGAATAATCCTTCAGCAGTTCTAACTAAATCTACAGTAGCTACAGCATATTTGTTGTAGCAGTCCAGATGTGTGTGTAGCAATTATGGTCTGCTTTGTGCACACGGAGTGAGTAAAAAGGTAAAAAGTCTGTTATTTTAGGGTTTTTTTCTTCTCACAACTTCTTCTTTAACAATCCATGGAGTGGTTTTCAGCTCCAAGTATGCTACAGGTAGCATGTGTGGAAACCCTGTTGCAGAACATCACAAAGAAATCCTGGAATATCTGAAATTCCAGCACGCTTCGATTTTTGCTGCCTGCAATGAACTATATCAAGAGCAGTTGGAATAGGAGGCTCTTAGAGAGTTTGACGCCTGTCTGGAAGCACGCAGTGTCTCAATTACTTTGGAAGACAATGCAAGCACAATTAATGCTTCCCTTTCAATAACAATGTTGTCAGTGCCAAGGTTTTCAAGATTCCATCCAGGTTATTCCTAGCCAGATGGATTAAGTTATATCTTGTGGAGGCGAACAAGCCATCAGGCACACCAACTGCTGAAAGAGGCAAAATATGCTCTATAACATCTCTGGTGATTACAGAGATTACATGTTTTGTTTCCTAATAGTTCCAAGAAGCTGAGGAGAGGCAAAGGGAGAAACTGTTTTGGGCAGAGCTGAAACAGAACTTCTGGCAATTATTTTGGGTGGACAATAAGACACACACACACACACCATAATATTTTGGAAGACCTAACTGGGCATATTTTCAGCAAAAAATGTTTGTCTTCACCAATGTCATCATGTACAGAAGTGCCTGCACTTCAGCTGCAGCAAGGCAGCCTACCATTAATAGCTGGGAGTCATGTCTATTCAGGTATAGCTCTGCAGCTCTGAAGCTGCTTACCTGCAAGCCATAGCTTGCTGGTCCTAAGTTTGCTTTTCATTATCATATTCACAGAGCCTTTTTACACACTCTTGTTGAGCAGCTGGAAGGGAGACCTTGGCTTCCATCAGCACCAGTGCTCTACAGAATTGACTGTGCTCCACCTCTGGGGCACGTGGACTCTTCACTGCTTTTATCACGCCATACATTTTCACTGCATTTCACTGCACTCTCAGTCTGTATCAGCAGAAGACTCTGTGTACACAGAGGCTGAGGGGCTCAAGGCTTACAGATCCTGGCACTGCTATGCCACTGTAGTAGGTGGTCCCATATTTTTATCTGCAGATAAAGAAAGAAACATGTATTTGGTTCAATACCTCTCCAAGGCAGGTCACTTAGTGGTGTGTACTAGCATGCGTACATAGGAATGTTGGATTCTGTGCACGCCATGTAGAGTGGAGCATTTACGAGCCACTTGGCCTAGCAGTCCTATACAGTGCCAGCTGCAGCAGCTATGGGGACTAGAATTACTTCCCATCCCTTGCCTTTCCTCCTCCTAGGCAGGCATCACCATCTTGTAGCAACCTTTGGGCAAGCATCCCCCCAACAGAGCAGCAGCCTCCTCCTCACCCATGGATAACCAAATATAAAGACAAGAGCCACCACGGCTACTACAACCCAATTAAAAACATACGGCCCATTGCTAAAGTTAGGGTTAGATTAAATTGAGTGCATCAATAATCTGAGGGAGAACAAATCAATTTCCCTCCAGGACAGTAGTTCTGGACTGAGCAGGATGGGCTGGATTCAGTAGAATGGGTGCCTCCAGCAACCACACAGTGTTCAGGGACAGAAAAGCTGAGCTTTGGCTACTTGCATCAAATTTAAGTAATGCCTCGTGGAACACTGCGATGCAAAAGGGCAAGTTCAGTCAACAGCACTCTGTGAGACTGAGGTTACTGGAAAGACAATAAATATAAATAGAGAATTCAGCACTTCAAAAGCCTTTCGTAAAAATTCCAAGTATTGTCATGACACAGATGAAGTCCTTGTTCTGCTGGAATCGATGGCAAAATTCTTTGGTGACCAGCAAAGTTTGGATTTTACCGAGAACGCTGAAGCCTCTCTTACTTTTGGCACACCTCATACTTCCTGTTATTTTACATATGTTCTTTTTGCATATTTGAAACAGAAATTTCTGGTATGGCAGTGTATTAACTACCTGACATACTTTTATAAAAAACAGGAATTAGGACATATATGTTTGTTTTTGAAATCATAGAATCTTGTAATTCCACTTGAGAATTTAATACAATAAACATTGTTTCCCGAAAGTGTAAAAATATACCATTCTTCTACCATTAAAAGACGATAATTCATCCAAAACCTCACTATTCAAATGGCCTAGAGATCTTTCAATAGGAAGATGAAGGATTTATGCTCTTCCTGGCTAACACTTGGTGCCTCCAATCTCAGCAATAGAACTGGTCTTTTTTAAAGATAGCATTTGCAAAAGAAGGAAGCTCTAAAGAACTAAACAGAGCTAGTAGCCAAGAAAAAGCACTTCCCTGAAAGTGGGGAGATAAGAAACACACTGAAAGAAGGATGCATCAGCATTACTGAACTGTTAAAACAGAATTCACAGAAAGACGAAAGGAACTGTTCTCACTGCGACTTTGTAGGCACAACTCTAACTGGCAAACAAGCACCTCACATACCTGCAGCTAGGCATGAGAACTTCTTCAGAAACAAGGTGGTGCTTGCCAAGAACCTACACTTCCTCTAATTTTTCCCTCAGGAAATTGCTGTCACAGATACTAAATCTCATGATCAGTACGAGGACAGAAGAGAAGAGACAAGTCCCTTTTATCCAAAGGGCAACAGTCAACGATGAGGTGTGTGACAACAACGGGTGCCCTAGTTTGGCACTTAAACCTCTCAATCCAAAGGTGAGTGTTCCTGCTGCCAAAAGCATCACCACCACTGTGACTTTATCTTTGACTGAAAACATCACTCAGCCTTTACCTCCAAATCGCAAGGCACTCTCTGTTGTTTCAGCTGCACCTTCAGCAGGTCTTTTTGCTGATCATCCTCCAGACAATCGATTTCAGTCACGGGGAAGGCCTGCTGCTGCGTGTCTTCGCTGATACTGACCACAAAGAGCACCTCCGAGGTGAGCAGCAAGCAGCCGTCGTGCTGCTGGCCTGACCCACTCACAATCATGACATCTAAGGCCATATGGACCTCTGGCTTCCCTAGAGATTGCAGCATTTTCCTGCGTTATCAAAGAAAAAAAAAGTAGTCAGTGTTAGGCACTGGATCCTCAAGGACTTCTTTTGATCACTAATGCTCTTAAGCCTGTAGCTATCATCTACAAATGGAAAATAAGCCATGGAATACATTCCAAATCTCCATTACTGAACAGTGTAAGACTCAAGATTTAGTGGATAAATGTGAAAATGTTATTTATCAAAACTCCCTAATCATGCAATGCAAAGTTGGCCTAATAACCATGCTAGGGCAGCCTATTTCCCATCCTAATAGAAAAATTACCCTGAGAAGCAGCTTACAAATTCAGCACAGAAAATAAAGCTATCTTCACTAACAGCTGTTCCTGGAGATGTGCAGTATTTTTCTTGGGCTCAGTGCAATGATAAATAAGAGCTCACTGAATGCCATTAAATAAAGATCAGCTCTGTAGTTCCAAAGCTGGAAGCAGATCAGCAGCCCATCATTTGCAGATTGGGTTTCTATGCACTACCTTCGTGTTTAATGTTCCTAAACAAACTGCCATAACTCAGCCTTTCCTAGGGAAGCAGCCTGTTAACTTGACCACAGGCCAGAGCCTATTAATAAACAATGTGGATGTAAAAATGAGCAAGTGTCTAAATAATTTTACCAGACATATTTGACGTGGCTATTTGGAGCCTGCTCAACTTGTTGATCATTTGGATGAGAGCGCTGCTTGGGAAGCTGAGAAAGTCCAGCTCCATGCAAAATACCTGTGGTAAGAGAATTTAAGGTTTTTAGTAGTTGTTTTCTACAAAACAGTTAGATGTTGTAGTGATGTCATCTGTTAAAAGCAGTTCATAAAATAGTGCAGATCCAAAGTGATGTCACATCTCTGGAAGCTGTAGTCAAGATAATTCATTAAATATTACAATGCAAGAGTTGTGCACTTAACCCTAGTGATCTTGCATTAGCAAGAATCAAAGAAAAAACAACAACCCAAAACACTGCATGTTCTAAAAATCTGCCACAGATTTGCAATTAAGAGAAACATAATGCTCCTGAGAGCCATCATTCCAGAGAAGGATCGGACATATCTCTTACAGTTTACGTATAAAAAATAAAGACTGTTGTTAATTTTCTTCGTTAATATTAAAAGACTTGCATATACGTGTCACAGTCGGTTCAAATTTGAAGGAGAGTTTGCCTAGGTCCTATACGTTCAGTCGCTTAATCTTAGTCTGTTAAGCACAGATCCATATACACTTATGAGATCTCCCAGGGCATCTGGTTTATTGTGAACACTTCTTAATGCCCACACAGAATGGAGATTAGAAGAAGCAGTTTAACAGGGTTCTAAATAGGCTATGCAAAGCTGAAGATGATACAGTACGTATGCTTTCAGAGGGCTTGTGGTCTTTTAAAAATGAGGTACAGTCACCAGAAAGAGAACGTGAGGGTTGCCAAACATTCACAAATTAACTAGTTTTTAAAATTTTAATAAGAAAGGCAGGAAGTAGGCTAAGCAGTAAGCAGTAGTGTCATAAGGTTTAGTGCAAAGTTACTCTTTGAGTAAACAAAGCTGGAGTTTTTTTTGGACTAATTAAGCATTCTATTGAAGGAAAAGGCATTTTTTGCATAAGGGTGTCAATAACTTAGATTCCTTTTTACACAATGGATAATAATTTAAACAAAACATCAGCACTGAGAAAACCCTTTAATTTTTAACACACATGTTGATGGTAATACTTAAAAGCAGCATCCCAGTTGTAACAGTTGGCTTACCGAGGTTCTCAGCATTATGTGAGTGAAAATGTTATTTACAGATGGAGAAAGAGAGAACATGTGTTTATTTCTGTGTGGTCCCCCACCCTTTGGTCCCCCCCAAGAGGCACGGTCCCACTTCCAATCCAGTTGTGGGTAAGAGTTTCTTGAACTCCTGTGTTTTCCTCTCACGCACTGTCAGCTATTATTGATACAGTTTTGATGTTTTTTCCTGGCTAACTCCTTCTGTCACATGCTCATGGAAAACATGATGTGTTGTGTACCGTATCTGCAATGAAAAGTGTCTTTCTACTGTTACAAGTTTCTTGATAAAGACTGCTCTGAATCTAAAAAGAATAATTCCAGTCAACAAAAAGGACACAGTGTGAGATGACAACAGACAAAAGTTTCGATTTTACTGATAGGGGCTTTACAGCTATCGGATGTGTATTTCAGGACAGTGGATATCATTAACACTCCTACAAGCCAGATAAAGTCAAGGCAATTATTTTAAAGAATTACAGTAATTAAATATTTAATTATTTCTTTCAATAGATTACTTCAAGGAATGAGTTCTAAATGTAATGCGAGGTGTGGAAACAATGTCCTAAACTTAAGCTTTAGGAGAATGACGTGCATTCTAAATAACACATCACAAATATAAATGTGGCTAGTGGCTAACGGCTAAATCTTCAAGATTTATCCCATGTAGTGAAGCAAAATTAATGACACATTGTCCTTGTATCAACAGATCTCCCTGCCTTTCTTCCCCAACTGCCCCCCCCACAATCCACCTCTTTTTAAACATCCAGACCAGCAGCTTTCATTTCATGATACTGGAAGCAAAGAAATCAGTGTGTTTTGGTGTTTTCTTCTTATCTTTGACAGTTCTTGGTGGTCCAGGAGCATTTACTTCACTGTGAAAGGATTCAACGTGACTGCCACTAAGTCTTGCCTGACAGCCCACCTCTGGTAGTTAAAAGGTTACCCACGTGCCTAAAAGCAGGGCTGTCTTCTCACAGCTCTCCAAAATAAAGGGGATATTCTCCCAAGAACATAACTCTGTATAGAGATAACCTAGCTCTTGCCTTGATGTATCAAAGCATTCGCAAAATAAAGCTGTAACTGGACATAGTGTTGCTCGATTACATTTACGTAAATAACTCTTTTGTAAGCACATATGTTTCTGTAACTAATTCCAGTGTATTCCAACAATTACTTCATGCTTTCTGCATTCTGTGTTTCTGTGGCCGTACAAGACTGATCGGCAACACAAGACAGAAACACAACTTGATTTTTTAAGAAAATGAGTACAACATTTGTAACTACACAAATGTGGCACTTCTAACTCCTTCTCTAAGCTTCCAAGCTGAGTAATTAGACATAGCCGGTTATTTGAAGAGCATTTTAAAGGTCTGGTCATGAAAATTGAAACGGAGATGCTGGAAACTGAGAAACTCACCATATCCTGTTTGGGAGACAAGTTCAGCTGCACCTCCAATTGGCTTTGTAAAGACTCCCATAATGCCTTTTCCCACACCAGAGATAACACCTTTGGCTTTATGCCCTGCTGATGCTTGGCTCTCAGACACTCTCTGAAAATTCTGCATCGGCTGATCTACAATGCCAGCAATTGCACCTGAAAAAACAAGAGTCCCCAGAAGTTAGTGGAGATTAATATCCCAGAAGAAGAAATAGTGTCACTGCAACTGAATGCTGTTGTTTGGATTTCAGACGGTACTCCACCCACCTTACACAGCTATTTAGCATGCAACCAATTAACTGAAAAATACTTCAGCTTCAGTTTAAGTTAAATATTCACTTAATTTTTTGATGTATTTTACTTTTTTAAACGTTCAGATCATTTAATGTGAAAGTATATTTACACCATCCAACTACTTTCTCTAAAGGCTTCTGCTGAGTTGGTATAATTTAGCTCATTCTGTGTAGCAATTCTGAAAATGCTGGGCTTGGAATAAAATCCACCAGTTTTTTGAAGACTTTAGCTCTTATGGAAATGAGATTTTCACATAAGCCTGAGATAGACTTCACGAGAATAAAAACTGCCTGTATTCAATACATCATTTTTATATCCTCTTCCACTGCCAGAAATGTTCATAAGCTAATGCAACTTTTGATATATTACTAAGATTAGCAGAATTAGACTTTGAGACTTTTTGTTATTTTTTTGTGAAAACGATCATATTTTACTTTAATGTGCATGGGTCAAACTTTTACAAGTGACACAGTGACCTTCCCAGCTTTTAGTATCAACAGAGAACTCCAACTTAAATCTTCCTAAATGTAAACAGGTATGCGAGGTGGTACATTTCTTTGATCTTTAGTTTACTCGAGCCACTTAACCACAGACATGTCTCTAGTTATTGTAATTTTGATAGATAAGCTAAGAATACAACGATTGTACAAAGTGACATCAGTTGGAAGATTGTTTGCGTGATCCAACGTTCTTTGCTCAGCAAAAAGCAAGTTCGTGGGCTCCTTGGATAGCTCTTAGCATCAAACCAAATATCAAAGGACAGAACGGCATCTCACCTTGGGAACTGGGCATTTCTACTGTGACACAGGCATCTCTGAGGATATTGCTTCGTATGTGGAAGCAAATTCAGGCATGATTCCACAGATTCTGACAAGCACAGCAGAGGTATTTGGCCCCATATGTTTACCAGCATGACACACACTAGTCAGCTAGCCGCTAACCAGTGTTCAGATGGTTTCAGTTACTGTTACTGGATAAACGAAGAAGTTGCTGACTTCGAACAACATGAACTAATATCGTACTTGTACACTTGCACACATTTTCCCAGATCCTTGCCCCTGGAATACTATCCACCGGCAATTCATGCAACCTGCATCCCCCATAAAAGCCTCCCTTTCTTCTTAGAGATATCGCTTCCAACTTCTGTATGTGCACAATTTGCTGATAAATGTATAGCATTTCCCCAGAAAATACTGCTCTACTTTTCATACAATACTCCATTTTTATTGAGATCACTTGCTGAAGCTCAGTGTTCAGCTGATTTACTCTTCTTCATTTACAAAGGTCATGAAACCTCCTTAATTTTATGTCATGGAAATTATACAATTTTCAATTCAATTCTGTTTCACTAGTACTTACCAGCTGCTTCTGCTGCTTGGCTAAAATAATATCCAGCACCGCATTACACAATTGGGATTGTTTGTCCAGTCTTTTCTTTTGTACAATTGGGTTGCATTGGAAGAAATGAAACAATACTTGGTGTTCTGCTAAGCTGCAGTATTGCATTACCCTGTGACCTCCTTCACCCCGTCTATCGAGGTCACCCACAGCAACTGTGCTTTCAGAACAGAAGTTATTGCCTTATTAAACGTAATCCACCTAAGTCCTAGCACTAGTAAATTATTTACTGCAATACACTTGAGCAATGTTATAAGGTAATAATAAATAAGAGCCTACTCCAAAGGACCTGCGGTATGCTCCAGGCACTTCTCAGTTGGAATTAGGCCCAGAGGACAAGGAAACAGAATGGAAACTGCTGTGACTGTGTTATATAAGATTATTTATACAGTACCCGAAATAATATATAGCTTAATTAGCCTGTTGTTTAGTACTTCCACACCTTCTGTTATTCAGCCATTTATACACGTTCTGAGCTTGTCTGTGGTGCCACTGCATGCAAACCCTTATGCAAGTTGTGTCTTCCTACCTGCAAGAAGTACAGCCAACAGTATTCTCCTCCCTCTCTGCTCACCCTTTGTAGTCTCTTACCTCAAACCACAATACACTGACAACTCATTCACGTGCTGTGGTCACTCCCACAAATCACATAACAAACTATAACTGTGCTCCTTTAATATAAAGAGCGGCTGGTCCCACCGTTTGTGTGTGAGGAAGTGAGGTCTGTGCAGCAACTTTCCTGTACACATCATGTGCGAGAAAAGGAAAAAAATACATAAATTGAAGGCTGAAAAACCTCAAACCCCAACAGCAGTGAGACAACAGTAACACACACGTGAGGTTCAGTGCCTTTCCTTGCACCAGAAATTGTGTGAAGCAGATGTTCTGTGGCATCTATGGGGCTTCTCTTTTTCTAACATGAAGTCAGTGGAAGAAGCACCGTGCTGGACAGATTTACATCAGAATGTCTCTCTCCATTTGCTGCTGTCGGGTGCGAGGGAGGCAGAGCGCAAGGTATACGCCATGGTTCCTCCCTTCCCAGTCTCACCCTCACGGTCTGGGAGCAGCTCTAATATCCCCCTGTTGTCTCTGCCCTTTCTCCATAATGTTTCTTACCCATTCTTTCTTTTTTTCTAATTCTTTTTTTATTTTTTTATTTTTTTATTTTTTTTTTATCTTTTATGAAACAGTTCCCCATTCTTCTTCCCTTCCTTACCCTAGGCATTCAATTTTATATGCATGTCCACATATGTACACACACATTATGCCTGTATAAAGAAAACCTCAATAAAATTAAACACCAAAGCAACAAAACAAAAACATATTCTTCCATTACTGGACCAAAGAAGTTCCAGCAGCACCGTAACATCTGCTAAGCATCAGCTGGAGTGCAGTCTAGTTAATACATGTTGCTCAGTAAGCATAAAAAAGATACTTCGATAACTACAAAATTCAGATAGTTCAGAGTACATCACTGCACTACTTCAAGAAGAATTTGATTACTGGCAGCAACTAGTTCCCGCTCAGATTGACAAACAATATTTGGTAAATGCAGCAAAAGCATGGCTCACAGAATTTAGCAAAACTCAGCTTGCTTGCAACAAACTCTTTCAGACGAAGGAATAATTGGAAATATTCCCAGTCCTTCACCAGGAGAAACTGGCCATGCCCTGCCATGAGGCTAGGAGCTACCAAAACTGAGAGTGTTTCTGCTCCTTTTCTTTTTGCTATTGTCCTTCTGGGTTGCCACAAGTCTATTATACTAAAAATAACATCACATGGAAATACAGCTAAAATAAAGTGCACCTGTTGGCTCACGTTCACGTATTTGTACAACTGGTGTGTGGACTAGCAAGACCTGCAGGGTTAGCATTGGCTCTCACAATTTAGTTTGTAGATAGACAAACGTCAAGCAGCCTCGATTCAGTGATCGTGGCACTGTAAGAGCAACATCATCCCTTCATAATAGAAATCCGAATTTCTGCAGTCCAGGCTTTACCTTCTCCACAGCACAATTACACTGTCAATCAGCATTGCTATCAATTTCCTTCCCTAAAAACTGAATAACATTCAATAGCTCTTCTGAAGTTGTGAATAATGTGTTTTTTCTAATATTTGTCACCTTTTCAGTTATTCAGAAATGACTGACTTTCTTATGGAGCTACTTCACCATGTTACTTTCACTAGGACCAGTAGCTGAAAATAAGGCCCATCGTTTCAATATTCTCTTTTACACTTGGCTTATTATTTTAAGCTTGACCCTGTCAAGCAAAATACAAAAGATAATTCCTTGGTGGGGAGTGCCTGTCATCTAAACATTTTATGTACGATTTCACTGTATTTTTGTCTGATCGTATAGCAGGAAAAAAACCAACACGTGTCACGAGCTTTTGCTTCTTTTCATGTACAAATGTGACTAAAATGACCCAGCAATCTCCCCCAAACTAGCGAAGAAGAGAGCCAGCCAAAGATAACAATCAAATCAAACAACACCCTGACAGTGCTTGAGTCATTTAAAACGAGACAGGACAAAGCACTTAAGAATGTACCATTGGGAACAACTTGCACTGAGGAGGAGACAAGAGTACATAATTTTGGCCCTGATTCAGCAAAGCTCTTAAGCGCATGCTTAAGAGCTTTGCAGAATTGGGGTCACCACAAGCCAGACTTTTGGAAAAACCAGAAAAGCATCTCTTCGTTCTGTGTGGATACCACAACGTATCAGTGAGCCGAGTGCTCCTACATGCCGGTGCCTAGGCATGAAATCTGCGCTTGCAGTTCTTTAAGCTGCTCGCCTGAGTCAGATGGTTTTTGCAAACGTGACAGCACTCTGACTGTCCTTATAAATCTTTTTTACACTTCTCCACGTTACAATTATAATGTCACAGAAATTACGGTTCAGGGGGTCTTGCTCTCTGCATTCCTGTACTGATCTGAACTCTTCGTGCTTGTGAAGGAATATAACAGAGCAGCTCCGGTTTGTTTCCTTATGCACGAAGAACCTGGATGTCTTTTTGCAGCGAGCATTTTCATGTTTACTCGGAACACGGTGAAAGGAAGCAGCACAGCAGCAGCTCCCTTTGCCTACAACTGCTTTTGGAGGGAAGGCACAACATTCATTAAACGAAACGGTCAGAAACAGCTTTCTGATGTGTTCATAAAAACTGAAACGTAGGTCTAAGCGTAACTGAGGTCTCGATGCCATTTAGAGGAGTGCTGCTGTGCACTGAGAGAAAATATCTTTTAAAAAATCAAGTTTAAAATCCAAATCCGTTCAAATATTTCTGACTCCTCCCTCAGTGACAGGTCCCATAATTGCCATTCTGTAGTTACGCAGTAACCCTCGTTATTTATTTGAATGCTTAGCTGCCTGCATTGCTAAGAGAAGACGTATTTAGCAGTGAGGACTCTCTAAATAGGAACAGTGGGAGTAGGGGCAGGGTCCCAGCTTGCAAAGGAGCTCTCTTTAAATGCTGATGTGCAGTTCTAAGTTTATAATAAGAAGTTTGATTTCTTAGGAAAATTAGGGACACTGGAATTATAAATCTTGATTTCCTAAACTCAGACATCCTCCTGCAAACAACCAAAGCCTTGTGCACAGGGACACATTATACCAGAACAGCACATTTGTGAATGCGTTTCACAGCTTCTCGGCTTTCCTGAACAGCAGAAACTTTTAAATTAATACAGCCAAACTTTTAGGTTGTGCTCTGCAGCTTGGGCTCGCACTTTCAGCTCTGAAGGGCTCTGGTGTGTCGGCAAAGGGGACAGCCACCATGTTATCTTCCTGCCATATTAATAACTGAGCCGGGATCACCAAACCATTTCACCAGCTCACATACACCAGGCTGACACGTTGCTTCGAAAAGTATAATCTTTCATCCAGCTTCTCAACCTGACTGCCCTTAGCCCAATAAAACAAGAAGGAAAAATAAAACCTCCTCTGAACTGCCTTTGATTCGCAACACCAGTAACAGCTTACTATTGGGGTAGTAGCTACTAATATACAAAATATCTCCTTCATGCACAGTTCTCCCAGGACACTCGCTTTCCAGTTTACAGGCATTATCAAATGACAGTGCTTCGCATCATCTAACCTTATTGCTTAAAATAATTTCCAGTAACTTAACCCAAACTTGTAACATTTTTACCACTTCCTCTTTGGGGCTTTCAGGGTTGCGGTTGCAAATTTAGGAGTTGTGTACACTACTGAAGATTAGGAAAGAGGACAAATCCTTTCAAGCTTCAGCTCTTCTAACCTTTTGCACTGGACTGCTTTTGGTCACTTTGATCTCTAAGGGATTTGTACTCTTTAAGATGCACTAAGGAAGTCTGCCAAACAATACAACATTGCATTCCTCTGCTGTGTGACAAATAGAAGGAACCCAGAAAATCCAGCCCCTTACTGCAAAACCTCTGTCAGAGATTTTTCTAATACGGGTTAGTCTTCAAATTTTTTAGGCACTATTCTGAAATGGCCAGGGCAATCTTCATTTCTAATCAAACCACTTGGCTGCTTGATTAAAACAGTTACACCGAATCGGGATGATCCGGGTCTCTCCATAAAAGCAGAATTCCTCATCAAAGCTTACTTCACATCGGTGCTCAGTACAAGTGGTTTTCAAACAAGACTGAGAATCCCCGATATCTACAGTGCATCAAAAACAATCAGCTTCGGAAGGCATTCCTATAACTCGCTAAAAAGTAAACACCAGCGTGATGACGTCTTTGTGCTGACTTAGTTACAAGTCACCCTGCCCAAGGCAGAATATTCTTTTCTTCTGAGATTTACATCAGATTCCGATGCAAATATTTCACAAAAAAAGCAGTGCAAATTTGTTCGGTATCTGCAATTATTTTATCAGCAAAAATCACACACCGAAGTCACTAAACCTTGATAAAAACAAATGATATCTCATACACATGCAGTGTGACTATTTCACAGAAAAATAACAGACGCTGCAATTTAACACACACGTAGAAAAGGCTGATAAGCAAATCAGAAAACAGTATTATCACTCAACTTTATATTTAATGGTACGTTACCTAGAAGGCTAATGCCTAAACGAGAGAGCCCTTGCCTCAGTCCTTCTCCCAGATTCTCTGGAAGCTGCCTTCTCCATTCTTCCTGTCTGTTGTAATGTTCCTCATCCAGCGACAGCCTATCCATATTCCGAGCAAGACTTGTTGCCAGATTGGTAATTGACGTCAGTGTACCTAAATACGTGGAGATATACATTTGGGTCTGGATCAAAATGCTTTAATTTAAAACACGGAGTCATTCACTGCCTCGCTGAAATACTGCGCTTACAAGCAGAACAGCAAAGTCAATTGAAAGGTTGCCCATGTGTAACATTCTTTACTATTTGTGAAGCATCACCACGCTGCTTCTACGGTCCACATCACGCCTTTTACATTAGCCTTCACCAGGTTTGCTCAGCCAGTGGGAAAAGCAACTCATCCGAACATCCCTCCCTAGGTCCCACACTTCTGTAAGTCTAACCTAAATGCAGTGGGGGTGATGGGAAGGCAAACAAATATGTACAGAATGAGCCCACAAGGACGTCTCCTGAGCGAGCCTGACTCACCAGCAAGCAGCTGCAGCCATCTCTGCCGGCCACTCGAAGCCACGCGATGGCACTGTTTAGACAGACTTTGCAAAACAAAAGCTGCTTGTGTTTTAAATCCAGCTCTGCCCTTCTGTCAAAACCCATCTGCATACTTACACAGTTATGACAACTGTATCTACTTTTTTCTCTTTTTTTTTTTTTAAAAAAAAGAAATAATAAATACGATGAGGCAACACAGTGTAGGATTTCTGATGGTTAGCAGAAGTGCAGAACACCTTCGATATTTCTGAAGTTATCACATGAAATACTGGCTGAGCCAAGCTGGGTTTCCCAGTGGGAGGTTTAAAATTCTGAAGTTTCTGAAACATTCTTACGCACTGTAGTTAAGCAGTGATCTGTTTAATACATAAGATGTTATATATGAGCTTTGCTACCCTCCCAGCATTTCGCTGCAGCCTAGCAAGCCAAATAAAGCTGCAAGCAATATTGTTTAAAATTTTAACACATTCTTTAACAGTGCACGACAACAAAGCAGCAGTAGGAGCGTCAGAGAGAAAGAATTACCTTTGGAAATGTGTTTTACAAATGATGTTGTTCCTCTGGAAACACCACTGACAAATGCTCCCGGGCCTCTGGTCAGCCCTTCATATGGGAGCCTAAAGAAATCAGCTATGCCATTCCCTATGCTTCTCACCAGACTAGCCGGGCTTCCGAGGATTTCCAGAGATCCAACAACCCAGCCTGTGTGGAGAAATGAGAGAAATGTTATGCCTGCAAAAACTGCAGAAGCAGCAGTTGTGAAAAGGTTATTCCTTAATTCTCTTTTTCACACTAGAATTCATCGCATTATAAACTTCCTTTGAGCAAAACACGGGAAATAACTCATCCACTATGAATTCAGAAATGGCAATCTTTCATACTTCGTAAATCAAAGAAATCCTTTTGGCAAACTCGCAAATAGCTTTAGAATGACTTCCTTCCAGGAGCTTCCCGTATTTCTGCTAAAAGTGTGTTAGGGAGGTGGATGCTGGATTGTCACAGCTATGGAGGGATGGCACTGAAAGTTCAGATTGCTCGGTCGGCTCCATACACTGTAAGGCAGCGATTTCACATCCTCATGTGATAGAATTGTGACAGCGAGTTTACACTGATACAGTGTACTGCGTTACGGGAGTGTGGAGGTCAATTGCTTGATGGAGTGTTAGGAAAGGGGATGCAGATTTTTGACAAGTGCTTAAGAAGTTATTTTAAATCCACCCCAACTTTTCTGAGCTGATAATTTTCTTTCAAAGCCTAGTGAAAGCCAGACAAATGTCTTTTTCTCAGTACAGTTGTGTAAACAGCAATGACATCTACATGCTGATTAGGTTACTCATAGGGGAGTATTCCCTATGCATATCCCATGAGAGGTATCTGCGGATCTGGTTTCCTATATAAATGCAAGGTTGCCAGCAGCTTGCTGGATGGCCAAGCGCGCAGCAATCTGTGCGAGCCTTGCTGGAAAGCTGCTTGCAGGTCTTGTCTTTCTCAGGATGGCTGGCAGCAGATTTATTAGGGAAATAGTGCTGCAAAACTTTTTTTTTTGGCGGTCCAGAGAGAGTGATTCAAAGACGGCAATAAACATGAAACGGGAACTGCCCGCTCTTTGAGCCTCAGCATCAAGAATTTCAGCTAGCGCTGTCAGAGCCACACGAGGCACGACAGGGACAGACGGCTG
This sequence comes from Pavo muticus, assembly GCA_016647715.1. Classification (NCBI taxonomy): domain Eukaryota; kingdom Metazoa; phylum Chordata; class Aves; order Galliformes; family Phasianidae; genus Pavo; species Pavo muticus. The sequence continues at coordinate 1,257,944 of JACDJE010000117.1, read as the reverse complement.
ATGGATGGACAGAATTGCCTCCTGCTCTCCCGCCAAGGGCCCTTGATCTGCACTGCCCTCCTCATTCCCATCCCGTCACCGCACACTCCTGCTATCCAGATGCTTTCCTTGTTTGCTAGTAACCCCTCCCAGTCACTCCTGTGGAAGGCTGAATCATGAAACTCAACAGAAGAGAAAATGTTACTCATATGAAATGAATTAATCTCATACTATCATTCTAAGCTCCCGGAAAATCTATTATTCTTGTTGAATCTGTCCCACATTTCAGCCCTCGCAGGTTGAGAGCTCCAGTACAAGCAGTATAAAAAGTGGGAATCGCGCTGGACATAAGGGAGTGGGTGGGATGTGCTATGAAAACAAAAAACACGCACTGCTGGCAGCCGGACGAGTGGAGCGGCCCTGAATGCTCAGCCCCGCCGGCCCGGCAGCATCCCATCCCACTGGCAGCCCGCACTGCTGGGGACACAGAGGAAGCCAGTGCTGCAGGCCGGGCCTGCTACTCCCTTCGTGTCATATTTTTAACAAATTATGCTTGCCACTGTGTGAAGTGATGAAAAGCTGTAGGGGCGGGGAGGCATGTACGGATGGAAAAGATGCTCTTTCTGCTTTTTCTGATCAATAATGTCGCAATAATCCCTTACAACCAGATGCATCTCATTATCTTTAAATGCTTTTGGCATTCCTGAAGCAGTTGCTTCATTCTCCAAGGTGCCACTGTCGCAGTGTGGTCCCTCCGGCCGAGGCAGGCCCAACAGGACAGTGGTGCTTGACTGCTCGCCTGTGTACCCAGAGCAGTGACGGGACAGTGTGAGGTGATGGGAGGGAACTGCAGGACACAGTGAGGCAATACCGCACAACACGCAGACCAGCTCCACGCACCTGCTTGGCCAGCCAGAATTCCAGGAAAGAAAACCATAATAAAACCAGGAGTGAAACTGCTTGAATGCAAAGCTGAAGGGCTGCCTGGTATTGTGGGGATTGGTTGTTATACCTGGCCCTGGCCTGTGGGCTGTCAGTTTTGGGAAGCACTGGAAGCAGTGCGCAGGGGGAGCCATGTGGTCTGTGGTGGCCCTCCTTGGTCACCGGTGAGAGCAAAAGTCATGACTATGCATAACCCAATCCAAGGTAGAGGTGTGGAGTAAGTTGGGAACAAAAAAATGACGAACTGGGAGTAATCCCTCAAATTCACAAGTTCTGTGCTGCTCTGCAAACATACAGTGTCACGTTAGGCTACCAATTCCCAAAGTATGCTTAGTAATTACATCCACTAATATGAAAGGATTATGACTGCATTAGGAAAAAGACACTGCATTTCCTTTGTAGGCAACTATAGGGCTAGATGTGGTTCATAGCAGTAATATTTTCAAACAGATTTTCAATAACTTTTAAATATAAGCTAACTTAATTAGAATAGGATGGGAGATTTCCATTGCAAGTTGCACTAATATAAGACAAGCAATGCTTGTCAGTGGGGCAGGAGGGTTGGAACTAGATGATCTTTGAGGTCCCTTCCAACCTAAGCCATTCCATGATTCTATGATTCTAATCAGCATGTTTGAGTAGAGCTCTTCAGCCCCATTCATTGCCTATCAGACCCTGAGACTGGCTGCTCCTTTGCAGCACATGGTGCAGCCTGATACAATCCCATTAAGAGATTGTGAGGCCAATCCTGCCCCTCCACAGGGTGGCAGTGGTCTTGCACACACATGGAGGCAAAACAGCACTGTATTCCACAGGGAGTAGAGGCGCACATCTTTGTGGGAATGCTGTTTGTGCAGATGCTGCAACAATTTATGCATGGGACAGTGGTAAGCAGAAGGGTGCCAAACATCCCCCCATCTTGCAGAAGATTAACTGGTTTAAATGCAGCAGAGCGAGCCCTCTTCCACAAGAATCCAATCCAAGAGCTGTAACTCACCTGACAGTGAGGAAAGGATTCAGTCTGCAGACCATATAATGCTTTCTACTGGAATTTTTCCTTCTTTTTAACTTTGTTGACACAGTCAGCCTTTTGACAAGTGTGACAAACCCTCTGTAATAAAGCAGTTGCTTTGTCTCCTCAGGCAGACACTTATACACAAAAGCCACCATTCTAATCATAGTAACTCCTATCAAAATACACATTAGTTTTAATGCTGAGAGGGATTTAATTAATAACTAAATATAAGCTTATGTGCTTTTCTGAACAGACGTTCCCCTGAAGCAAACCTTATTTCTTAATATTTAAATCTGTTTGATTTCAGGCTGTCATGAGCCCAAAGCAAGGGGTGGCCTGTGCACTGCTGCACTCTGAAAGAGTAGCACAGGAGGAAACACCAAGACCAGGCTCAGGAATCTGTAACTAGCACATGTGCCTCACCTGGGATGTTGCAGATGAAAAGCCAATATAACCCCAATTTCCTGCTGCAGTCTATCACCACTCGCAGCACCACTCCCATCCAGTTGTGGGGAGGCAAACTCACACTAGGGACCACAACTGGCCACAGTTTCACTCTTAATTAGCAAGAAGCTAGATCTCCCCTTTTGTACTATGGGATTTGACTGTAAAACAAATCCAAACAAGTAGCAAAAAGCAAAACCTGCAAATTTTGCAAGCAACTACATATGGAAACACTGAATCCATGCACGATGTTACGGTGCGCAATTGTACAAACAGTTGCCATAATCAGCTGTACGAACTGGGTACAAACACAGTGAAATACCAGATCAGTAGCTCGCTATTTCTGTTTATAGATACTTGAAATGCATGCATACATTTATGATAACAGTGCACAGAAATCAGGTCACAGCTACACCTGCAGTACAAACGTATGCATCAGATTTTCAGAAAATCAATGCGCAGGAAAATAAACCCAGCATTTCAGTGTGGAGTATGTGACTTGTTTGTGGTCGTGGAGGAGCCTCTTCGTCTTTCAGGTACAAAATCTGCTGCACACCAGGAGAATTTACACACTAAATAACTTCATTATTTATAGATTTATATTTATAAACTAATATTTACAGGAAAGAGAATGTACCTGCAAACCTCCCAGACTAATTGCTCACTACTGATCCTATCTGGGAAAAAGTTAGTAACAGCAAACTTCATAGTTCTTGGATCAAAGGACAGCAAACATCTGTGTGCCAGTTTAGCATGAAGGCTGTATGAAGAAAGACAGATTCCTAATCATAAAGTGCAGCCAAAAGGAGTTTTAACAACAAAACAACATTCAGGGCTATAATTTACTCCTGAATGCAGAGCAACATGCTGAATAATTTGATTAAATGTAGTTTTGGGGAGTTTATGTGAGGAATGTGAGTTGATTCTGTCTAGCACTGTAATATAAAATGACAAAACCTAAGCCAGCTAGAATACATTTTTATGCTGTGTTCAGGGTTTAGTAAAGCCTTCAGGCGGCTGGCTAATGTTTAGCACAGCTTTACAAATCTTCACTGGTGTCTGCTCGGCCATTTTATTTCCCTTCTGTCACATGGTGGGACGTGAAATGTGTCTCAAAATATTGTATCATTACCAAACAGTAATTGCATGGCTAACATCTAGATTACTCAGCCTGAGAGACAATTACAGAATCCTGGCACCTAATAAAAATATTGCAGATTATGAAAAAGTACTGACCTGCTCTGAAAAGCGCTCCAGCAGCATAATGCATGGCCAAGGCATGGACAAGCTGCCTGGCAGTGGTGAAGATGGGTCCTCGCTCAAACACAGAGAAGGAGAGAGGGGTGTGATCTGAAGCTATGTACAGTTTTAATGAAGCATGAATGCTGACAAGCAGATTAACAGGCTGTATTGTTAATTTTCTTAACTTCACTGGCTTGACTAAAGCTCTTGCATGCTCTCTCACTTGTTTGGGTAGTATCTGGGTAGTATCAGAAATATTCACAGACTGCCAAGCGCCTTTGTTTTCTGGAAGGTATGTATCAAACAGAGTCTTAATGTAGTAAACAAAGGTGTCTTCCACATAGAGCCTAGCTGGTTTGAGTTCAAAGCTGAGGTCATTCACATGAAACATGAAATTCTCTTCTTCAGAAAAAGCAATGCAAAGCTTTATAAAGCAGTTTTCCTTATAGTTTTCCAAATCTTTGTTGGAAACAATGAGGTTGTTCGCTCTCGACCACTGCATGGTCTCATTTTTCTCTCCTTGGCACAGCAAGACTGCAAAATGGAAATTGGATTTGCTGTACAACTGATTGTCCAGTTGCAAGTCTTCACAATACACTTGGAGACTATAAAATGGTGGGAGGCCTTCCCCGGTGTCCTGTTGGAACTCTTGTGACAGGGGTCTCAAGTAGCTGGTTGTTGGGGCCATGTGGAGGAAAACATTGTCTGCTGTGAGCCGCAGGAGTTCAGATGACTCTTTGTGATTTGTGATATCATCAAACACGGCAAGGCTTAGCTGACTGATAAACACTTTCAAGAACAGGCTCTGCTCTTGACTTCTAGATGGGAGGGGAAAAAAGTTTGTTACTTTATATACATATTGAGTTCAGCTAGCATCTTGCTTAAAAAAGCCATCAGGAGACACCTGCACTTAATATCACGGGAAACTCCTCGTGCAAGTCCTGCTAATGGGATCTGACAGCCTCGATCACCACAGTGGGTATCACCCAGCAGATCTTCTAAGAAGTGGAATATTACAGATCTATGCCACGTTTCTCTTTCTTTCTTACCAATCAACAGGATAGATTGGACAGGAATTCCCTATATACGCAGTACTGCTCTATCAGATTTGCGATATAGCCGCACATTAAAGTAGACAAATAAAAATTTCTAATAATTCAAGTACAGCCTCAGATGTTACAGAATTTTCTTGGAGCCACTACTGAAGGCTACTATTATGGATAATCCATTTCACATTATCGAAGCAGAATGCCCTCCAACTAAACCACCACAGCATTTTTATAGTGATGGCATTGAGGGCTTCTCCCCCTCCAGTGTTAAGTGCTCTTAGCCAAGTTTAACTAGCAAGTGAACTATTATGTACTGCTGATGACCAATTTCTGCGGGATTAATACTTAATTATAGCTCAAATAAAAACAGTACAAGACATTCCACACTAATTGTAGCAGCACTGCCGGAGGCCAGGCGTGGTGCATGTTAGAAACAGGTAGTGTTGTAATCACATTGAGCCTGAGCACCAGGCTGTGGTCTGTTATGGAAGTGAGGGAAGCCTTCTAAGAAAGAGTGTTATAATCAGGTGCAGTTAATTACTGGGTGTAAAAGTATTTCTACAGCCCTTTCACATCAAGCTTCCCATCAGTTTTAGCAGGAGCTCATATGATTAAGGATGACAGGATCTGGTTAAATGCATGTTAAATCTATGAATGCACTCAAAATTAATTATGATTGGAAATGCTTTTTTTTTTGAATGAACAACTCAGGACTTCTTTTTGTATCAGACATGCAGTGTTTACCCTAAAGCAACTTGCCTTTTGATGTTAGATTGTCTTTTCTTAACTGTGATATACAAAATATAACATGTGGTCTAAACATACATGCCACAGAGCATGCAGCAGTATTAAATAAAATAAACAGTTAAGCCGAAGTCCATAAGTCAGTTAACACTTAGAAAGCTGACTGTCTTCTTAGGGTTATCTTGCTTTGCTTTTACCATCTTTTATTTGCTTTATGTACCTGTTGAGGTTGATCTCGATGGGTCCTGCTCTTCCCTCCGGGGCCAACGTTATAATTATTGTTCCACACTGATGGACAATGTCCACATAAACATAACCAAAACCAGTCAAGAACACAACCTAGTGGAGAAAGTTAAAACACGGACAGACTACTACTATAATTCCTGTTTTTAATCTGTCACAATGTCAATAAATCCTATTAATGAATTCTAATTGAGATCTTTTACTCAAGTCATAATACTATTTAGGAAAAAAAGAAACAGTTTTCAATAGTTCAGAAAATAACAGCTCTGATACTGTGAGTATTTCAACTGTACAGCTAAACAGAATTTGCACCTCATCTTTTAATTGAATACATTTAAATAAGATCATTTTTCTACAGGAATAAGCAAGACATGCTTGCAGGGAGGAAATTATATTAATAAAGAATAAGCAGAAAATTCTAATTTGCGATTTTGGACCAATGATGAAGGCGTATTCCTGAAGCTCCACAAAATCCCACCTTCTCCTCCAGAAAACAAACACTAAGTTAACATTATCTTGCTATGCTGTAGCTCAGAGTTGGTAATATGAATGGTTGATGATGCAAAACACATGACAGCAACATTTTAAGAAGTAAAACTGAAAAAGTAATGTGCATTCGTGACAACTTGCTTAATAACTCAACATTGAGCTCATTTTTAAGCCATCTACACTGGTTTTGTGAGAACACCTTCACACACAAAGTACTGTCACAAAGAAATGGCAAAAGTCTACTGGAAAATGTGAAAGGTCTAAAAAGTCAGGAAAATGGGAACTTGACAACAGGTTTGTGTCTTGCTTATGCATGTGCCAACTTTCATTCTGAACATGTTGTCCTTAGGAATAAATACTCTTCACAAGGATAGATAATGGCAGGACAAGGGGAAATGGTTTTAAGTTGAAGGAGGGAAAATTTAGATTGGATATGGGGGAAGTTCTTTACAGAGAGAGTGATGAGGTGTTGGCACAGGCTGCCCAGAGATGTTGCGGATGCCCCGTCCCTGGAGGTGTTCAAGGACAGGTTGGATGGGGCCCTGGGCAGCCTGGTCTAGTATTAAATGGGGAGGTTGGCGGCCCTGCCTGTGGCAGGGGGGTTGGAGATTGACGATCCTTGAGGTCCCTTCCAACTCAAGCCATTCTATGATTCTATGATAAATAGTCTAGTTTAAAAATAAACATTACTTTTGGAGCTTAATTATGCAGTATTTACACGCAAGTTTTGTGTTTTTCCAGAATATAAGAAAGTCCTTTCAGGTTTGGAAAACTCGCAGCAGACCTTGTTAGCACAAGCTGGCTTCTGTTTTCTTCTAGTCCTACTATCAACACAGTTATTTACAAGAATGTAATGACAGGAGCTATCATTTAAAGGAATGCAAACTCAGGGAACAGCACAAAGATAATGGGCTAACACAAGTGAAATAAGCAGTTGTTTGTCTTGAACAATCTTTACTGTTAACAAGTCACTATAACAAAAAGCTCTCGGAAGTTCATTAGGATCAAGACTTAAACTGATTCTAGCTTTGTTATTTATTGTACAGATAATTAAGTTTCATTCATCAAATTACATCTGATTCTTCTGAGAATTACATATAAAAGAATTTAATTTATATATATCAAGTTTAATCCTTCACTTATCTGAAAGTTATTCTCCATCTTGCACTGGTGGAAGAAAGGACATTTACTGACTTACCAGTACAAGCTTGCTATTTTATAAATTCTCATGGGTCCTAAAGATTGGCTATTTTAATTCCAATTTCAGATAATTCTGATGATGATGGACAGCAGAGATATATACCTTAAGTTTTAGTAAATTAATGTTTTTTTTTCTTTCTAAGGAGATCAAGATTAAGAAGTACCTATCTGAGATAGAAAGAGTACAAATTACTTAAGATCCTCTAAAGTACCAGTTATTTCAGTCTTAACCAAGATATATGTGAAGTCAAATCTAAGGCTATTAGCAGATTCATTATTTATATATTTACAGTTTTCAAAGGGAAAGGCTGATTGAGAAATCCTGGGAGACTCCCTACACGTAAACCTTAAAACTTCAATAACAGAAAGCTACAATTTTTATTTGGAGAGTTCTTCAAGTAGACAATGATCCCCAAATGTTGTCTTAGCATCTAATTCCTTCTAGGAGCCAGATACTTATAAAGAACCCTGGTCTGGCATAACATTAATGACTGAAATTTGAAACCTTGCATTGCTTGAGTGGCTTGGTGAACGAAACTGAACTACTTGCTATATAACATAACACTCAATAATCAAGAGCATTTTGTGATTGGTCCCCGGGGAAAACATCTGAAACTAGTATTTCTTTCAAAGAGCCAAGCAGTTTATGTTGATTCCATGTAAACTAATGACTTCAAAGATGGAAAAAATTCCCATCAAAAAGAATTACTTCAGTCAAGGAAGTTTTCATTTACCTCAAAACAGGAGAAAAATAGCAGAACGAAAGATTTTTTTTGTTTTTGTTTTATAAAGACATGGTTAGCTTCTGTGAAGACACAGAGGGAGAACAACAGTGATGACTCCTACACGATGTAATGAAGTTACCAAATGGAAGAATTCTCCTGGATCTTCTGGGATTCTTTGCTTCCAGGGGCCAGAAATTTTCAGGACTTATTTTTCCAGAGAATGCCGCGGACTTGCCAGGTTGATCAAAAATAAGTGAAAAAGTTCAGCACTACCAAGTTGGAATTTTTGATCTAACTATTTTTAAAATCAGTCACTGCCAAGTATGTATCTGTATTCTAAAAATTCCACAGGAAGAGGCTTAGGAAGGAGAGGTCTCAAGAGTTTTAAAAAAAAAAAAAAGCAAACAACAAAGCCAACAGAAAGGATACGCACATCACAGAGGAACACTACCCTATGTAGGTCAAGAAGACAGAGATTTATGCTGTGAATTAGGAAATACTTTATAGTGATTTACTTGTGTTCCTTGATTGTTGATGTCCACAAAATCACTCCATTCGTTTACTAAATCATCAGATGACATCACTTTCAGAAGAATGCTGGGTAACAAATCTCTTGTTTTGCAGTCTGGGTAGCTGGAGACTTGATGGTAAAGTTCATGATGAATTGAACATTCAGCTGGAATCTTTCTACAATAAACTTCAAACTTTGGTGTATCTGAAATATTTATATATAAAATATAAGATTAGGGCTTTCTAAAATCCACATTAAATGAAAAAAAGCTATGCGTACACAAACTGAGAAGTTTCTGAAATATTAGTAAGAAATAAAAACATTACTTTCCTATTCGTTGGAATTGTCTGTGTGGTTTTTATTTCTCTTTTCTTTCTTTTATTTATATAAGTAGTTTTCCACTGATCTTTACATTAACATATTGGAGCTGGTGGTTTTTTTTGTAGTTGCATTTGTCAATCTGAGGAAATTTAAGCGTTCCATGGGACTGAACTGATGCCAGCAAAATTTCTCCTAGCTTCCTACAACCAGTTCACCTTGGTAGCTGGAACCACAGAGACTCAAAAGCTTGCAGCCTCATTACCTCCTGGTTAATTTCATTAGCTTCCAGGCTTTGGTGTGCTCCAGAGTCGCCAGATTTGAGATTCACTTTCATGTTGGCATGAAGTTCTTGTTTTAACCAAAACACATACTGAATTCATCTTTGTACTGGAGATAGCGTGAAATCAGTTATACTACAACAGTACACTTTTTAATTCCTGCAAACAACATACCTTTGAAGTTCTCTTTTACAAGCAATGAAATGGAGCACCTGTTGTGGATAATTATACGAGGACTTGGATCTTCTGTAAGTGTTAGGTATGTCACGCCAAGATGCTCTTGGTAAGTCAGTGTTACAGCTCTAAAACAGAAGAAAACATTTTAATGTGTAAGTTTTGGATGAAACTTATGTGTGTTATTACCCTGGACATACAAATACATTCAAAACTACCATCTAGAATCTTCTTTATGATCAAGTTACAATTCCACCAATACTTACATATATAGGCAAGTACCTGTCTTCACAAAGCATTACACTGAAACAGAAGAGCATGTGGAAATACCATGAAACACAACATCAGAGAAAAAAATCACTTCATGGAGACTACTCGTGAGTTAAACTGTGCATGTGTGTTTGCAAGATGAGAGTCCTAGCCAGCACAGATTTATATAAAATTAAAAACATGAGATTGTAAGCCCAAATTTTTAACATAAATCTTAACAATTTTCCAGAGGAATTTGCACGCATACTTCTCTGACACACATGAAAGATATTGTAAACAATTACATAAATCTGTGACTGTTTGCTCCCCTGTAATGATCCACAATGCTATTGCCCCTTCAAACGTTGATGTTATGGATCATCACTACATCAATTTTCGAAATGAAAAATCAATTAACTTGTTCTACTCATTAACTATTATACATAAAATACCTTCAAGCAAATTCTTTTTTGCATGTGCCCATTTGACTATTTCTAAAAAAATAACATTCACCTTATGGTGATTTTCAAGATTCAAACACCCTCAAAATTTGCTCCAGATCCTCTATCGCTGTCTCAGAATTATAAGGAATTATTTCTGTGTTCTTCCCATTTTGGTGATTTTTTTTTTTTAAGCTGAAGTCTGTGTGGGAACCTTTAGTACCCATAATGTTACCGAGTACTTTAGGCAAGAGAAAGATCATACAGCTAATAATTTATACTTATGTAGCTTCTCTGTTTCTTTCAGCAGATTATTTCTTGTTTATATCAGCAAAAGAATGAATAGATTTATATATCAGGACTGAGAATTAAATCTGGGCATCTGACAAGCCATTGGACTTTTATTTTTAGCTAACTGGATGCATTTGTTTGGAAGCAGAATGCACTTTCAAGCATTTCAAGCTTTCAAAACTTGGAAGTCTTTTCTTGCTTATAGTCTTAAAATAGTTTCTCACTTGTATCACTTTTCCTGTTTTTCCCTTACTAAAATATATTTTTACCTCCCATAAACAAAACCTACATTTTTGTATGGTATTACTCTACATTGTCCTTCAAATCTTGTTACAAAAAAATTAAAACGGACCGTAACCACAAATGAAAGCTTTTCATACTCTTCTTTTGTATGCATGTATAAATAGAAGCCCATACCTTATAAAAATTGTACAACTTGTACAAGATCATAACATTAAACCATTTACAAATAAAACCATCAAAACCATCAAAAGATAACATTTTTAAATTGAAATAAGGCTTGCCTTTACATATGGGGGGCATGTGTTACTCTGACTTCCACATTAATCTCTTGCAATTTGTTACTAGCTGAGGCTTTATAGCAACAAGGAATGCTCATCACTCATGACCGTTCAGCATTTAGTACCTGGTATAAAATCCGCTTTCCCTACAGGCCCCAATGGGCACTGCCACGCTCTGTCTGGGAAACTCCTGTTTAATCACAGCTGGTAGACTCCAGAACTCAGAGCTGCCACCAGGACTGAAACTCAGCAGCATGCGCTTTTGAGTAGGAGTTGTCCCTGAAGTTATGGGGCCGCTGTCCGCCAGCAGGTCCCAGCATGGCACAGAAGTCAGTGTTTCAGTGTTCTTTGTCCTGGCTGGCCCGACACTGAACACGGTGCTATCTGCTGAGTAGAAGTCCTGGAGAGAAAACAGAGGGTAGTAGGGGACAAGCTGGCTCATAAGAGGATTTTATTCAGGATGATCTTGCATAGAACAGTTTTAAGTAGCCACTGGACCACAACTAACTAAAAGCTGCAATAAGTCTCATGCTTTCAGAGCTACTTGGCCAAATTCTGTCTTATACTTAAGCAGTTTAACTGAGCACAGTTATCTATAGTCCACTCTCAGCTGCACAAAATAACTCTACCAGAAGCAACAGTTACATTGCTGTAAAACAACTGTGAGAAGAAAATCCATTGATAGATTTAAAAGTAGTAGTGGACTCTAGCCTCAGCATTCTTCCAGTTTCCCTTAAGTTCTCCATCAGACTGCCACAAAATGCACAATGCACAAACATAGACACTGATGTAAAGAAAAATAATGCAGAAATAAAACAATAAATAAATAGGGAACTTTAAAAAAATGTTCATCTGCTGACTCCTCTCCAGTTTGACTCTGAGAATTCTTTCCATACATTTTACTATGAATATAATCTTCAATAAATTTATATAAATTGTTGACCATGCATACATTTTGGTTCCTGTGAGATAGTTCTTAAATCCACTGAGCGACTATTAGAAAGCTGATATTCACAATTTGATGCAGTTTGCTGAAATACATAAACCTTGAGCACGTCCCTAGTTCTGCAGCCCCGTTCAGATAACTGGAATCTTCCCAAAAGGATAATGAAAACTTTTCAGCCTGCCAGGCCAATATACCTCTTCTACATGCAAATTCAGTAAAAATTCACAGAACAATTTCAACAGCTACTACGGATTAAGCTGCTTATTTTACAGAAATGGCCATTAGTCTGAACAGATGGAAGACAGGCAGAACTAATTGTGTAACGTGCAAGAATCTCCTGCTTTGCACAAAGTTTGATTACAGTTAATTACTGCAGTTGTATTTGCCCAGGATTCTCTATTTTAAACTGAAGTGAGATACCATAATCTATCATTATTACATCTAATGACTTCTGTTCAAGTTACGCTGTATGCAGTTAAGACTATACAAATCTAAACATGCCTGTAAAGCAGGTGACAAACAAAAACAGCACTTTACCTCTTCTCCTGAGTACGGTTTGGAAATACAAAGCTGCGGTCTGTAATAAATTTGATATGATGTATCATTGATTATTGTTGTCTTATCTTCGATCTGTAGAATTTGTATACCTTGTCGAACCATAGAAGAAATGCAGAACTGACACAACTGTAAGATAATGATGATGATGATGATGATGAAGTCATACACAAAAGCAGGAAACACTGAAATACAATGACTGAACTGCCATTTTCTCAACTGTGGAAATCCTTTCTACATTGACTTACTTTTAAAATGGAGCCATATCATATCATATACTTCTAAGTTGCAACTGTCTATTATTCTCAAACAAGAATGATAAGTAATTAATTCCAAGAAGTCTTGTATAATCTTGATGAGCTGCGCAGATCATTTCTTACTAATGCTTCAAATTATACTTCTTACATTATTTACATTCTCGTTATGTTTTACATGTATTAACATAATTGGGGACAAGCTTTAATGCTGCACACGTTTGATGATTTTTTTAATTAAATGATAAAGTTATAAATCATGATAATTCTCTCCTAACCTTTTGATGACCTGGAAAGGCACCAAGTTTTATTTCAGCTTCAACAAAACCTTCTTCATCCAATGTTACCACTTCCCCATTCTCAGCATCCTTCCATTTTGGGGAGGTCACATCATGGACCAGTTTGATTGCCACTGATTTGTGCACAGTATTAGTGTTTGCCCAGTATATTCCAACCTGAAAAGCTTCCTGTAAGTGAAAAAAGACCAGCTATCACTTGTTGATAAATCCATGCATTTCTTCTACACTTAAACATTGTTTCCAGTATGCAGCCAGCATCATTCCCTGCCTTTTTCCAATTCTTTCTAAGTGGCACAAGGATAGATGAAACCACAGTGCAGGTATGAGACTGACCCACCCAGTGAAATCAAGACTGTAGGCTACACTGAGATGTGTTAATCAGCAGACCTTTTGTTTCTTAACGGACATTCATGGGGAAAAAAAGGATGGCAAAATAAGCAGGAAGTATCAAATTGTCCTGCTGGAACTGACAAATTGGTCTGTTGAATTATCTTAATTCTTTCAAAAATAAACAATATTAAGACTGTAGTAAAAAAGCATGTGAATGACAAAGCTAAGATATGCGAGAAGATCCATTACATAAAGCCCTAAATTCAGGAAGGAAGATGTTCTGAAGAATTGTCCTCATTTGTCATTTACTCTGTCTTGTTATCAAACCTCTCCTGGTACTACACGAGCTATGAAACACCACTCACAGATGAAACGTTCCTTGGAGGCTGCCAGCTGTGCTGTCATGGTCAACACACCCCCCAGGTGATAAGCTAATAATACAGGATGCAGTTAGGCCTGCAGAGCAGTGCCCAAAGTCTTTACTTTTGCTTTGGAATAATTTACTTGGGCTGCTGCGTGGAGAACTATGTCTCCTGACTCAAATGGCAGTTACCTGGAAGTTGGGGGGAATCATTACTTTCCCAGTAGGCACTTGAAGCACTATCTTCTCTCCTTCAAACAGCCAGAGGTCCCACTTGGACTGATTGATCAGCAAAGCCCAGGGCAGGAGTTCTATCAGCAGAGTTTTAACACACGGTTTCCACACTGACAGCTTTACCCGCATTGGGCTGTCCCACTGGGAGAGCTGTTCACTGCTGTTCGGAAACAAATAAACAAAACGATAAAGTCAAAGGAACAAACAATGACTTTAAGATATGCAATCATTTTCATTATTTCATTTTCAAGACCTTCCCTTTTTGAAATAGAGAAACAGTCTCCTCTTACCTAATCATTCTGGAACATATTGTTATGCTGTCAGAGTGAGCCTCTTGGAGGCTATACGGACATATTTGTAACAGCATATGCTCAACCAAAATTTCGTCAATTAAATGAATGCCCTAGAAACAGAATTGCTGCTATTCCCTAAAGCTAAACCTGTGACTTCTGCAGACATAAAATCAAAATTTATTTATTTATTTATTTATTTTCCCCTCAACTCTTGTTCTGCTGTTTCTGAGCTGAAACACAGATGCTGAATAAACAACTTCTACAGCTGCAGCAAAAAAGTTGCATTCACGCACACACAAAAAACATTCCGTTTATTTAGTCCTTGAATGGATGCAGTCTTTTCAATGTAATCAAGGGCAGCCCCTAGGCTTACTGAAAGTTTTTCCTGCCTGCAACCACTTCTGCAGCTTATAAATAGGAATCTTGTAATTACTGAAAATATACTCAACGTTGATCACATGCAGTCTTCTTGAAGTTGATTACACAAGGCTGACTAAGCAAACAAGCACCATGCAAAGCTCTTGATAACAAAGAAAATATTATATGTAAATAGCATTTCAGGCGGTTTCTTTAGGATGGGGTGCTACAGAAGGCTGGAAGCACAATGATAACTTTTCAAAACTGATAAAATCTATAGCTAGTTCAGAAAATTCTGTTGCCTAAAAATGCATTCAGAATAATCTAATGAAGGATAAAATATGATAAGCTTGAACTTTTAAGAAACTTACACCACAGAGTAAAAAACAAAATGTACAAGCTTTCACTAACTGTGCAATATACAGCTAGACCAGATCATACACATCAGATTTTAGATCACTGAGATTATTTTTAATTAATGAGGAATCCAGGACAAGCTATGATATTTTCACAGCTGACCTAACTCTGAAAGGACACAGGTTGATCTATTACTGTGAGTAGAAAGTTCATTAAGGGTCTTGGTGATCCTTATTTTGATTAAGCAGTTGAGCTCTACAGAGTTTATTCTTGGTCAAGACTCAAAACACTTACTGAGTTCCACTGTTAGGTTAGTTGCTTTAAATTTCATTAACAAAGTTTTACAGTAAACAGAGATGAAGAGAATAACCTATTAAAGATCAAAGATCTTCCAGCCTAGTATTCTGACTTTTATACTGGTTAGTAACAGACGTCTACAGAACCCTGAAAAGACAGCTGGCAGATACCAATGCACTGCCAGTACATTTTCCCAGCCTCCAACAATCTGTGAATAAGGGAGTTATTTAGCAGTAAGTGATACCTTTGTATTTAATGATATGGATGGTAAAGTTTTAGTTAGCTTCCTAGATGCTTTATTTCAATTAACAGTTTTATCTTGTAAAAGATCTCTTTATTTGAAAAGTCAATGCAATGACCATGAAGTACATTTAGCAAAAAACTACCTGTCTGAATCCTTCTTGTTATATGGCCATGCAGGCTGACAAGGATTAGCAGTGCCATAAAACTCGGACAGGATCTGGTTGACATTGCCACCTGGATGGGATTTAGTTGCTATCTGTTTAATAAGCGTAGTTGAGATAGGGACTGCACACTCTGAAGGATCATCTTCCTCCCTGTCATTGAAAACAGATTTGGTCATTCACAGAACAAGATAAAGTATTAATAGCACTAACATTTTCTTTAATGAAGCTTTCCAAGTGGGTTCTGCAAGAGGAACACTTTCAAAGTAACTGTGGATGAATTAAGCAATGACGTCCAACAAGTTACTGAGCATATACAAATATGCATGAATTTGTTATGACACTTAAATAACATTTGTGTCTGAGACCCCAGGAATTGAAGAGTATTCTCAATAAATAGTCCAAGAGAATTTAGGATTTTTTTTTTCCCAAAACACAAAAATGTTTTTTTAATTTAAGCAAACAAATGCCAGCACATTCATTATAGTGATAGTAAATGTATTATTTCCTATCATATTACTCCAGGTCACACACACCTGTTCTCTTGTATCTCCTTTGCATACTCTGTACTCTTTGAAATATTGCACTAGAAGTTAAAGTGTAAATCGTTTCTTCTTTTCAACACGAATAAATCATTTTCAAAGAAAGTGAATATTTTACCTGGCTTGAAATGTCAGGTGATGTGTAAGATCAGGTTCTATATTTTGCAGTGCTTTCTCCTGTCCTTTCCCTGGAACCACTTGTGTTTCATTCAATCCTAGACTCCTTTTCTCTAAATGTATGATAATTGGGTCTGGAAGATGGCTCCTTACAATGAAAAGAGGGCTGAAAACAATCTACAAAAAGGAAAAAAAAACACAACACTTTTGTTCTCATTTTATTTCAGAATTACATCTGTTGAAACAAGCTATTAATAAGTCTTTCCAGGGGGTCATTCTGCCCTTAGTTAATGACATATAAATTGTCAACACTGAGATTACAGAGGCACTACTTACTATTCGCTGCTGCACATGAGAGCTGGGCTCTAAGGTCAGAATTGTACACCACACATACGTAATCAAACTCTTTGAGGATGGCACCTGTATGCAGATAGATCAGCAGTATTTCATTAAAATTATTCTAAGCTGATGATAATGAACATTTCATCATATCAAACAGAACTTTACATTTAAAGTTCTCAGTTCTCACAGACATTTTTTATGTTCTATCTCAAGCATCTAATTCCAGACATACCTGAATGACAGTGCTGTGTTCTGTATGTTCAGAACTCAGACATACATCTTGGGACCAGTCTTCGTCTCCTGTGGCCTTCACACTCAGCTCGGTGAGCTCATCGTCTTCTAGGACATATGAAGGCAGCTTCTGCTTGGCTGCGAGGCAGTTGATGTGCTCTTTAACAACTGCCTGTCCATCCTGACTAATGTAATGCTGAACCACCTTCAGTTCGATACCTTCTGAAAGGTAACTACAGACTGTCTGCCTTCCACAGATCAGGATCTAAAACACACAAAAATATTCAGCCCGTGTATAAACAACTGGAAATAAGAAAGGTCAGGATTGAATTACAGATGGAAAACGCGTACAAAAACAATCTCTATTTTAGCATTTTCATTCTGTTACATTTTCCTGACCACTACTGAAGGCAGTGGATGGTAAATATTACCTTTATTAGCTAAATGTATGTGCACATAGAAATCAGGCATTAAGAATCTCAACTCAGCAGTATTGACCATGGCTTTGATTTTAAAAGTACTGTGATGGTCTCTGAATACTACACCCCTTCTAAATAGACACTGTGATATACTTCAGACATAAGGTTTCCACTGACACAGGACATTGGGACATGCAGAGATCCAGATCGTTAATGGTTGCTGTTTTAAAGCTTATAATTCCACTAAATGGCTATGCCATTTAGTTGTTGCTGTCTATAACACATGAATTATTTCTCAGAGAACGTACACCTGTCTTTTTCTAAGCCGTACAAAGGAAAAGCATTCCATGTATATCTCTATTACAACCATCATCACTTGCTTTTCACTAATAAGGCTGCGCACCACAGCTACAACCAAACAACCAAACTCTCAGCATGGCTTTCAGTGAAGCCAGGAACTGCTCTTGACTGATCAGCTGTATTTCTGTTGTGCAACATGAGGCACTCTGTCATATCTATGTTGCGCCCAACCCATGTTCTCTCTTCTGCCAATGCAGACAGAATGACTGTAGCACTATTACAAATCTCTATACAAAGATATGATGTGAAAAGTTACTGTGCAGCAACCCATTTTCAAATGTTAATTTGGTTCTTACTTCATTCTCTTTTAATAATACAAAGGCCTGAATTACATCCTAGAATAACGCAACAAGTTTCTTAACAAAGTGAATTACTTCAACTCAAGATCTTAACAAATCCAAGAAATAGTGGAAGTTACCAATGTCAGAATTTTCAAACCACACAAAAGGAGGTTTACTGAAACATGTGAAATATGTAGTGCTAACAGTTTTTACATGCTAAGATCCATACCATAATGAGTTCTTACAGAAGAAAGACTCCTTAAGTGTACCCAGAATACTTGCTTTTTTGCAGGTCTCGTTAGGAAGGGAATAATAAGGTTTATTCATGAATAAACAATGGTTTAAGTTACTCAGATTAAGTTATTTTTTTCCAAACAGGATCAAATACTCACTTGTTTTTGTACTCCACTGAGCTGCTGAACCTTTATAATAAGTGAAGCTGTGCGGCCCTTGTACTGAATGGTACGGATAAAGGTCCCTGCATTGTCCACACTGAATGGCTCAGACCACCGCCAGTTTCCCCAGCCTTCAATACAGATGTGCAACAGCTGGAAAGAAAACAATTACTTCTTCAACACTAGCCAGCCTTGCAGTAAGATAGGAATTCCCAGGACAGGAAAGTATCCTTGTTTTTAAAACTCAGCCATGCTAAGCACACCAGTTCACTGAATCATTTGCTCATTCTAGGACTTTAGATAGGAACAGAAGAATGGACAACACAGTAAGATGGTTCTGCATCATGAGTTTCTATAAATTACCTGTTTTAACTCTGTGATTATGGACGGAAAAAATCAAGCACACAACAATTCAACATATGTTAGGTAGACTAGAGAGCATAAAACAGGAAATAAGAGATTTTCTTTACTGTATTTGAAATTATTCTAGAAATCCAATCTCCGCATTAGCAGCAAGGCAATATGGAGTGCAGGTCCATTTTTTGGCCTTTAGGGCAAGAGAGAATATTGCAAGCACCGTTCACCTCAGTAGAAGCATACAAATCTTTTTGTATGTATATACGTAGAGCTCAGACCTACAAATGTGTTCAACGTATAAGAATGTAGCATATCACTGAGAGATGGGAAACATTTCATTTCTTATACAAATGTGGTGGCAAGTTCAAGCTTGACTGCATGAGAAGAAATTTTACTGCGTAATTATACTCCCTGTGTGATTTATTCCGGAAAAGGAGTGGCTTTTTTCCAGTTTAACTTAAATCACTTCCAGAGCAATATAGTCTTTCATCATTTGAAGAGCCTTTCATCCACTTACCCACCATACGCACTTACCTCTATCCCATGGAGATTCTTTAAGCCAGAGTAGTGAAAATTGGTACTGTTCCATGTAGGTCAATGAAGTTACATAAATTTACGCCAGCTGAAGATCTGGCTATTTAGCTCTGCATAGATCTTTTGTGGCTGTGCAAACTTAAGAATGTGAGCTATATATAAGGGATCAAAGCAATAGGAATTCTGGGTAAAATTTAGTCTTTGCAGAGGGCCAGCATAGAGTCTAAGCATCATTTAAGTCCTTCAGAACGGTTACATAAAGGCCTTGTGGGAGTTCTTTCTTGAGGGTTGAATTTCAGACTGATTTTGGCCATCTGTCATTAATTAATTTAAGTAATTGGGAACAGGATCAGGCCCAGGTTTGATTATTTACACTAGCAAAAAATGAGACTTGTAAATATTATGTTCTCCTGTGATTTGCTTCCAGATACAGACAGCACTGTCCGTAGATCAGGCCAGTCGGACGTTGTGAATGTCTGGATGTTGTTTTTTTCATTGTTTTAAGAAACAACCACAGCAACAACTTTCAAAGATATTACAACTCAGTAGCCTGTTTGCAATTTGCGGTATCCTCTGCACAAGTTACACACAGAACAAAAACATCCATTCAGTGGGTGGCTTTTGAATTTGTTAGAGTGATGACTGTTGCATTTAGATTCAAATTAGCTTTATGCTGGAAGCACAAAGGCTTGTGTGTGCCAGTGTGTGCATGGGCATGCGCTTGGGTATGCACATGCGTGGGTACTTCCTTATATTCAAGAAGATGTTGAGAGAATTGTGCACTAGGACACTCCAACTCGTAAACAAACACATTGCTTTGATACTTAAGTATTAGTTACAGAAAAGGAAAAACAAAAATAAAGAAGTCCAACTACAGTGGCTGGAATCAGTTCAGTTTCTTGCAGAGGCAGCTGGGAATAAATCTCATCACATCTGAACACTAAGAGAAACAAGGAAATTGTTTGCTTTGGAGAGACTGGTAGCGGGAAATGACAGCCAAGTAATGAGAAAAGGTACTAAGAAGGCATGCAAAATATAGCGTGCTCCAAAGATAGATGTCACACAAATGCCATAATTGATGCTTAGTAATTGCATGTAGCTCCAACATTAGGATGTCTCCCACCCTGCATAAACAGCTTTGCTCATGAGCTGAACGTTCCCAAGGAACACCCTTTCAGCTTTCACTCAGTGCTCATTAGCTCGCAGATGATGCCTTTACTCATTTTCTTCGTAGCACAATGATTAGTGTGCATTTAACTTCACGGTTCAGAAGGAAAAATAAAAAAGAGATATTACTTTATGTTGAGAATTTCATATTTTCTAAATATTGCATACTAGTAAATACTACATGCTACAGGGAACAACCTCCACATGCTATTTAATGACATAATAATAAAAGAACTGCATAAGTTTCCTATCAAGCAAATAAACTGAATTCCATGAAAACACAAAGGAGATCTCCTGGTGAACCAGTTACTCGAATGAGAGATTTCTGGAAAGCATGGCTAGAAGTGATTAGCAAATGACACTAAGTGATATAGAGATATATGGCAGGAAACAAAAATTGAAGTAATTTTAGAAAATTAAGTAATCAAGTGCAAACATTATGTTAGCAGATGTCATATTAGATGGTATTAGATGGAGTTGTAATGTTATAAATCTGACCTAATATACAAATTCAAGGCAATTGCCATATAACCCCTTTCATTTATCAAGCTTTAAATGCTAAGTATTTCTTAGAAACTGTGCTTATAAAGAAGTTTAACAACTAAAACTAAGTATGGTATATACATTAGGAAAAAAGAGTACTCAATGCAAAAAGGTACAGAAAATATTCAGTGAACTTCAACAACATTCTAACAAACATAATCCAGTGACAAACGGCAATCTGGAGGTTAGAGAGAATTTAAAGCAGACTATCTTTTTTACACATATTCATTTGCACCCCCATTTGCTGTTGGGAAACATATCAACAGATACTGCAGAGCTTTTTGTTTTGACTACACTTTGCTATTTTGGAGATTTCTTTTAAAATCTGAGCCATTATGGATTTCTGTCTTGCAAGGGAAAGAAATTGCCTTCAGGGAGGCAGACTAAGATGAAGTTGTTCCTACTGGAGCGAATGGTTTGAAAAGCTGCATTTTTTATCATAGTTCCTCACAGAATGTTTCTATGCACCTCTCAGAATTTGCTTAGGTTTTCAGCTAGATGTGTGGGTGAAGGATATGATCTGAGTAAATAAAGCTAAGTGTTGTATGACAGGGCACGGAGACTAAAATGGGGGATTAAAAATGAGACTAAGAATGGAGCCTGTCCAGAAAAGGCAGCATTTTCCAGCTGTGTAAGTAATTTAAATCTTGTGCCCTCAAAATGCTTAGATACAAATTTATTTCTGTTTTGCATGTAACTTAGGTTCACTTCAGTTAAATGGTATCTTCTTTCCAGGTGAAACAAGTAAATGCCTTTTGGGGAGAAAAAGAGGCATTTATGTAAACTCTGAGGGGCTTGAAGGAATCAGGTGAGACAGTAAAACGGGATGATGCAGGAGCAAGGAGGAAAATGGAGACCTAGAAATGGGAGCTGAATGGTAAGATTTGAAGCTAAAGCAATTTTTAATTGAAAAACTAATAGTGAAGGATGATTGGTATTGTTTGTTTGTTTTTAGAACACTTAGCACAGTGTGGCACTTGACAAGAATTAGCAATAGTACTAACAAATAATATTTGGGGAAGCAGCAAATGCAATGTTCATTCTGCTTATTGTCAACTGCAGCAGTCACCAAAAGCCTGAATTTCATTTTGGCCTGATTTTCTCATGGGACCTGGGAGATCTGACCTCTACACCACCACCAGGCCTTGAAAGACAAAAGGACAAAACAGGAGACAGAGGCAAGCAATTTCCTCTGTCTGGCCAGGAGATACAAGGTCTCACTCAGCGGATAAACTCTGACCCTCGGGGTTTCCTGGAGGTACTGTGAATCTCAGCAACCTGCAAAGAAGGCCTGAACCCCACAGGAACCAACTAGCTCTAAACACTGTGGAATTGTCTTTTGGTTAAGGAACGGTAACCAAATTATGAGGATTCATGGGTCTCATGGACAACATTAATCTCTATCTGCCCCAGATATCATCTAGAGAGTAAGTTACACATAATATAGTCTAACCACTGATTTCAAATGCAAAATCCCAAAGGAAAGCAACAACACATTTCTCACTACTGAAATAGTGTAAAATAACATAAAACTTCTTTCTTTTTTCTTTTTCTTTTTTGCCTGACGTTGTTCTGCAAATAACCTGGGGAGGATTATGTTAAGTACAAAAGGTTGTGCATAGCATCTGTAACATCCCTAAACAATAAAACAGGAAAAAATCCTCATAATAACTGATGTGTAAGTCACAGCTTCTAAGCTGAACCCACAGAGTACTGTATATCATCTTACACTTTACAGGATATAGCCCAATACCTGGAAGAATGGTCACTTGGAAGTTAAATAACGATGAATTATTATCTTGCTGGAGATGCAACAAATGAAAATTTGACTTCATTTTTTTTTTTCATAGGAGAAAGAGGAGGAGGTTCTTAAAGCTATTTCCCAATCTACAACTGCCTTTAAGACTGCTCATAACATTCCAGCAGAAGTCATGCTTTGCAGGCCAACTATTTAGAACAAGGGAAGAAACATTTTAAATGAATTCTAGTGTTCCAGTGAGGGCATTGCTAACGTAACAACTCTTAATACCTTTTCAAGAGTTTCTAGGTGTACATTCAGAAGAATAGAAAAGCAAATTACAGAGATCTTTTCTCTTAAATTCCACCTAAGTAGCAATTAAAGTGGCACAGATTTCTTTCAGGAATACTTACAATACCTTGATAAGAAATAAATGTTTGCAGTTTATAATCAATAACCTGGTCACATTCTCACTGAAGGCATTGCTCAAATCAAAATACAAAGCGACTTTTACCTGCAGCATCTGCTGCTTCAAATTAAGGACAGGGGGTAAATGGGCTGTTGTTACAATGCCAGGAGTGAGAAAGTGAACAACTGAGCACAATCAGCATGTACAGAGATTTCTGCTGTTTATTTGCAAGCAAACAACCTCTGTAGAATACATTTGGGGGATTCTCATAAGAATGGTTGGTTTTTACATTTGCTGTGATCCCTGGTGGGACTCTGGGACTGCCTACTGTCTTGCAAGACAGAATTCCTTAACCCTGAGTAAATTGCTAGGAAGATCTGATCTCTTCTAACTTCAGAGTTTCACCCTATGTATCATGTGCTCCAGTTCTCCTAAAAAACACAGCTGTCTTGGAGACAAACATGACTTTTGACACAACTGGGGCCCATCCCACAAAGCAACTTGAAGATCAAGATAAGGAGCACCGACTGGATCCAATAATAATGGAGAGGCCAGCGGTGTCTGTGGAGCACAGGAGTGATGTAGCTTCTCTTCCTTTTTAATGATATCTCACAGACCTCTAACTTTCATTAAAATCTGCAACAGGAACTCACGAGGTCTGGCAACTTTTGCTGGAATTGCTTAAAGCTTCAAAAATCATCAGTTTTGGACTTACCCCAGCTCTGAAAAGGACTATATACTGGGGGTGTCTTCTCCCCGAGGAGGGTCAAAAACTCATGAAATCTGAGGAAAACACGGGAGATGGAACAGAGCAAAAGAAAGAGCACCGGCCCTCAGACTTATTACTGAAATATTAGCCAAACTAGTGAGACTTGCAGGAATTGGAGTGAAAGTTAAAAGGGAAAGGTTAGGTTTGCTGAAATTCAGACAAACCGGGCTGGGAAAAACCAAATGAAAGAAGGAGCTTAAGCCTAGGCCAGACAATTAGAGGGACAGCACCAATAATTGATCAAACCATATCCTTGCTGTGCTATAATTGTTTTCTGAACATTAAAAAATTGAATAATTTAAAATTATAGCCTATTGTAACTTCACTAATATTGATTTCAAATACAAGTGAAGCACTATAAAACTATCAGCTACTACAAAAATAATGTATTGTAGGTAACACATAATTATGTTAAATAATTCAAATAGGTAATTACTGCATCGCTCACTATGCTTAATTAGCAAAAGAAAAATTGAGAATTTTATTGATGTGAATGTAAAAGAAATACAATCCTTTTAAAACTATTTATTTTCATCTAACTGAACTGCCTTGCCATACTAAAAAAACATTTTGCAGAGGTTAAATAAAGTATTTCATGGCAACCGCTGCTTCTTAGTGCCTGTGTAACAAGAAATATGAGCCAGCCAAAGTTGTGCAAGTTGGTTTTCTTTCCCAGTAAGAGAATGTGGTATCTAAGACCTTGTCCTAACTCATTTTATCCCCAAGTGTAAGTCAAGTAAGTCAAGTATGAACTAATGCCTGGAGGGAAGTCCCTGACTCCAGAAGTATGGATTATTTCACATTTATCTTACAATCTGCTCTCAGAGTTCTTAAAATTCACTAACTTGGCAAGTTGGGAATTATCATGAGAAATGAAATAATTTCATAACTATGAAGTCATCTAGCATTCCATGAATATGACACTGGTAGGGTCTGTCCATGCTTGGGCATTATTCTGACCTTTGGGTAATAACACCACTAGATGGAAACAATTAGAAAAGTGCCACAGCATAATGGGTACAATCTGATGTCTTAATTGAGGAGTTGTTTTCGTTTCAAGGATTTGTATTAATCATTAAGAAATTTGCACGACAACATTTGTAATAATCTTTAAACAAACCTATTTCGTATGACCTAAAATGATTGTGCTTTTTAGGCTGTTTAGATGAACTGCCCCTTGGAAGCATGTTATATTTACAGCAATTCAGATTTAACATTAACCAAATGAACAAAGCTTACAGATGGATGCCAAGATTCTCTAACCTTTGTAAAGAAAATTTGCTTCTATCTCACAGCGTGTGGAAAGCATATGCTTCCATATATTTTCAGTGGGATTACCTCAGTGCTATTTTTTAGTCTCTAAATTTCCCAGCAAGTGATGGCCGTTGAAAAATGTTAAAAGAGCAGTAATACTCTTGAAACTATTCCAAGGGCTGGGACAAGCAGGGCAGAGCCCCCCTACCGAAAGAGAGTGCTGGCCAGCAACGTGGTTAAGTCAGGAGTAGGCTGTTAGCTTCACCATCTCCTGGGACATGGGAATCCAACATGACACTCATGGTTGTTTATCCGCCCAGTTCTTCAGTGAATCTGAATCTGATCAGAGCAAAATGGAATGGGAAAGCCCTATGGCATCACTATGTTTCAAACAGAAGAGTGAATATCTGAAAAATGAATCTTAGGTTCTTACTGTCAGTTCATCCAGGCCCTAGTGTGTGAGTTGGTTTTCTTCTGGACTTTTTCACCTTTCATTTTATTTAATATGAAACTTACATAGTAGTCATGAAAACTCAATGAAAGCTCAAGCCTGTGCCCAAAAGGATAAGCTGAACATCAATGTTTTATTGGATGGCTAATAAAATATGCAGTGCTGTGGTCGTTGGCAGCTGGGCTGCAAGTGACATAAAGCACTGGTAACATGCTACAGTTTTACTCTTCTACTTTTCACTTTGAGATAATCATCCTTTCCAAAATTCTCCAAGTTGCACCATTATAATGAAGTACATCATTACTAGAACCCACTATCATCAAAAGCACACCACTAGCACAATGAGAATGATGATCAAAATCAGATTCCCCCAGCCTGGACAATCTTAACCAGCAAACGGATAAGAAAAATTAAATGGAAAGTCTTACTGAGTTCTGTTTTTATTTATAATTGCTTTAAGCATTTTCTTCTCTTTCCATGTGTTTATTAAAAGTTTAACTTTTTTTTGGCTACAAGAGCAAGTGATTAATGGTTATGAAAAACGGGTCACATTTTGCTGGCTTTCTAAGACAAGCCCCGTTGTTCCTTCTCCTTCACATGAGTGGAAGCAGCTCTGTCAGTTGTAACCCAAATGCCAGTAAGTACTGTCAGCTGATGAAGGGGGATCCTGCCTCTCCCTCCAACCCAAGCCAGAGTACAGTCACCCATTTGGGTTGACAAGAGATGTACAGAGCTCCAGTGTCCCTGCAAATCTCTGAAGGCGCACAGAGTTTATAGGAAATCCCCTGTTGGTGGGGTTGAGATGGCCCGTTACTAGCCTGCCTTCAATTCCATGTATGCCTTAAGTGTTAACTGCAACTGTTTACTCTGGCTGAGTTTCCTTTGCACAGATTACAGCATTCATGTAAAATTCAGTAGTTCTGCATATCCACTGACATATGAACGAAAACCACAGTAAGTTTATCATCTCTGTTTCCCAGTGAAACTTGAAGCTCGTCGACAGTGGAAGTGGGCACAACTCCTGTTTAGAATTATCATCCAAACTGCACCTTCTTTTTGATGTGTTAGGGCTGCTACTTCCCAAGGCTCTACAGGAGCTGGGAACCCAGAGCCACTACACTTCTCCTAGATTCTGTAAAAGGATCAGTAACTCTTCAGTGCAGCACTGCTGCTCAGCAGGAAGAAGTGGCACAGGTCTTTTTTGTGCCACTCAGCAGTAGATGGGTAACGTAAAAAGAGAGAAGAAATGGTTTTGCTGCCCCATAAATTTCAGATTTAAATTCTTGCCCTAGCCTGAATCAAGAAGAAAGGTCCACTCTTCACCACCGCTCAAGAAAACCAACAAGTAGGTTTAATCAAAATACTGATGATTTAGAATTATTTTGTTTCAATTTCAGTATTTATCCTTAAGAAAAGAGAAGAGAAGAGAAAAGAGAAAAGAAAGGAAAAGAAAGGAAAAGAAAAGAAAGGAAAAGAAAAGAAAGGGAAAGGAAAGGAAAGGAAAGGAAAGGAAAGGAAAGGAAAGGAAAGGAAAGGAAAGGAAAGGAAAGGAAAGGAAAGGAAAGGAAAGAAAAGCAGATACTGCTTTATTTAAACTATGTAAGTGGGATGTTTCTGATGATTTCAAATCTTTTCTAATGCAAACACATGCTGAGCTGGGAGATCTGTCCAGTTTGACCCTGTTCTGCAAACAATTTCAGTGAACAGATGCTTCTGGTAAAAACAATTCATTAAAAAAATTCCCCAAATCTCTAATGTACATCACAGAAAACAGACACTGATCACTTAGTTATAAAAACCTGGCAAGCAATCTTCTTTTGCTTTTTTTCAGAAGCTCCAGCTTCCACAAATGCTCAGTTCTGCAGAAGGCTGTTGTGCACATGCAGATCCACCCCTGAGTAACTTCTAAATACTTCTGGCTTTCCTCACTCTTTGTTTACCTTTTCCTTCTGATGCAGCCACAGTGTGTGGCTCCTGGAGGAACCGGAGCATTACGGATAGTTGAGACCATGCAGAAAATCAATGCCTAAAGCCAGCAGTCAGCTTTAGCAATTGCTGCATTTGCAGGGCTGTTCGTGACATACCTGTGGGGACTTGTGAGAGCGCCAGCTGTACTGGTGACTGTGGAG
Organism: Pavo muticus; assembly: GCA_016647715.1. Classification (NCBI taxonomy): domain Eukaryota; kingdom Metazoa; phylum Chordata; class Aves; order Galliformes; family Phasianidae; genus Pavo; species Pavo muticus. The sequence continues at coordinate 1,230,362 of JACDJE010000117.1, read as the reverse complement.
ACTAGCCAGCAAAATATTTTCATCGGTATCCACCTGGCCAAATCGCAGTGTCTCCTGTGTGTCATTACAGATCACAAAATGGCTGAAGACCAACTCCTCTGCCTCGGGGCATTGGTTCTGAAAGGAAAAGAATTTGAAAGCCAATAAGCATCAGATTAATTGCGAGACATTTGGCAGCTGTCTGCCCAGTGGTGACTGCTACAACGCAGAAATACTTCATGATCTCTTGCCATTAGCTTTGGTCTCACAGTATTCTACACTCAGCTAATCTAGTGCTCGGTTTGACAAAATATATGAAAGAACACGTTTAACTTCATTTGTCTAAAATGCAAATCTTTAACATTTAAAAGTAAAATTTCCTAACATGAATAATATTTCTACAAAATTAATCTTGATGAGAAGTGGTGTGTCACAGAGGGCAGAGAGACACTACAGGCTGATGTGGAGACTATAGATAGACATGAAGAGGTTTCTCTATGTTTGGCAGTTCCTCTCTCAGGCCAGGAGCTGCACTGCCTCTTCCCCAGCTGCTGTCTTTCCTTGAGATGTTGCTGTGGGTCAGGAGAAGACTCTCCCTCCAGATACTGCAATGCTTAGAAAAATAAATAAATAGCAGGACCTATGGAAAGAGTATTTTCACAGCTCCACAAGGTTAGTTTGTCCAGTATATTTGGTAGTCCAATATGAAAAATCAAAATGTACCAAAAGTTTTAAAAGTATCTTAGATTTTACAATAATCTTTCTCCTATCTACAGCATCCCTCCACCCCTCTCTTTCCACTTTTCATCTGGATGCTTGTCAATCTGTTGAGATAATCCGTGTGGTAGTCATAAAAATTACCAGACCTACAGGTCTCCCATCCCTGAAGGCACAAAATATAATCCCCTGTACAGGAGAGGTCAAAGTGTGCTGACAATTTGATTTGGAGATCATCTCTCGTGTACTTCTGTCCTGGTCACTACTGTGCTGGCACCTTGCACTTACAAGCAACTATCTAGCAACCAATAACAACTGCTGTAAGAAGGCAATATTTGGACAGTCTTCATGCAGTCCAATGGATATAACATAAAGAATTCATCTTGTGCTTTTCATTACCTCTTTTTGACCCATCTCTCCTAGCACACACTTTTGACAATGCTTTATTATTGATTGGTTCCCTTCTCCCCACAATACAGCCCAGCTGCTCTTTTCTCATCCTTACTTCCTGTGACGTTTTCCCTAACTTATGGGATCTCTGTGGTCATTGAGAGCTGATTCTATTTCCCCCCCTTTCTCTCTCAGTGGACCTTTTAAAAAGACATAATGAAGCTAGCACCTCCTCCGTCTACGATCATATGGGTCTCCAGTTCTTTGATAACAACGTGGCTGAAAGCCTGCAGAAATTCAGAGATCAAAATAGAAAGAGAAAAATATTTCCTGATCGATCCCCATGGATCCATAGTTATTCATGAAAAACAGTTTGGTACATTGCTCATAGCACACTGCTGGGTGATATATGTTGAAGAGTTTTTCCAAAATGTGAATGTGCAAAGTATGTCCAATTTAACATCCTTGAATGCACACTCAGTGCTGTTACTAATGTCAGAAGAATCTAAGGTGCATGTCTATGGACAGGTAGCGATTCCTTTTGTGACCAAATATCAAAACAGTCAGCTGTGAGCATTTGTGCAGAAAAATATTCACTCTGGAGTATCTGAGCATGAGAGTATTTAGATTAAAGCTTTTCTCCAAACCTCGAGAATTCTGCATAAGATCAGGTATCTCCTGTGGAAAAAACTATTAGCAGAGCATACTCAAAATCCCACTTTTTCAAAGCAGTAGAACTCATTACAGAGTTTATGTCTGTATCACATGCAGTAGCAGACTGGAGCATGCTAAAGGCTGACATTTACAGTGCCACTTCAGAATGCACAGTTTATTTTGGCATTTTCTAGTGGTGGATCTATGTCTTTTTACTGTCAAGCTGCCATACCCACATACCCATAAGTCTACCACAAATATATTTTCCTGTTACAGCTTTGCAAAATGTTCTTTTAAAAAGGGAGGATTTACTATCCATAGGGCTCAGCATGTTGTTATAGTCAAACCTAGATGCAATCCCAGGGAATTTAAGAAAATTGCTTTACTCTAATAGATTTTTTCTCACTGATTATGCACAGAAAAAAAATAAGATAACAAACTTTTCTTTTACCTGAATGTAACTGTGAAACCAAGTTAATACATAGAGTAGGCTCTTGCATTTTTTGAAGTGAATAGGGAATATATAGTAAGCTTAATTTTCTGTCTTGAGCTTTCGGCACGCATAGAACTCCTCACTTGCACTGAGGGAATACAGCCACAATACAATCACACCAGGGATTATTAGTAGATTTGTGTACTTTTTGGTGCTGATGAATGACTGCATCATTAGCCTTAAATGTGATACTTGCTACTAGAATCCTGGGCTTTTAACAGCAACATGTCTCAGAATCAGTAACAGAGATATTTTAAGCTCCATTTCGTAACAGTCCCAGAGTTTTAACCAAGGAAACAGCAAGATTTGTAGAACAGGGAGTTGCTCTGTGCTGCAAGGCTTAAGAGGCAGCTGACGATGCTTCAAGTCTTGATAGTAACAGCTGACTAAAGGATTAGCAAGGAAACTTGGAGATCCCTTAGCTCAGTGCAACAGCAATGTGTTATCCGGGCTCTAGGTAACTCTTATTTTCCTTGCAGTAAACGAGGGAAATTTTCCTCTGGCAGAGTACCACCCATGCTTTTCAGTCCCTGATGCATCCGTCATAGGAAACTGCACCCCAAAGTTGCTGCTGAAGTCTGGCAGTAGAAACTTCTAGGGTGGGCAGAGAAGGACAAAAAAAAAAATAAAAATCAGAAAAAGAACGGAGTGAAGGAATATTGACGGATAAAAGGGAATGTAAAGAAACCAGATGTAATAAAAATAAACAGAACTGAGCCATTCTGGTGGCAGTGATGATGAAGGGTGGAATGATGACTCCAGGAGCTGAAAACACCTAAGTCTGGATTAAGGGGGGAAAAAAAAAAACCCTCCCTGAATTAAAACTGGAAATCAAAAGAATCAGCAAAAGATCTACAACCTGAATCAGATAGAGATTAGAGTCAGTTCCTAGGGGATAATTTCCTGCCCCTCTTTAGATCATTTTTCAGCTGTTCTTTTCTCTCCAAGAGGCCTGGAAAGCGTCTCTCATTTATTGGGCTTTCAAATATTTTGTGAATTCTATTTGGTGAGAGGAAAAACACCCCCCATAATACTAGTCACCAGGCTTTGCCTGTCTTGGGGCTTTCTGCTCATGTCTCAGCTCACAGCTATTTCAAAGCGTTTCTGGATCTGGAAACAAACCATAAAAGCGTAGGCCTTCTTTATGTGCACAAAGTTATTTTCTCTGTGTGCTTCACAAGCTACTGAAGACTTGCACAAGCACACACACTCTTTCTCTGCTGTACTTCCTAGTGTTTTTTAAAGGACACAAGGCCTCCAGGAATTTCTTATCTCAGAGTTCCTCTAAGAGAAAAGAACATTTTTCTTCCTATTGTTTAAACTTCAGAGTAACTTCATTCTCAGCTAGAACTGTACACTGAAGCTACGTGCAAGTCTTCTCTATCAGTTTCCTTTGCTCTTTGTGCTTGTGGTGGAAAGACAGGGAAACTCCTGTGATTACAGGTGTCATTTTGATGGATCTCAGCTTGTTAAGAAAACTTATGCAACTGCTAACAGAAAGGTTAAGGACCACGCAGACCTCAAGGAAAAGAAGTCCTAGTGGTTGAAAGCAGCAGGTTTAAAACAGGAGCTTTTACAACTTCAGAGGGGTTTAGGAAAACATTTACACTGGAAGACCACAAAGGAATAGTTTTTCCTCAGGAATACTTGCTTCGTGCCATACCTGGGGAGCTGTTTTCTCAGCTGACCCCATGTCTCCAGATATCACAAAGCACTAATGCCGTAAAACCATTTGTGAAGGCTTAAAGTCCCAAACAAGGGGAGTGAATAAAAAAAACCCAAACAAACCCCACATTGTATGTTGACAAAGACATGCATTTTCTATTTCACTTGGCTATTAAAATAATAAAACCAATCAATAACAGTCTTCGACTTCCCCACCCAATTGCTTGATTGATAAAACTGTTACTTGGCTATTGCTTTTGGCATGCGTTAGCCTGGTATGGCTTGTATTTAAACAGAGATTCCAGATTAGACAGTGAAATATGTCAAAAGGGGAAACTGTTTTTAAAAAGTGCTAATTCTCTCAGATTTTCAGCATGTGACTTATAAGTGAGTTTTATGCCTGGTGTTTTTTAGGCTTAATCTACTTTTGAAATATTCATTACTTAAAGAAAAATTAGTCCATATCTAGGAAACAAAGACACTGACAGAGGCTTCTGTTAATCTCGAACTCTTGACCTAAAGGTGCAGGGCCAAATTGTTTCATGCTTCATCTGCCTGTCCACTGACTACAGCATCACTTGTTTCTGGTATTAATCCAGTAAAAAATATGTGGAGAATTCAAATAACCCTTCCTGCTGATTAAATTCCTGTTTCTAGTCGGCAGCATTTGTATCGTATTTTGTGTGAACAGCAGACATGAAACTATGCTTACTGTTGCAAAATTCATTCCTTCCCTGTGCAGTGCTCCCCTTTGCACCGACCTGGAGGCAGAGCCACATACAAAACATCTTGGTAACAATTAATTTAACAAGCCGTTTTGAACCCACTTGTGTGTTAACTGTTCCCTAATTTCAAAGCGGTGTGAGTTTTTAATCTCAAATACTCAGGGCTTGATACCCACCACATCAGAACATGGTGGCAAGTACCCTTGACATGAGAGGAAACGAGAAAATTACAGCAACAATTACAGAAGTATATCCTCCTGTGGCTCATGTTAACATTGCCAAATCCGTGTATAAATCAGTACCAACTATTCATAGAATGTACCTGTCAGCAATATACTATGCGACATATGGCTCTACTTAATCAAATATACAATTCCATTTTTTCAACTCTGAATATTCCTTCAAGGCACAGAGTAGTCACTCACTCATTCACACTGTGATGTGGTTTAAAACATTTAAATATTTATGCACCATATTTTATTTATATGTATAACTATGTCTGAGAGACCCTTTTTTTCCCATCCAAAGAGGAAACTGACCTTTCCGAAGGCCATTTTGCAGTAGTTGCCACACATGTCTTAGATGAGGGACTAGTTCTAAGTCAGATATATTTTGGCTTTAAATAGCCTACCAAGGAGTCTTTTCTACTTTCTATGTTTGTTTTTTATTAAAAGCATTGTTCAAAATATGACAAAAAACAGAAATTGGAGCTACAAAGATTTTTGTTCACATTGATATTTGAGCCAGCTGTAAAGATTTAAATCACACTAGATCTTGTTTTATGAATGTCCTTTTGCAACAAGAAAACCATGGAATGCCCTTAAAAAAGAATTTTTTGATATAAAACAGATGTTTTATCCTTTTTTGGGGGCTTTGTTATTGTAGTGCCATGATAGGTAATTAATTCCCAGGCTCCACATAGGTCTTCAAGCAGATGAAGAGAATGATTTGATTTCAAGGCTATAGTGGAATAAGGGAATTACAGGCCTTCGAGGGGTCATTGCCGAAGCAAGGTTCTTTGTGCTGGACTGGCTTCAGCCATTAATGCTGCTTGTAGAGAATGTAACGTGAAACTAGTGCTGAACTTCAGTACGGATAGAAGTAGTAGCTGGAAACAACATGCTCTACCACTTAGAGCGCGCTGCGCTTATATATCATGCACCACTCACCTTTTCATAAATTAACAGAATATTACACATTTCAAGACTAAGATTCTGATTAGCTTGATACAAATCCACGTAATTTCACCAAAACTCAAGCTGTTTGGGCTTCATTTACCAATCAATGCCTACTAATTTTCACTGCTACCAGGAAACACTTTGAGTATAAATTAAAGATTTTATATCTTGGACTTCTTCAAATGAATTCAGTTGGTATCCTCATTTGCAATTAAATTAATCACATCTGCTAATATATATCTCTATATATTTTTGCGCCATTGGATTTGCGTACCTGCTGCCAAGCTTGAATTGCTGTATTTAGAGAATGAATTGCATACTGGCCAAAAAGGATCAAAATGGGGTCCACCATTATTGTGCAGTCCAACAGCCTTCCTCCTGTGCCACCGGAAATAGCAATCTGCCCCCAGATTTTGAAGGGCTTCACAACACTCTGCATAGTCACATTTCGGCACTCCAGAAGTTTACAGTCAGCTTGCGTGGAAAACTGGAGCTCCTGGAACATTGACTCATCACTCCACTGACGAAGATAAACATGGGGCTCATCAAAGGAAATTATCATGTATTCTAGCTCAGATGGCATGTTCTTATCAGATAAAAATGGCTGAAGAAACTTTGGTGGTGCTGAAAGGCAAAAGAACAAACAAGACTTTAGAAGAACATCACTACTGCCACATCATGTATGGTTTTGCAAATTATTTTTAACAGCATGTACTTATGATGAAAACAAGTGAAGAGTGCAAGCATTTCTGAAATCTGAAACTAATCCTGTTCACACTATTTATTTGACTTAAAATAGTACTACAATTAATAGTAGCTGTGAAAAAAAGGAATTGTAAATTAAAATTGTCTCATGCTAGAGAACCGCCAGCCAAACTCTTTTACCTGCAAACCACACAGTACAATGAATTGTCACCTATTTGGAGCAAAGACAATATTAGCTAGGGCAGATGCACATGAAGTTCCACACATAGCTCATTATGAATACAAAAAAAACCAGCAATATAACATTTGTTGCAATGTGATTGTGCAGGCTAACAGGCTCCACAATGAAAAATGCCTTCGCAGCAACTATAGATTAATTAAGAGCACAAACATACTGAGATGCAACATATTAACCCATAATACTAAAAGTTAAACAAAACAGCATCCTGAGACTGAAGTATGAGAAACAGATCATTAAAAAGATTTCATTGTGTTCACTGAAGTCTCAGTCCAGGGAAGTGCTGAGTGCTGTAGCAGCAGACACTGCAAAGCACGTACACTGCTTTGTAACATTAAGTATGAGAGTATTTCCATTGATGCTATTATTTATATTGCTAGAACAACTCATATGCTTAAAATTAGCATATGCTCAAATGCTCTACAGATTTGGAACCAAAATACTCATCACTTTCCAGGATCAAGCCCAATTATACTATAAAAGTGTAATGGATACAGTAAGTGTTGTGCTCCCTTCGTGTATAACACAGCATAGCAGAGCCTCAAATCTCAAGGTCTTTAGGTGCTATAACAACAGCAACAGCAGCATCAGCATAAATTCAGTTGCTGTTGAAAAAAAAAAAAAAAGAAACAGCTGGATTTGATTTTAATCCGATTTTTTGCTTTTTCCAGCATATGCAATTTTAAAGAATGGACATCTGGAAACAGAGTGTAATAACGAGGAAGATTATGTACTGATAGAGGTAGCCGATAGACAAGTAATTACTTGCTAGATGTTGAGTGTCAGGCTCGGTATGATTTGATAACAGTAGTTGCAAAAAACCAAAAATGATTCCTAAACAAAGCTGGTCCTGTCAAAATTATGTAAGATATTTGCTCATCTTCCATGGAAGGCATTCCTGGCATTTGAAAATCGGACAATAATCTAAAGATCTCTTGGAATGTATTTGCCATTAATGCAATGACAGAGAGCACTGAACAAAAACAGATGTAGCTCCAAAAGTGATCATAATTGAAATAACAGTTTAACCTGCAGTTCTCAGAGCTCTTCCAAGGAATTCTTACTAAGGGGGTTGCAAAGTCTTCAGTTATTTTAATAGTACTGTTAATATACTGGAAAATTTAGAAGATCAAATTCATCCACTAAGATGGCTCAAAAATGAAGTGGCACCTGCTGCTACTAATCAGACTAAGAAAACTGAACTGCTTCTACAGTTACCCATTCCTGAGGGAGGAAGGGGGCTGATCAGCCAGCCGCGCTGCTTATGAAATGTATTTGCTCAATGCACAGAACAGAAATCGTGAGTTTTACCCTGAAGTCTGGTAGCTGTTGGTGATAATTTATTTCAAGAATGGGAAATGGGGACTACAGAGAGCAAAACGACAATTAAGCAGTACATATGAACTATATGCTTTAATTATTCTGCATGAAGGAGTACATACCTGTGCCTAGTTGATCAAGATGATGGCAGAGGTGGACTTCCAAGAAAGAAAATTGGACCAACACACTAAGTGATGGCACAAACCAAGGAGTAAAACAGGAGTCAACTCTGGTACAGGCTGCTAATGCTGTAGGAGTTACAAGCTGATCGCATGCACTTTGTGAGCCAGATTCACTTTCTGAGCTGTGGAAGGCAGATAACAAAGAGGTGGTTCAGCAGATGCAGAATTTTATCTCTTTACAGTAGAACTTGAACATGTGCCATACTGGTTTTCTGACATAGCCAATGTCATCATTCTGTTTCATAATTAACTGCTAATGTCAGTTTATGCTTTTTTTTTTTCCCTAGCAGATCATGGTAGGCAAGACTGCAATCCAGCAGTGCCTCTTGCATCACAGTGAACTTCCAATTTACTGACTCAACACATGGATCACTGAAATGAAGCATATTTACAGAAAATAAAAATGAAATAAGTTTAACAAAGTATATTACAATTATTAGTGCTATGAAAATGATCTGAAAGTTAATCTGGCCAAGATAACGACTTTTTTACATTTGATTTTAAGGAAACCTACTCACAGCCACATAACTATCTTTATGCTTAAGCCCTGTCCCTGCAAACTTTCTTTCCATTACCCTTCTCATTCTACAGTCATCATTTAAAAAGAATCTCTGACTGTTATACACTCATCCCAGAGCCTTCTACTAACACCTATTACAACATATTTACTATACATTTAAATGCCATCTCACTGATTTTTTTTCCTTGTAGTCCTGACCCCATGAATATTTCCAAGCATTATCTTTCAGCCCCTTGAGAGAAACTAAAACTACATTACAATTCTATAGGTTGCTAAGACACCACTGAAGTACAAATAAACTTTCTAATTTAAGCCAAATCCATCCTTAATGTTTCTCATTCTCGTTCCCTATGCAGTTTAGCACTAGAGTTTTCATTTAAAAGCACAGACTTGATTTAAGACCTGAAAATAAAATAAATTGAACAAAGGATTAACTAAGGCCTGTTTATTACTTTTTCAGAGAATAATTAGCTTTTATAAAGCACCATGAATAGATTACCATTAACATTTTAAAGATATTTTAAATTCAGAGAGCAGTTTTTAAATCAACACGTTTTATGATTTTAGGACCAAATTCTTCATCATTCCTATGTGCCTGCAACATTATACATAAATATGTAGGTACTCAAAATGCTCATCTGTAAATGTGTGGAAGTCCATGGGTAAGTTTATCAATTCTTATTTTGTGTTACAATAATTAGCTTGTATGGTTTTTAATATCATAAATAAGATTAAATACAGCATTAGATTTGTGTACATAACATATGTAGCAGCAAACTCAAATAAAGATAAGCTAGTTATCAAAGCATCATGACAGGACATAAAGAATGGACAAAATCACAGAATGCTTTGGTTTGGAAGGGACATAAAAGACAATCTCGCTCCAACTCTCCTGCCCAAAGCCCCATCCAGCCTGGTCTTGAGGAGTTCTAGAGATGGGGCACCCACAGCTTCTCTGGTGTGGGTGAACTATAGCAGGAGCATTAATATCATAGAGGTAGATCGATCGTGCAATCAAAATTTGTGCCTCAAATGATATAACAACAAAGAAAATCTCACATTCTCATGGCTGTTCCAGAGCTACCAAATGCACTGTGGACAGTCCACCATTTTTCAGTTGGGGAAAAAAGGAAATGTGTTGCATTTGGCACAGCACGCTGTAGGAGGGGTGCAGCAAAAGTAGAGGAAATTCTAAATAAAACTGACCTGACTTTAATAACATCATTTTATTTTTATTATCCTTAAGTATCACAATTTCAAAAATGGAAAACAGCTATGTTTGAAGTCATGACATATTATAAAGTATGATAATTCTACATCATGCAAAGCAGTTCAAACTAACTATATGGCAACTGGGAACAATGACTTAATAGTGACCTGCTATATTCTTGCTATTTTAAGAGTGGAATTTTTAAACCAGTACTGTCATTTGTGATGAAACCACAACATGGGAAAATATCCACTGTGAAGAAGGGAAGGAGATTATATGAATGTATAAAAAATTTTGTAATGTAACCCATTTAAACAAAGAACGATAAACTATTCTCAACCAAACTGGGAAGTGGCTTTAGTGTCTCACCAACCAAACAGAGCCCTAAATATAAGCCATTATGATTATAACTTGCTAGCTCTGCAAAATAGCAACCAATCTATAAAAACAATTTATTCCATGATAATTTCCTTTTAATTCTCTATTTTAACGATTTCCATGAATCATCATTTATGCCATAATTGATTCTTTCCATAGGCACTACACTAAATCCCAAAGGGGATGGTAAATTATTTCACTTACGTTTTCAAACGTATTCATTCATTGAATAAACATTCATGAATGTTCATTTAACTCATATTCATTCATTGAATAATGAATGGTCTACCATATTCTTAAAAATAAACAACATACACATATGTATTATATCCTTAGCCACATAGCTCCTTGATTTTTATACTTCTAATTACTTCCTGATCAATCTCAGAAAGAGCTTGCATACCACAGCGTTTGCATCATGACATTGTTGCACATTCCCATATTCATTGTGGTTGATATTTCTTAGCCTGTCAGCTACTACTCAACATATCAGTTGGATTCACATCTCTCACAAACCTTGTTTTCCTGTCACACGAGCCACATAAATTTCATATTTTATGACTGATGTTAGGAATTGGTAATGAAGTACTTAAAATACAAGGATCTGCTCTCTAGTATTAATAATTAGCATATCATAAAGGTTAAAACAAAAAAAAACCCTGCAGAATTTGAGGGAAAAATATTGTCATTGTGCAGCAGCTGTGTGCATATGGCAGCTGTTAGGGTCTGACCCAAAATTGAGGATCAAACTAAAAAAATAAACTTCAACGACGACTAAGCATTTTTATACTTCACCATTAATAGCAATTAAATTTGCTAATCAGTCATACAGCTGTAGCACATAATTAACATCAAATCATCATGAGTACACAGGCAAACCGAGATTCAACTTTTATACAGCCTTTGCTTCTTGCTCTCAGTTGCAGACCTCTCTGCCCTGAAGCTTCCTCTAACACTTGGCACCGGCCTTCATGGCTGTTCTCACAAGTATATAAGATCTCATATTAAACATACTTCCTTACTTTAGGAAGAAGCCTAACACTGGGCTTATACTGTGACACAGGGCAATCTCTCTCAAAAAGAAAAAGGTTTGGGATTTTTTTGTGAAGTTGAATATAGGATAAATTTTAGGATCCTTGATCAAAAGAAAACATTCATCCTAGTAGCAGTATGTTCATATAATGAAGACTGAGCCATAGCTTCAGCAAAGCTACTGCCAACGTGGACTTCTTATCCTTCCAGGGGTCTAGAAAGACTGGCCTTCTCTGCAAGTCTGTGATATCTATCACCATCTCCTAAACCATATTTCTCTTCACTGGACTTGGTCCTTTGAGGCTTAACTCTTCCATAAATTTATTCATTTGTTTAGCTGTAACTTCATGTATTTCAGTGGTTGTGAATGGTCTCAAAATATCCAGGTCAATGATGTGAAACTGGAATTATTGGCTCTACCTCCAAGAAGAAGATGGTGTGCCACTAACACCACAGGTCAGTCTTATCTCTGAGAAACAACTGCTCTTTTCCTCACCCATTAAGTTACTCTGAGAAGGCTCACTCAGATTCATCAGGATTACTTCTTACACATCAGTCCATCCTTAAGTAAGCTTGTAGTGCAGCCTTGTTTGAAGTTCATATACTGAGAGATTGAATTTCTATCCAAAGCTGTTGCTGAAGCTGTGAATACAACCTTTTCACTTCTCTGGCTGAAAATGAAGGCTTGCTTCATGCATCCCTCAGGTTCCTGGTTTCCAAAAGCAGTTCATCCTGATCCATATGAATCCTTAGATTCCTAGTCTACTGTTAGCATATTTAGGTGTTAGCATATTTATAATCACCAAAAATACCCAAGCTAGTGACTCTGCTGTACATGTGCCTAAGGAGCTGGTAGTTCAAGGCATCTTCCCACAAGTTCCCTCTTTCTCTTCTGTTTATTGACGTTCAAATGCTTCAGTGGTGCGCTGCATGCTTTTTGCTGCCTTCTTTCCTTCCTGGTTTCCCTATTCAGCGAGCTGCTTTTGCTTCAGTTTAAATCCTGTTCTGTCACATGTGGTTTCTGCTTTAGTTCTTTGTGTACACACAGAGTCTGGAGAACAGACAGCTTCTAGTGTCATTGCTTTGGACAGAGAAATTGTCCTCCTGAGAGTCCTCTGGTACTTCAAGGTCATTCAGTATTTTTACCCCATTTTATTTTGAAACTCAGATAGCACTGAGGATGTTCACTATTCTGCAGCAGGCTTGCAGCCTCCCTGTTGAAAACTCCCTGCTGAGTTTAGGTCTTCTAGGCAGGTGAATTCATATTGTGCTCTAAAATGTTTCTGATGTTAAGCACAGTCCAAACTGCTGTTGTAATTTTAAAAAAAATATATATTTGTATTTCATTTGAACCCAAGAACCTTTCTTAATAATTACTACTCATTAGCTTATCAGAGCTCCCTGAATGGAACATCACGTAGGTGATAGGGTGACGAACCCTATCAGAAAACAATAAGCGTGATTACAGTGTCAAATGCCTTGGTGAAAAAAAATCTTCTGAATTTCACTACTTAATTTTCAGTTCCCACTGAGTTCAAATTTCTGTAGTGTTAAGCTGACCAGGAAGGCAATTTTGCCAAGGTCCCACATTCAGAGGAATTAACCTTGTCTAAAACACTTAACTTCTCAATGATGAAAATGCATTCTTTCACAATTAACATCAAGAAATCATTTCCAACCTGATACTATTAACGGAAACCAGATGTTTAATTTTCTTCATTGATTTTGTTAGCCATATTTGTATTTCTTGATTCCTCTGCATTCTGTACCTTCACATACATGTATATGAACACAACACATGCACTCAAGCATGTGCCCATGCACAGACAACAGCAATTGGCAAATACCAATGATTCAACAGGATCATTTTGGGTTTTCCACTCTAACTACCCATGTTAAGAAGGTCTTTGACAGCAATTTCACTGCCTTTTATGAAGGACCTTACACTCATTTCTTCTAACTTTACTTATTAATCAAAACGGAATGAACACAAACAAGTGAATTTCTATCACTGCATGCTTACAAAGCCTCCAGCTGTAAACATAATGAAATATCAATCCCCAAAGTTTTAAAACTCAGATTAAATTTTTTTTCTGTTAGCACAGTAAGCAAGCTGTGTAAATAAAAATATACTATTCTTAAAATACCATAATTTTGTTTCAAAAATATATTTAATAGAAACGTGACTTGTCTTAGTCATTGGCTTGCACTGAGGACATTAAAGTTTACACATGGAGGCGTGTATGGAAGATGATCACTACTATGTGACACAGTGGGTTGTGGCTGAGTCTTCTTCTGTTAATTACCCAATTTTAAGAACCTGTGCAGCTAAGAGGTTTCAGGACACAGCCTACCTGGTTTTCTTCATATTTCTGTAACTACAGTGTTCAGAAAATGATAATACTTTCAGACTGTTTATAAATCTAAGAGAGAGCTCTTTTAGCACATACTCCCTGCCTTGTGTGAAGGCAAACTACGATTTGAAGCTCTTTTAAGACTCGCTCCTCTTACCATATATGAAAACAGTATCATATTTCCTAAGCCTCTTTAAAAAGATCTCCTAAGAATGCAGCATTAGATTTCTGTTTTTCTTTTAAATTTGCCTCCTTTAAAATTACCTTTGGTCATCAGCCACGTTCTGATTGCTGTTCAGGACGATCCTCCAAAGATCGGAGGCTATGAGCTCCTTCTGATCATTCACAAGGCTGACGTTGGGCAGCTGCAGTTCACAGACTTTGCTTTCCGATAGACTGAATTCCCGGAATGCAACAAATGATTTCTGAAGCTCATCCCAGTACTCCAAGCTGCAGGGAATCTGTGATAAAAAGGAGATGTGGTAATTACTTTATACTTCATCACAAATATAGTAATGGGATTTACAATTCACACCACAAATGGAAAACTAACTAAATAAAATAGAAATTGCCACATGGAAAACCAGAATTGTAGCTGTTACTCAGATTCTGTGCTGTCTTGACTAAAAATGCTTTTCAAATTTCATTGCGGTATAACAGTTAGTATCCAAGAATAACAGACAGTGCAGTAAATCATTATTTGTATTATGCAATCAAAAAATCAATCAGATGTCATTACAGTGCACTACCCAAGCTCACTTTAATTATCATTAAAGATCCCTTTTTATTTTAATTAGCTCTTTTGTTTTATTACATTAAAAATACTAACTTGTTAATTACTCATTTAATCACTGATATATTAAAATGACCAAAGATGCAGAGGAAAAATAATGATGGGCAGCCTGATGCCATGTGGAAGGTCAGCACATGAATAAAAATCCTGCAACAAATCACAGTGTATTTGTAATCCTTCTCTCATCATCTTCTCTGTCATGGAATATGGAATTTAGACGACTTTTGAAAACTCCAGCCTAGCAAATACACAGCAGATTTAGTTTAATCACATTCCTTGTTTTAAGTCTGTAAATAACCCAAACTCGATTACTCCTGGATGCTTCACTGAACAGGAGGGAATGTCAGTTGAGACATTTCTAAGCAAAACAGAAAAAAAAAATAATAAAAACACGGATTTTAAAGGTGTCTTACACATTTCTTTTCTTCTTTTTGCTAATATAATGAAAATGAATGAGAATATGAATTTAGAATAAGAGCAAACTCAATACAACAAGAAGACTTTACAGTTAAGATACAAAAATCCACAGTTACAACTAAGAAATAAGGGTCAAGTTGTCTGAAAACAAATAGTTAAAAAAAAAAAGCATACATATTCATATGTCTATGCTCTTCTATTTTCTTTTAATTTCTTTGTATGTGTGTATATAGACACAAAAATAACCAGGAAAAAAGTAGGAATGCGTCAGAGATTTCAGTAAATCTAAACACAGCCACAAAATAAGCCTCCATGAGTATTTTTCTTGTTGCCCAGTAAGGACTATAATGCAGACAGAGGTGACAGCAGGCTGATTAATTAATGGGAGTGAAGGTTAAGGAGGAAAATTCAGGGAGCTCAGTGGTTCAAGCTGGAGAGGGCAAAGGAACATAAATAATCTGCTCCAAAGAATTTTGCAAGAATTAATGTGTGGAACCACAAAGCTTGAAACATGGATTTTTACTGCATCTGTCAAGTCACAGTGATACCTGATGATGGAAAAAAGCAACCGCAGACACTGGTGGTTTTTTTAGGTCAGGAAGGAAAAAAAATAAACCTGATAACTGCTACGAAGCTCTGATGCCGCTAGGTAAAATAGGGTGGTGTAGCAATGTCCATTAGGAATGCTGACGTAATTTCAAAGACTAGAGTCTGAGAAAAGGGGATTGATTATGCACAGGACAGCAACATATCATTTATAAGCTGCATCTCCCGCTGAAAATGGTGAATACCTGTAAGTAAGTGTCAGCGGGAAATTATGAGGCAGCAGGACAATGCCTGGAAAAGAGTGGGAAAAATGTTAATTGACTTGTATATGACACCTGTGGGGTCTCATCTGGACTAGGGAATTCCAAACTATTCATGTTAAAAGTGTTAATACTCACTCACATTGGAACCTGTGCAGAATCAACGATCAATTCAAATGGTGGAGTCACCATCCCCAGAGGTGTTCAAGAAATGTGTAGATGTGGCACTGAGGAGCATGGTTTAGCGGGCATGGTGGGGGTAGGTTGACGGCTGGACTAGATGATTTTAGTTGTTTTTTCCAACCTTAATGATTCTATGAAGAGAAATACCATTGCTCTCCAGACACTTCAGAAGCTAAACACTTAATAGAGGAACAAGTCTAGAGAAACTGGGGGTCAAAACTGAGTTGCCCTACCAATAAAGAATGAGACTAGGAATGGAACATAAGACAAAAAGAAAGAGGTCTGAGGACAGCCTTTGTGTTCATAACAGCCTGCCTTTAAAAACTTGATTTGCTAATAAGATGGAAGCAGCAACAAGCACTGTCCCCAGTGGGACAGGACCGAGCTTAATGATCCAGAAAACATCTTTATTGGTTCTATGCTGCCAACTCTACAATGGTACAGTGCACAATAAGTGTTATCAAATGTTACATTAGTATGTTTGTAGCCATATTTCAAAGTCATGTTACATTTATTATTCTTACTCATAGTTTCTCTATAGAGTTTAATTGTTTTCATAATTTAGCACATTTAGATTTCTTCAAAACTTCTCAGTGTTGAATGTTTTTTAGGCTTTAATGTGTGTGGACAAACAAAAAAACCTGCAACACCACAGTAATATTCCTATCCTTCAATGAGGTCTTGGAATTGTATGATTATGAAAGGATCTGTATAATTTCTAACAAAAGGTTGCAGCCTTTCATGGTAGCACGGTGCTTCTGAAAATATGACATTGATTCAAGCAGCAGTATTATTTCTGTTTATTTTTAAATCTCTGTCTTTAAAATGACCTTGAGTGTTTCTAGGAGTCTGATTCAATGTATTTGAATACTTGGTTTGGCCTTGTGCTTTCTGTTGCCTATCAACACCTAAGCTGTCATGTCAATGCTATTAAGTAACACATGCAACAAAAGTCTTGGAAAGCCATCCTATTATTTACAACATTTATTTCTTTCAGATTACATGTCACAACGAAGTATTTTTTCCAGCATGCAAGGAAAATAACCTCTCTAATGACAACCTCACAAAACTGGAACAGAATGGCAGGTAGTAGTCATTTTAAAAGAGGCTAAGCAAGGCGATAAATTCTGCTTCCACTATGATTAATGAGCTGGAAGAAGTTGTTAAAAAGCACAATAAAGGAATTTCACAAGTTGCACTACAGTATGAAAAACTATTAGTAGGGTGAGAGGAAAGTAAAATAGAGATTGAAAATAAAGGCAGAATGAAAGCTGGAGAAAAGCCCAACCAAACAGATTTCATATATAATGATTAGGAAAAAAAATGCTGTTACTTAGTAGGTGGTGGAAATAGAGAACCTTATCTTGAGGAAATGATGGCAAAGTAAAATGATGAAAATAACTATTATGGCAGAAAGAAGTAACAACTCATCTTCAGGCTCCAGTATAAACTACCACAGTGCATTTGTTTTCAGGAACTTCATGGTAACCACCTAAGTGAATTCTAAAGAATTTGGAAAGGCACATTAATTACCATGGGACTCAGCTGTATGAGCAGCCAGATAGAACAATGTATCATCTACCAATTAAAGCAGGTTGGTAGGCACGCAGAAAAGATTATTCATATTTACTTTTGCTCAGGAAAATTTTCATAACTGTTGCAACATGTCAAGAAATCTATCAGAACAAGATATAGTGCATTTCCAGATATCATCTACACATTAGAAGTAAAAAGTCAAAGGACACTTTAAGTGATTACCTTTATAAAACATGGCTCATGCTTTGGCACTATCCAAACTATAGGCTTTCTAGTTTGAAGCTTTCAAGTGACTTCGTTGACTTAGAATCCTTGATTCCTACATATCTAGCTTTATTTGTTCTAGGGGGTTTATTACTAATGCCTGATCTGGATAAATTTAAGGAAAGATGGTAGCTCTGGGCAATACTAGTTGCCAAAAATAATAGTTGTGAAAGCCTGGAAATGGGCTACAACTCCAAAACTGAGTCATAGGCAGTGGGAATAAATGAATTAGCTACAACAAAAAAAATCCCACATGTAGAATTAAATACCATACTTCTACCTTACAGTATTTGAATAAAACCTAAGCTATAATTTGGATAATTGTTACCTCTTAGCAAATGTGACCGCTTGTGCTGCCCCTCCAAAACGAAACACTTTAGAAGCATATCCAACAGCAAAAGCTTTGCAAAACAACAAGCACTTCAAGAGATAGTACCCCATAGCTTTTTGTCTTCTTTCCTAGCTCTCAAAAAATTTTCATTACAATGACTCCATTCACATGTAAAATGCAAAAAGAGCAATTACTGTACAGCATATATCACCTATATGTGTATAGAACTATTTAACTCTGGTTTTGGTTTTAACCAGGAATCTCCAAGTTGAGTTTTAAAAGAAAAGCAAATAATACTGCATACTCATTCAGAGGGCTGACCGTAGCAGTGGAGGGTACAACATCAGTTAAATGCTTTTTTCAGTAGCATTAACAACAGCTAACAGAAGCAGAAGTGAAAAGGTACACGAAATCAGTCTCAACTCCATAGCTGAGAGAAAGAAATTTAAAACAAAACAGAAAATTTGAAGGTTCCTCCTTTTTCTTGTTACCTGTGGACTACAGACATGGGAGATTGTGGGACACTGTCTGGATTAAGAATGAAAATGGTGTATTAATAATTGTGATAGGAAGGAATGCAGCTGTGTTTGAATGACAGTTCCAGCTCTGTCCCCTGCAAGGACAGAACACAAAGAAATAGTTCTGCTGAAACAGTTGCCTTGGAGCAGAAATCTTTAGACTTAATGTCATTTCCTATTCTCTGTGAATCTCTCATTTCAATCTATTTTCAGAGAAAATCTTCATGCTTATTACTCCAGCACAGACATTACTAATATCACCTTTGTGAACACGTATCAGTTCTCCACTTGAAGTTTCGATCATACACATTTTGCAAGAAAAACAAAAAACAGAAAAAGCAACCAAACTCCAATACCCCGATTCCCCCCTCCAAAAAAAAAAACACAAAAAAACAAAAAAACCCACAAAAAAAAAACAAAAGAACACACCATAAAACAATCAAACAAGAAAAAGAAACTCAAAAACCCCTTTTAAAACCTGCATCATTCAACTCATTTCCTGAATGCTTGTTAATCTATCAGCAAGACAGTATTGATAACCAACATAAATATTCCCACTTACGCACTACAATGTGACAGACCATGTTTCTTCTTTTTCATCATGCATTATGTCACACATTATGTGTTCCAGAATAATTTAATTCCTATCTCGAAAGTGAAGGTTGGAAACTGCTACAGAACCTGTTAACACTATGTTACTTATTAATCTTTTCATCCATGTGTTGTACACCCCATTGACCACATGGGTATTCTGTATCTCTACATAAATTTTTGTGCAAAAATTAGAATGGGAAAGAAAGGATTGTTGTTCCATATGTGCTTTTTAAAGGCTTTTATGATGACAACATGATTCTAGACCTCCCTATGACCTGAAGTCATCCTTCCAGTTTTAGACCGTGTAGTTAATTTGGACTTTAAAAGCCTCGGGTGAACACCACTTTCTGCTGGAGTATTTCTTTAGCTGAGCTCTGCAGCTGAGCAAAGGGCCACCACCACACTTCTATAAGCTTCCAGGTTACCATAAATGATCACATCTATTACTCACCATACGCATTGCCCTGATATTGACAGATCTCAGAAACAAATATCATTGCTGTTTGGGACAGAAGTAATTTAAATACCTAAATTTCTTAGCAAATCACATCTTTTTCACAAACTTTTTTTTTTGTTTGTTTGTCTAGGAAAAAGCTACAGCCTTCTGCATAGTTCTGTGAGGTTAATGAATTAAGAGGATAAAAAAGTTTTATTGTTTTATTACTTAAATACTAAACAATATCATTATTTAAATCAGTATTAAAATACATCAGAAAAAACGGAATCAGTATTAAAAGTCGATTTTTAAATATAAACATACAGATTGCTAAAGAGAAAGATATCAGTGGTTTGGTTACAAGAGAATCTGCTCAAGGCAGTTTTTGGGGATGTGTCCTTTTTATTTATGTTTTTAGTTTTTGCTAGAAAATAAGCAATCTGCAGAATAAATGCTTATTTCTTGACTCTCAGTCCCTCAGATGGTGGGTGTTTCCTCTAGGAAATGAAGTTATTCTTGTTCCAGAAACAACTACTGTACAAGAAAACTGAAGACAGGAAGCATGTGTGTGTTTTATCTTCTCTGAGTAGGGCCACCTAAGTGAACGAGAGGCAGAATACAATACAAACTTGTACTTCGTGTCAGACGCCAACCCATGCTGAGATTATAACTCAAGTTTCCTGAGTAGGAATAAACTGATTGCACTGTAATAAAGCTATCCTGTTTTTAGGATATTTTCCTGTTCCAGGGCCAACTAAAAATACAGTTCTGCCTTCAGGTGAACAGAAGCAGCAGCAGTAGAAAATAAAAGGCTTTATCCAGATTTTTACACAGGGAAAACTATTGGCTATGACCACGTGGAACTTAACTACTAAGTTTGATTTCAAATTATGAGTTACATAAAAACAGAAAAAAAAAAAAAAAAAAACCTGCAGAAAAATATATAATGTATAAAACATGCTCAAAAGAGATAATATTAAATAGAAAGATATTATAATATTTATCTCTACAATATTAAACATTAAATATTATTCTGTACGATATTAAATAGAACAACAGCTCCTTAATATGCCCATTTGCACTACACACCCAATCCAATCTGAGCACTGGATCACCACCTTGGCCTGCTGTGGGATCCTTCAGCATTCACAAGGCCCTTTATCTTCTCCTGCGACTGACTCTGAGAAATCACACTCCCAGTAGCAGAACACTTTTGTAGCCTTCCTCAGGGCTGCCACTGTCTCCTGTCGGTGTAAAAAACCTCTCCTGGCACAACCAGAGACCACCACTTATCCCTTTCCATGAAAACCCAAATTAAAAAAAATAAGGCGGTTTACAGTGAGGTAACATTTAATCTGTTAGTAGTACTACTAGTTTTGGTACCAGTAGTAAATACATTTTAGCTGTACAAAGTATTTTCTGTCCCCCCACCGCAATCCCTTCTGTATTTTTGTTAGGATTTTCTATTAATTTGACACTGCTTTTTCCCTTTAAACACCCCTTATGTTTTGGGCTGTAACAGTTATTCCACTGTGGCACAATCTCAATTTTCAGCAGTCAGTAATAATCAGATACCACAAATGACGACATTTAAAAACAAAACCAGCAGTGTAACATTTCTTCATGGAGTTTGCTTTATTTCTCTTTGAGGTGCTGTAGCTTTAGGACTGATTTTGTTAAACCACATTCAATTTTAAATATTTGCTACAAAGTGGAATATCTGCCCAATTTCATTTTTTTCCCATGCATGTTGAGGCCTTTGGCTGAATAATGAAAATAACTACTTATTTTGTTTTCTGAATAATGACATCCACCTCAGGTCTTTTAGCTTCATTTAACAAATTTATCGATGGCACTATTCACGTACTTATTTAATTTTGCTTACGTTTACATTTGTACTGCAGCTTATGAAGTAAATTAAATACTGAACTAGAATAAAGAGATGTGAAAGAAAAGTCATGTCTTCTGAAAGAAATTGCTCTTTAGAAACACATAGCTGCCTTTTAGCTGACTTTGGAAAAAAAAGATTCTATACATCTTCAACTAATAGAAGCTATAAAAAACCCTTTGTAATATTGGAACCAGTTGAGAAACCACAAGCATTCAAATGCAGGAAATCATGATTTTATAACATTTTAATGTGATCTACTCTTGGGAAACAAAGTTAACCAAGCCCTATTTCTGTACAGGAAATATTCCACTGTACAGTTGTAATACATTGTGGTGAGGGGTACAGCTGCAAATTTTTCACCTGTAATGCCCCACTGGTATTGTGGCTTACTGAATTGCATCAAGATTGCCTTCCTGTCCGGAAAGCCCTCTAAGTACAAACAAGATTCTAAGCCCAGGTTTTATTTTCCCTTGGTATCAGAATATGGTAATTTAAGAGCCCTGAGAAATGCTTTTTAACCTTTTAGAAGAAATATGTAGCATTCTTTTATTAGGAACTCTGTTCTTTGCCTTTTTAAAACAACATGTGACCAACTTATCTTATCAATTTATCAGGCTAGCAGGTTCAGAACGAATGCAGGTGTGTATAGTAATGTAATCTGTCACAGATACTGACTTTTTCATTACAGAAAAATTACTCTAAACACACTAACGGCTTTTGTTAAGAGAGTGGAGAGCAGTGCTATGCTATAATTGAGAAGAGTTCGCAGGATTTTTTTAAACAAGAAAATGTAGGTACTCTTATAAGTTTCAAACCCCTTTTTTTCTACTAGATGTCATTCTTCTCAACACTAAGTTCGTATGAAGATCGCTCACTTTTCCAAAAGCAAAAGCAACAGCATTTCATTTAATCTCCTGAGAGCTTGGTTATTTTCTTAATTTATTGTTGCAAATATTGATAAACAAATTTATATCGATAGGAGATCTTACATTAAAGACTTAGCTACTTCTTGCACTATTTTTTAATTCTCTTTCCCTGATATAGGAACAATCCTTCACATTTAACTTAAGGCTTTCATTTTCTGGGTTTCAGTATTCGTTAACAATGTAAGCACTATACTGTTGAAATGCAGTCACCTCTGGGACTGAGGGTAGCAACCTATTAATACATGAAGCACTGTGTAATTTTAAGTAAATGGGATATTTTGACCACATATTCTCACCACAGTAAAGCTCGACTCCTACAAAAAATGCCACAAAATCACCGTACAGCAGAAAGGACGTCGGTTTGCAGAATTTCATAAATCAGACTTACAAACTCTGAAAAGTACAAAACACAACGAGAGTGTAAATCTGTCATTAGGATAATCTGATGGTTTCGTCAGTCTTCTGGCACCCAGCAGAATTTTCACTAGCTCAATAACCCCAAAGGGTAAATTTCAGTGTGATGCACAGGCAAATTATGCACAACTTCCATTAACATTCCCAACAAGTTACGCTTAACTCCCTGCAGACTGCACCGAAACCACAGTCCAAGCGATACAGTCTCATCTTGATGCAGTGAACACTAAGATCACACAGCAAAATAATTAAGATTATACACACAAAATACAGTAACAAAATAGTAAAGTCTGAGCTAATCCTACTCCCAGGCAAGGAAGTTCACAAATAATGTTTAAAGCTGGAATTCCTAAAGAGAATAGGCTCTGTTTCAACATCTGCTTAAGACTCAGTGTACAACACTGCAACTTCTTTAGCCCCTACTTCCTCCCTGGAAAGAAAATGAAGACAATGCATATCACTATTAGCCAGAGCTTTATTGTTCAAAAACATCCAAAAATGTGCAAAAATTTACCAGTATCACAATACTTACATGCAGATCCTCTGAAGGGTAATTGGTTCAGGCTAAAAGCCAGTCTTCAGCCCTCTTAAATAGAGCGGATGTTTACATAATGACCTGCATTCATTTTGGTACGCATGTATGTGTATAAACATCGAGTTTAGTGATGGGAAAAGAATTTACTACGTTATAATGAAAGGCAAGTTCTACTTCACGGTCAGATATGCTCAATAATTCTACTGCATTGTTTTGTTTCAGGTTTGCTGCAATTCTGCACATAGTAGCGATGTCATAAAAACACTCTACAATAATACAGTCATTTCATATAATACCAAAATGCAGAATGTGAAACATTTTAAAAAGGAGAATCCCAGATGAAATACTGCACTGACCTCCAAGCAGTTCCCAACAGTCAGACAAACTATTTCACCATTCATTTTAAAAGTCTGATTGTTTAAAGATGATACAACTGCATGACAGTAGATTCAAAAATTTGCAAACAACCAAGTACATCGATAAGCACGGCTGAACTTTATAACTTACTTCTGCAGTAACACTGTGAACTTCAGTCACTAACCTGTCACACACAAATTATCTGGATTTCCAAAATAGACGTTGCTTTGGAAATGTAAGAAATGAATCAAAGCTAAATAAAAGTTGTGGTTTTCCAAAAAGCTCCTTTCCCAGATACTCAAATGCCCAGCTGAATATTGTAGCTCCAACAGGGAATGAAATGCAAAAAGGAAGCAGAGCCAGCCAAAAATGAGGTATTCTCTGTAAAAAGGAAAATGAATGTCTTTGACGTTGATCATAATTCTTTTCCTGTTGACTGTCATGTCAAATCTTTCCTGGAATAATGACTTACAGTAGGTCTAATGTCAGTCATTCTTAAGCCCTTGCTTCCTTAAGCCGCTGTTTAAACAACCATGAGGTGTTAGAAAATGACTGTTTATTGGCTGACAATGTTGAAAAAATCAGACTCCAGACCATAGAGTTTGCAAATGTTTTACTTACATACCATAAGTGTGCAATGCAGAGCAACAGACAATTTTTTGAATCCTCACCGTTCAAAGGTGGAAATATTTTATGTTCTCTTGCCATCCCAGCAAATACTCCGAGTGAATTGTACCAGAGAGGGTTTATTTACCTAGTCCTTCTTTATTAAATCTCAGTTAAGCCCTTGCAACCTCAGAACGATACTCACTTCCCTACTTTCCTCCTGTAGGCCATAAGATCCCGTTAATGTAATCACCACTTTACTAAATCAGGATTAAGTGCTCTGTTTATTAGGACACTATATAAAGAAGAAAGGCCAAAAAAGGAACCTTTGGGATGCAACCATCTTTTTTTCTCCGTTTTTACTGCTGACTGTAGCACTGCATGCACTTGCATGCAACAGGAATCCTGGCAGGTACAAATATAAAAGCCTGTCAGGGTTATAGCTCAGTAGATATTTTGACTTCATATGGAGAAAAGAACGAACACCATAGATTATCTTCCTTTTGTCTTGTGAGCATTAACAGCTTGTATCTTTCACTGGATAGGAATTCAGGAGAAAGAATTTTAAGGCAGTACTGGTGATGCAGCTTAAATAAATCACAGAGCTCAGAATTCAGAATATTACACATGATTTGATCACTTCCATTAGATAAATCTGTTCTTCTCCACATGGCCACTTGTGTAAATGCTATTGTCACAATACAGAGTTTTTTGTTTGAGCTGTGGGGCAGTGCCAGCAATATGGTTTACTGGGAAGATAACTTTACTACAATGAAATGGAAAATACTGAGCATCTCTGTAAAACTTCACTTGCTAGAAAAGTCTCCCAGATGTAGAGGAAATCTGTGTGGAAAAGCCAAATACTGCCTTGTGAGCAGACAAATTGCTTTCCTATCTTAGTGAACCCAACCAACTTCAATTTTTACTCCCTCTCCTGTTAACGCAAACTTGTCAAAGTTTTTTCTGGTAGAGATAAATGATAGAAAAAAGTTGCTCAGAGGTAATCAGAGTAGATTATTATTAAAGTATCGTACAGTAAGAACTCCTCTTCAGCCTTCTGAGTAAACATAGTCTACTTGGAGGCAAAGACAAAACTAAATCTGAGATTCTCAGTAGGTAGATTCTCTGTGGGTAGGTACTGGAAGTCTTTGGAAAACCAGAAGCATAGTGGAAGCATAGCTTTAAACCTCAAAGAACAAACATGCATCACCATTTTCTTTGAGCCTAAATCCCTAACTGTAGCTAACTCCATATTCTGTCTCTACAATTCAAAAATCACTATTGAATCATAGCAGAATTTTGTCCTGCAACTCCCTCCTTCAAATTGTAAAAAAAAAAACCACACCCAAAACACAAAAAAATGAGGAAGGTAACTTTCCTCAGCTGTTGCAACCTGGTGGATTCAAGGAACTGTACAGGTGTGGTTGAATTTAGCGCTACATCACATCCCTGAAATGCACATTAGAGTTCCTTGGCATGGTGAAGAATACAATCCTCTTTCATTATCCTTTACGTTCTGGGACTGTGGTATTACCTGCATAATAGGTATAACCCTAAACTATCATCTGGAACTAGAAATGTTCACTTCTTCCGCACTTCAGATTTATTTATAAAAGGTATTCTGCCTGGTGACTATTATTGTGTCCAGTCTTCAGTGGAAAACATTTTATGGGCAGATTAGCAAGACTGAAAATAATCACCACCAGCAGATTCCAACTTTCAGTGCTACAGAAGAAGGCGACAGTGCAAATAAAAGACCTGCTGCCCTATAACAGTGAGCTGGTTGCCTTAAAAAATATAGTTTTGAGTTAGAGTGAGAAACTGAAGTACACCTTAACTAAGCCTTCACACATGAATACTTGCTGAGCCAAATGTATAAATATATGCATAATTCCAAAGAATTTTAACTATAGAAATTTTACACAAGCTAATATCCTAAATGTAACCAGGCTTTTAAAGTTACTCATTGATTTATCTTCAATCATCAGACTTCCTCCGACCATCAATCTATTTGACGGTTTTAAAAGTCTCTTCTGTTACAACTGGGAAAATCTCAGAGGGCATCCCTTTTGACATACCAGTAACAATCTTCAATATTTTAAAGTACTGGTATTTCTACTTCTTTCCTTCATTGTGCTTATTACCTTGTGAATTAATTCTGTGAAATTTTTCCAAATTGGACTTTGCTCCTGATCTGCTAACGTGCGATTCCCACATCAACACTATTGTATCCCTTGCCCTTTCTGATTTGGGCAGTAAAGGATTATCCTGGCTTAAGTAACATTAGATGGAGTCAGCACGAGGATTAACTTCACTCCTAAGAAATTTGTGCTGTCCTAAGTGAAGTTACCAGTGCAAAATGCCTTTTCTTCTCCATAGCTTTAAAAATAATCTTAGCTATGGTCAAGATCAAAAGGGTATGCCTCTACCAATATCTGAGTCTCCTGCTGCTTGACGGCCTTTTCTGTAGAGCTCCATTACACAAATGGTACATTTGTGGTGGTTTAGAGGCAGTATTTATCACATTAATTGCACAAGACACAGCCTATTTGTGTTTTCTTCTTATGAGAACATTAAACTGCTTCTCTTGTGTATACTTCTTTGTCCCACACTGACATTTACTTAGATGTTTAGCCATATCTAGAGCTTTCTAAACACAAATAAAAACATTCTCAAATATTGGATAATGAGCAGCTATCAGCAGAATTAAAACAGAAGCTGATGTAACAGTCAAGAGTTAATAGTTTTAATCAAAGAACTAGACAGACTAAAATAATAAAATTAAAATAATAATTTTCTTTCAGAGAGTAAGGAATACTCTGCATTCATGGCACACCTCTTTTTTGATACAGAGCCCAATATTAACTTCTTTCAGTTAGCTATACAAGGTTGCAACCAAACACTTGTAAGCCCAGCAATAAACTGAATTTTGCTTCACTTTATTGATTTCATGTCCCTAAAACAATACCATTATACTTTCTTCTTTAGTAAGAAGTAAGAAATAGATGTGTCATTTAATTTAAATCTTAATTACTACATAAGCACATTCTTGAGAAGTTATATCCAGAAAATATCTTGGCAATGGGAGTAGCAAGAAATACAATAAAGATATTTCACCAAACTTCTGCTCCTCTCACAATTACAAAAGTTATTTTGGAAGAAACAAGTTTCCCCTAAAAACAGTGTGTGACATTTCTTCATATTGATTTAGATACTTCTACATTTATTGATTTATTTTTAATTACTAGCCATTCAGCGATACTTTTTGTCATTATGTTTTACAAGATACTAAACTGCAAAACCAGAATGGTTCTTGTATGGCTTCTCTGGTACAGACTGTATCTTCAATCTGAAATCATCATGACTTAGTAATCACTTTATTTTGTTAGAATGCTTAAAGAGTTTCTTCTGTTTCTTCTTAACAATGAGTTTTGGAATTGTGTTGACCCACTCTACCAAAGAATAATAAAGTACAAGAGAAATTCCTGCTGTCCAGATATAAAAGTGTTAGAAGTGATGCCAGACAATGGTTGTAGTATCTGAGAATTAGAGACACCTCAGAAATGTCACTGAAGGGGAACTCCTTAAACATTAAAAAAGGTTCAGCAGGGAAACTTAAAGTGCTTCATTAAATAGTAGCTATCTGAAAGAATGGTATATCACACAGAGCCAAAGAACATTTCTAGCATGTAAGAACAGGACAGTGAGGGATTAGTAATTAAATGGAAAGGGGTTGCAATGTCCGGTAAACAGGAAGAAGTTCAAATCCTCTCAATCTCACAAAATAAATACAATCCTGATGCAGCTTCTTGCAAGTGCATCTGGGATTCTCTCTCTCTGCCTTCACATGAAAAGATCAAACTATTTGAAATCTCTGAAGAAAATGCAACATGCTACTCTGTGGCAGAAACATACATTCTTTCTCTTCCCTCTACAAACAAAAGCAACAAAGTTGGGATTGAAAGCAATAATACAAATTTGATGAGTGAAACTGCTTACTCTTGCAACAACATGAGTAAAAGCATAAGAAAATAAGCTCATGGGGCAATCTAGAAGTTGCAGTAAGGTACAGTTTTATAGAAACAATATTGTTTGTTTCAACTCCTCTAATCTGAAGCTGTTGGCTTATCCCTTTCTTCATAGCAGATGACATGCAGCTTCAATATAAAAAAAAATTCTCTTTATGGCGAAGGTTTTGTAAGTTCCAAGAATTGAAAGAATAGTTATAGAAACAGAGAGACTTCTAAAATCTATTCATGATTTAAAAGCCTTGCCAAAAGAAGTATAGCAAAGACAGAAAGCTAGAGACAACATGCCTACAGAAACGCACCTTTGCCTGGATTTATGTGAAGCAAAGGATTTAGGGAGACTGGAAACACACCTGGTGACATTACGGGTCCTCCTAGCATTTGAATGTAAACACAATCTTGGGGAGGTTTTTAAAATATATTTTTAATATACTTTGATATCATTATTGTCTTTAAATTTAGTTCCTTTTTCAAAAAAGCTGAAGTATTTGGTTTGCAGATGTTCCACTACTGTTTCATGTCAAGAAGGATATGAAAGCATTGTTTTATATTTTTCCTGTTTATATTTTGTGAATTTTCCACACACAATAAGTATGCTGTATATTAAAAAATAGATATATTCATTCAGGGAAAAAAAGAGAGCTGATGAAAAACCTTCTGATTCATTTAAATCAGCACCGTAAGTTTGAGATGTGTACTCTATAGATGTAGTTTACTTAAGGAATTTGAAAATTGATTCTATTACTTACTTCCCCATCTATTTTTTTTTAATAAAAAATGCATTCTGTACATGTTTTAAAAGGCCATTTATTGGCCTTATGCAGAGCTGTTCCGTCTATGTGTGTTTGCCATTTCTGAAAATGTGATAAATCACCAGGCAACAGTTACTGCCATCATTAATAGCCCACTACCAAAATGTAGGCATTGCTACACTCCATCTACCCAGGAGCAGTTTTTGAGTAGATGTGTTAGTCAAGATCACAGATGTGACACTGTGCTCTAATTTGGCTGATACCTTTAATCTCTTTCCTTGTAATTGAAAACCCAAGGTGTTAATATAAGACTCCATTATAATTAATTCATCATAAAATGGACAGATCTTAAGAAGAGAGTCTGCCATATTAAAAAGCACAATGGAGGGAAGCTATACAGGGATGCTTGACTAAAAACTTGAAACAATAGTGGTGGAAACAGTTCAGTGTAGTTAATGTATATGATTAAATGCAATGTTGAAGACCATGTGAAGACCAGTAGAAGTTTACTCAACCCAAATTGGCAGCAGAGCACTATGTGAGACAATTATAGCAGAAGTGACAGAAGACTGCAACTGTGTTCTTTTCACTCAGCACAAAGGGGCTAAATGTGATTGCTACTCTTAAGCCCAGTTGTATATACAGTAGAATCCCCACCGATGCCCATATGAAGATCTGATACTTTCCTTATACAGGGACATATTACAAATCACACACATTATGCTTATGATGTCTGTAATCTATAACAGGAGCTTAAAGCAATTACAACAAAAACTTGGTGTGCTACGCTCTGAAAATACCATCCAGAAATAAGGTAAATTGCTGGCTTTCATAGCAACCTAATAGGGTCACCAAGAAAGCATACAATAACAATTTTGATCTTTGATTCAAACCTCATGCCAAGTAGAGCTGATCTTTACTTCCATTGAATTTTAATTTTCATATAACTGAAAGGCCGTTTGGCTGTCTAGAGGGCAAAGAAATTGGCAGGACACATATATGATCTCACTAGCTGTATGTGCACTGTAACAACATAATACCATTTATCTGAGGAAGATAATACTTCTTATCCATAACTCAAAGCATATTGGTGCATAATTCAATTTTAAATGCAATTATGGAAGTCATAGCAACAATAAAATATAATTCAACATTTCTGAACAAATAGGAGGAATTGGGAGATAGTTAATTTCCTTGACTCACAACACCATTCTGACCAACAAGCAGATTCAATTGGAAAAAAAAAAAAAAAAAAAAAAGAGATCCAATTTGGATTAAGCAAAAAGTAAATAAGGCATGCAAGGAGTAAATGAACTTAGAAACATGAATTTCACTAGACAATAGACAGTGTAATAACTATTTTGGAAAGCAAAAATTCTCAGAGGTAAGGCCTATCTTTGAGGCACAGAATCACCAGTTTGCAGTGCTCAGCTCTCCTTTGTAGGGCATTTCCATGATCTCACAAAGTCAAATGGGACTGCCCCATTCAACCCTCTCAAAGCAAAATACGAGTAATTAGATCCTTCCTCTGACTCTTGAGCATCTTACCAGAAGAAATACAGCCACCTACCATCACAGAGAAGAGAGAATGGCAGTACTAGAGATCTTAGTTCAATGATTCCATGCATCTTGGCAATTTCAGACCAAGTCTTTCTTTGTATATGTTTCACCTTCAAATTAAACAGGCTCTTTAAATAAAGACTGATGGATGAAAGCATATGAAGCCATAATAAAAACTTGGTATTCTTGGCAAACCAGACTGATAAAGCTTGTTAGGTCATGGAAAAGCTTTGCAGATAAGTGCTTAAAATGTTTGCATGAGTAGTTTTAAAAGTAAAGATGTGCACAAGCTGTAGAATTTACCTCCTATTGATTTTATAGAGCTCCTGATATTTGTTTTGTGCTCATTTTTAATAAACATAAGCTTGAAAACATTTGCTTTACAGCAGTAATGTTTTCTGTTGTTAACAAAAGAAGAGAAGTCTCATTACCCACCTGAAGAACATCTCCAAGGTCAGCAGTGCTGATATCAGGGTCTTCGGTGGTATTAAAAGGAACAGGATTAATTCTCACAAGAGTGAGCACTCTGGGTTCTGGATATCTCCATAACATCATTCCTGGACTATCCTCAGTTTCGTTGTAAAACACAACTTCATACGCACTAGGCAGTTTTTGTGCTTCTGTCAAATGAAATAAAGGTATAATCTGTCATATAATTTCTAAAGAGAAACATGTTCTTTTACGAGACCAAAGCACTTAAAAATAAACCCCTCAGGATAAAAAGGAAAGAATGTAAAAATGCAATTTCTCTGACTTTTAAAAGATTACAGCTTAAATGGAAAGAAATCAAAAAACTGTTTTAGTTTTTTTTTTTTTTCATTCTAGCAGATGGCTTTTCAATTGCTTTAAAAAAAAAATTCATTGTAAGAGGCAAGTTATCTTTAATAGGATACTACTGTATTTATTATATAATTAAAAAAAGGAGAGCAATAATATTCTTACCTGCATCTTGTATATACTGGAAGAGGCCAGTTCTCAGATCATCTGAGGAATGCTCCGTTTTTGAGGCCTGATTCCTTTCCGTAGAGAAAGAAGCGTGATACCTCCGTTCAGACACGAATGCCTCTGCACTGCCAGTTTTGGTAAGGTATTCCCAAACAAGCTCCTGGAGAAGAACTAAACAGTTCAAATGCTCCTGACCCCAGAAAACCTTTACAGAAAAAAAAAGAAAACACAAAAAATGATTACCTACAGTTGTTTCTGAAGGAAAAAAAAAGAAAAAGAAAAAAAAACACTATGTTGCTTTCAGTCTACTTTAGTCTTAATTGCTTGCACGTATCCTAAATGTGAAAATAAAGAAGAGGAACAACAAGAAACCTGTACAAAGTAATTTTGGCAAATTTCTTCTTCTCATCATTCTGAAAGATGCGTTTATTCTTGACCCTTACAACTGAGACAGTTGCTGGAGAGGAGCACAGAGCTGCCAAGCGATACGCAAACACACACAGCTGAGCACAGTGCGTACTGCGAGGACTAGTCACCACTCTTCCAATTTAAAATAGGACCAAAAAAAGTTAAAGATTCAGAGTTTAAATTGTTCAAAGAGCAGACTGGAATTCTGGAATGCATTAGAAACTGAAGAAGCGACACAGCAAAAAGACCAGAAAGACACACCCGAGATCATCTCAAGCAAACGCTGACTACATGCAGAATGCAAATTGGATGTGCTGCAAGTTCTGAGAGCACGGCCTAAAGTTTAATAAAACCCACAGAAATTAAAAATAAAAAAAAAACCATCTATGCAAAGCCAAAAATCAAAATGCAGTAGATTCATATGCTGTGCAGCAAAAGGCAAGCAGACATTCCTTTCCCAGCACTGAAAAGCAGCGTTGCTTTTCTTAAATCCACCTCCAGTCTGAAAGGATCACTCTATGTCCTTCAGTCTATGTGCAGAAGCAGGCCCAGGAGAAACAGGGAAACAGGGGAGCAACTTTAAATGGCAATTAATAAAGAAATTTAGAACCAATGTGGGACCACCAGACAGCAACTTAGAAGTTCATAGTAAGGACGGGAGGAGAGCAAACAAGTCAAGTCTGCACATAAAGAGCAGTGCAAATTTTGTCAGTGGGGAACAGCCATTTTCAAATACAAAAAAAAAAAAAAAAAAAAAAAAAACAAAACAAAATGAGAAGACTCTTAAAGTGACTGCAATACAGCTGTCAAGAAGGGCGCTTTTTCTTCCTCTGCATCGATGTGTAAGCCCATGGAACAAACCAAGGCCACCTGCAAACAGCTGCAGCCAGAGGAGAGCTGAACAGGCAGAGCCCCACGGGTATCCCTGAGCCCAGTGCACCTCTGCTGCAATGCTCTGAGCTCAGGTGCCACCTCAGAGGAGCTCTGTCACCATCTCTGCAGATGGAGGAGAGAGGAATGCTTTTTTCCCCTCAGTTTTATTCATATTATTTTTAAGGCAGCTGGAACTTCAGAGCAGGGAACTCCTAATACAGGAGTAATAATACTAATAACTAATACCTCTAATTCACTACCAAGGCACTAATTTCACATCAGCTTTCTCTGCTCTGTTGTAATACAAATTAATAGGAGTAGAATATATCTAGATCAGGTAAAATTCATTTGAAACAGAGCAGCTAATGCTTTTGTCAGCAATCTCCAATCTATTCTGCTGTGCTAAATATTTTTTTTTCTAGAAAAGCTAATTACTGCAGAATACAGTCTAATAATAAATGGCTTTCTCAGATTTATAGATATTTTTAAGGTCTTTGTAAAAAAAAAAAAAGCAACAACCCAAATTTGTAAAAACAAAACAAAAACCCACAAACACCATAACATCCTTCTAGTAAGAACATGCAGAGGTGGTCAGCCAACCTGCAAATAACAAATCAAAAAGAAGCAGAAAAACAAACTCACTTTATTCATTATACTATATATACTGAATTTGTATTACTCAATTATCCCTATTCAATGTGCTGTGGTTTTTACGAACTTCTGATGTTGATTCTGGGAAAAGGTCTAATTATACAACTAAATGTCAAGATTTCCTTTTTGTGTTTTATATGCTTGATTTATACATTTATTTAAAAACATTTGGTGTGTATAGATACTACAATAAAAATAATTAAAACAAGATACGTCTTAAAGCCCACTTGTTTAAGTCCCAGAGAATCTATGTTTCCTTTCAAGAACTCCCATGCTTCTTGGACTGGTTTCAAGTTATGGGCACTTCCAAAAAAGAGAGGACAGCACGGAAAACTGAGTCTTAATTACTACAAACAACGGTTTATAATTGCTCCCCTGAGAAATTTGTGTAAGTTTAAAAAGAAAGGATATGCATTTCATAAGATTACCCCGAGGCATTACAGACACATAGCTCACGGATGGACAAACACATACATCAGAACAGGGTCCTTAATATTAAGTGTTAGTAATTTGATCCAGTCCTTTAGAGGAACACACACATGCAGCTACAATGCATAGCTTAAGCAGTATTTAAAAAAAAAAAAAAAAAGACAAAAACATAAAACATTGTACACAGTTTTTCAATCCTCAGTTTTACATGAAAGAAGACTTATTTTAAAGGGTAAAAATAAAAAAAATCAAAAACTCAAACCAACCGATCAGAAACCCCCAACCAAATGAGCTCTTGTTATCTGCAAAGCTTTACGGGCTTCTGTGCAATTTATTTGTAAAATCTATCACACCAAGCCAGTCAAGTCCAATATCAGATCCATACAGACCTGCAGCAGTCCTCCTCTCAAATCAATGTACATTTTTGGAATAGATTGCTCTGGGCCGGGATCACCGCTGTGCTTACACCACTTGGCTTCCACTGTAACCGAGCAGCAAAAAGGGCCGATCAGAGACCTGGCTCTTTCTTTGAGACTTGTTTTAAGCAGAAAATCTTTTATGTCCAGGACAAAACATGATCCATGGATTCCTGAAAAGAGAGACAGAGACTTCATCCTGCTGGTAGTTAGTCTCCCCAAATTTTCATGATTGTTGTCTGGATTTGCTTTAGGTTGAGACTGTGAATGCGCACCAGTAAGAAGTTTCTCACACAAGCAGTCCCACTACATCCGTGGAATTATTTGTGCGGACAAGCGCTCTCCGGTCCATGCAAGAGAATCACAGTTGGACAAGAAAACGTGGGACTTTTTTTTCCGCTTGCTCTTCCAGCATTATTGCATGTACTTTATGCAGTGTTGCAGTTATGGAGCAGGTATGTTTCAAGCACATTCCTTACAAAGAACTATTTGCCAAAACATTATGACTTTTTACATGTGTGAGTATTTTAAGGTTTATGAGAAGAGACATTTTTTTCATTAAACTATGACATTTTTTCAAAAGAGTGTCCTAAGAACAAGAACAGCTGCTTCACTTGATTATATTTTAACCTGATAGGAAATGCCTATTTTGAATGATTCTCTTTGCTTTAGTTCAGGTTACTTATAAAGTATTGCTTTGGTAGACTTTGGAGTGCTTAGCGGGAGAATAAAGGTAATGTTTGAATTCAAATAATTCAAAGCAATTACTGTAACTCAAAATATATAACATGTGTTTACCTAAAAACAATCTAAACTTTTCATATCATAACCATCTGCAGTTTACACATCTTTACAAAACATAAAAAAGACAATGGCAGGTTAGATTTATGATAGACCTTATGTCCTCACATTAAAGAGAAACATTTTCAGGAAAGAAACACCCAGAATTTTCACATCTCTTGTGAATTTAAATTACTGCAATCACAGTTTAATAAAACACACCATACTTACTATCTCTTTAATACTTAAATATATTTGCATGAGAAGTACTACAACTGAGGGTGGGTTAATTTTTTTCTTCTGGTGCTTATAGATGAATATTGAATACTGCCATACTTCATAATGCCCATGGCTTACTTTTCTAAAGAAACTCAATACTTACAAAAGGTGAATGATTGAAAAACACCTAAGGCTAACATACAGTTATGTCATGGGACAGTTCCATTTAATATTTTCATACCTTTGCTGGTAGAAAAGACCCCCAAAATAATTCAAAACTGTTTTGAATACATACAGTAAAACTTCTCCAATTAATCTTTGAGAATCCAGAGGAAGATTTCTGCATCCTGGCAGATATGACTCCATAATACCAAGACATATCTTATACAATGGAAGGAAATATACTGTGTTTCTTTTTTTTCTATTTCTCCAGCATCCACTAAGAATGTGGCTGACATTCCCAATAGCTGCAATGGCACTGAACTGTACTCAACTTGAGTAGGAATCACAAATGAGAAGAGTAAGTGTTGAGTTGTCTGAGGTTTAGTAAGAGTGACATGGTCTTGAGCGAACACTTGCCTCATGCCAATCAAATAAGGCTGTTGTCATGAATTGTAAAGGGGTGACACCCCAGGGTTCTTCAGGCAGGCTTCTGAGTGCATGGGCCTGGTCTTATCTGTAACAGGCGTACACGTCAGAAACTGTTCAGAGTTTTTTTTTATAGCAATCTCCAGTGGTAATCAAGAACGCAAACATCAGCACTCCATGATACCTCTCCTTTTGGTCTGAGTTTGGACTTTATTCTGCAAAACTGGCAAACATATCAGCCTCACATACAGTCTAATGCCAAGAAAAAGGAGTTTTTATGGAACTGCTATGCTCAGTCTGGTTATTTTTAGAGGCATTACAGTATTTGGAAATTCATTTTTTTTATAAAGTCTGCATGAAACTCTGGTTTTAAAGAGTAGAAATTCTCAGCAACTATTGCACAATTCTGCAATATATAGAAATGTTCTATACTTTTGCTGGAGTATATGCCAAGTTGCAGAAATAACAAAAGGGAAACAGGAATGCCAGAATACAAGTGGTTTTATTTATGTTTTCTTTCACTGGGATTACACTTGGAAGGATTATGTTTTGCAGTCTTCTGCAGTCATCTCCACAAAGTACAAAGAAAACACTATATCCAACAGCTTAACTACAAAACTGAGCATTCAGCACATAATCCTGCTGCTTCAAAATCAGCAGCGCATTTCTCAAACACTATGTAAACAACTGAGAAATGAAGACGCAACTAAGAAGAAGTTAGTAAATTCTAAACTAAAACACATTACAAACACCTCCACAGCCTGAGTTCTACAAATTTCAGGTAACGCTCACAGATCCAGTGAGAGATTTCTTTTCTCACTGGGATAAGATTGTTCTTCATAGCACTTCTACCTACTTGTACTTTGGAGAACAAAGTGAATCTTAGTATANAAGAGATCCAATTTGGATTAAGCAAAAAGTAAATAAGGCATGCAAGGAGTAAATGAACTTAGAAACATGAATTTCACTAGACAATAGACAGTGTAATAACTATTTTGGAAAGCAAAAATTCTCAGAGGTAAGGCCTATCTTTGAGGCACAGAATCACCAGTTTGCAGTGCTCAGCTCTCCTTTGTAGGGCATTTCCATGATCTCACAAAGTCAAATGGGACTGCCCCATTCAACCCTCTCAAAGCAAAATACGAGTAATTAGATCCTTCCTCTGACTCTTGAGCATCTTACCAGAAGAAATACAGCCACCTACCATCACAGAGAAGAGAGAATGGCAGTACTAGAGATCTTAGTTCAATGATTCCATGCATCTTGGCAATTTCAGACCAAGTCTTTCTTTGTATATGTTTCACCTTCAAATTAAACAGGCTCTTTAAATAAAGACTGATGGATGAAAGCATATGAAGCCATAATAAAAACTTGGTATTCTTGGCAAACCAGACTGATAAAGCTTGTTAGGTCATGGAAAAGCTTTGCAGATAAGTGCTTAAAATGTTTGCATGAGTAGTTTTAAAAGTAAAGATGTGCACAAGCTGTAGAATTTACCTCCTATTGATTTTATAGAGCTCCTGATATTTGTTTTGTGCTCATTTTTAATAAACATAAGCTTGAAAACATTTGCTTTACAGCAGTAATGTTTTCTGTTGTTAACAAAAGAAGAGAAGTCTCATTACCCACCTGAAGAACATCTCCAAGGTCAGCAGTGCTGATATCAGGGTCTTCGGTGGTATTAAAAGGAACAGGATTAATTCTCACAAGAGTGAGCACTCTGGGTTCTGGATATCTCCATAACATCATTCCTGGACTATCCTCAGTTTCGTTGTAAAACACAACTTCATACGCACTAGGCAGTTTTTGTGCTTCTGTCAAATGAAATAAAGGTATAATCTGTCATATAATTTCTAAAGAGAAACATGTTCTTTTACGAGACCAAAGCACTTAAAAATAAACCCCTCAGGATAAAAAGGAAAGAATGTAAAAATGCAATTTCTCTGACTTTTAAAAGATTACAGCTTAAATGGAAAGAAATCAAAAAACTGTTTTAGTTTTTTTTTTTTCATTCTAGCAGATGGCTTTTCAATTGCTTTAAAAAAAAAATTCATTGTAAGAGGCAAGTTATCTTTAATAGGATACTACTGTATTTATTATATAATTAAAAAAAGGAGAGCAATAATATTCTTACCTGCATCTTGTATATACTGGAAGAGGCCAGTTCTCAGATCATCTGAGGAATGCTCCGTTTTTGAGGCCTGATTCCTTTCCGTAGAGAAAGAAGCGTGATACCTCCGTTCAGACACGAATGCCTCTGCACTGCCAGTTTTGGTAAGGTATTCCCAAACAAGCTCCTGGAGAAGAACTAAACAGTTCAAATGCTCCTGACCCCAGAAAACCTTTACAGAAAAAAAAAGAAAACACAAAAAATGATTACCTACAGTTGTTTCTGAAGGAAAAAAAAAGAAAAAGAAAAAAAAACACTATGTTGCTTTCAGTCTACTTTAGTCTTAATTGCTTGCACGTATCCTAAATGTGAAAATAAAGAAGAGGAACAACAAGAAACCTGTACAAAGTAATTTTGGCAAATTTCTTCTTCTCATCATTCTGAAAGATGCGTTTATTCTTGACCCTTACAACTGAGACAGTTGCTGGAGAGGAGCACAGAGCTGCCAAGCGATACGCAAACACACACAGCTGAGCACAGTGCGTACTGCGAGGACTAGTCACCACTCTTCCAATTTAAAATAGGACCAAAAAAAGTTAAAGATTCAGAGTTTAAATTGTTCAAAGAGCAGACTGGAATTCTGGAATGCATTAGAAACTGAAGAAGCGACACAGCAAAAAGACCAGAAAGACACACCCGAGATCATCTCAAGCAAACGCTGACTACATGCAGAATGCAAATTGGATGTGCTGCAAGTTCTGAGAGCACGGCCTAAAGTTTAATAAAACCCACAGAAATTAAAAATAAAAAAAAAACCATCTATGCAAAGCCAAAAATCAAAATGCAGTAGATTCATATGCTGTGCAGCAAAAGGCAAGCAGACATTCCTTTCCCAGCACTGAAAAGCAGCGTTGCTTTTCTTAAATCCACCTCCAGTCTGAAAGGATCACTCTATGTCCTTCAGTCTATGTGCAGAAGCAGGCCCAGGAGAAACAGGGAAACAGGGGAGCAACTTTAAATGGCAATTAATAAAGAAATTTAGAACCAATGTGGGACCACCAGACAGCAACTTAGAAGTTCATAGTAAGGACGGGAGGAGAGCAAACAAGTCAAGTCTGCACATAAAGAGCAGTGCAAATTTTGTCAGTGGGGAACAGCCATTTTCAAATACAAAAAAAAAAAAAAAAAAAAAAAAAACAAAACAAAATGAGAAGACTCTTAAAGTGACTGCAATACAGCTGTCAAGAAGGGCGCTTTTTCTTCCTCTGCATCGATGTGTAAGCCCATGGAACAAACCAAGGCCACCTGCAAACAGCTGCAGCCAGAGGAGAGCTGAACAGGCAGAGCCCCACGGGTATCCCTGAGCCCAGTGCACCTCTGCTGCAATGCTCTGAGCTCAGGTGCCACCTCAGAGGAGCTCTGTCACCATCTCTGCAGATGGAGGAGAGAGGAATGCTTTTTTCCCCTCAGTTTTATTCATATTATTTTTAAGGCAGCTGGAACTTCAGAGCAGGGAACTCCTAATACAGGAGTAATAATACTAATAACTAATACCTCTAATTCACTACCAAGGCACTAATTTCACATCAGCTTTCTCTGCTCTGTTGTAATACAAATTAATAGGAGTAGAATATATCTAGATCAGGTAAAATTCATTTGAAACAGAGCAGCTAATGCTTTTGTCAGCAATCTCCAATCTATTCTGCTGTGCTAAATATTTTTTTTTCTAGAAAAGCTAATTACTGCAGAATACAGTCTAATAATAAATGGCTTTCTCAGATTTATAGATATTTTTAAGGTCTTTGTAAAAAAAAAAAAAGCAACAACCCAAATTTGTAAAAACAAAACAAAAACCCACAAACACCATAACATCCTTCTAGTAAGAACATGCAGAGGTGGTCAGCCAACCTGCAAATAACAAATCAAAAAGAAGCAGAAAAACAAACTCACTTTATTCATTATACTATATATACTGAATTTGTATTACTCAATTATCCCTATTCAATGTGCTGTGGTTTTTACGAACTTCTGATGTTGATTCTGGGAAAAGGTCTAATTATACAACTAAATGTCAAGATTTCCTTTTTGTGTTTTATATGCTTGATTTATACATTTATTTAAAAACATTTGGTGTGTATAGATACTACAATAAAAATAATTAAAACAAGATACGTCTTAAAGCCCACTTGTTTAAGTCCCAGAGAATCTATGTTTCCTTTCAAGAACTCCCATGCTTCTTGGACTGGTTTCAAGTTATGGGCACTTCCAAAAAAGAGAGGACAGCACGGAAAACTGAGTCTTAATTACTACAAACAACGGTTTATAATTGCTCCCCTGAGAAATTTGTGTAAGTTTAAAAAGAAAGGATATGCATTTCATAAGATTACCCCGAGGCATTACAGACACATAGCTCACGGATGGACAAACACATACATCAGAACAGGGTCCTTAATATTAAGTGTTAGTAATTTGATCCAGTCCTTTAGAGGAACACACACATGCAGCTACAATGCATAGCTTAAGCAGTATTTAAAAAAAAAAAAAAAAAGACAAAAACATAAAACATTGTACACAGTTTTTCAATCCTCAGTTTTACATGAAAGAAGACTTATTTTAAAGGGTAAAAATAAAAAAAATCAAAAACTCAAACCAACCGATCAGAAACCCCCAACCAAATGAGCTCTTGTTATCTGCAAAGCTTTACGGGCTTCTGTGCAATTTATTTGTAAAATCTATCACACCAAGCCAGTCAAGTCCAATATCAGATCCATACAGACCTGCAGCAGTCCTCCTCTCAAATCAATGTACATTTTTGGAATAGATTGCTCTGGGCCGGGATCACCGCTGTGCTTACACCACTTGGCTTCCACTGTAACCGAGCAGCAAAAAGGGCCGATCAGAGACCTGGCTCTTTCTTTGAGACTTGTTTTAAGCAGAAAATCTTTTATGTCCAGGACAAAACATGATCCATGGATTCCTGAAAAGAGAGACAGAGACTTCATCCTGCTGGTAGTTAGTCTCCCCAAATTTTCATGATTGTTGTCTGGATTTGCTTTAGGTTGAGACTGTGAATGCGCACCAGTAAGAAGTTTCTCACACAAGCAGTCCCACTACATCCGTGGAATTATTTGTGCGGACAAGCGCTCTCCGGTCCATGCAAGAGAATCACAGTTGGACAAGAAAACGTGGGACTTTTTTTTCCGCTTGCTCTTCCAGCATTATTGCATGTACTTTATGCAGTGTTGCAGTTATGGAGCAGGTATGTTTCAAGCACATTCCTTACAAAGAACTATTTGCCAAAACATTATGACTTTTTACATGTGTGAGTATTTTAAGGTTTATGAGAAGAGACATTTTTTTCATTAAACTATGACATTTTTTCAAAAGAGTGTCCTAAGAACAAGAACAGCTGCTTCACTTGATTATATTTTAACCTGATAGGAAATGCCTATTTTGAATGATTCTCTTTGCTTTAGTTCAGGTTACTTATAAAGTATTGCTTTGGTAGACTTTGGAGTGCTTAGCGGGAGAATAAAGGTAATGTTTGAATTCAAATAATTCAAAGCAATTACTGTAACTCAAAATATATAACATGTGTTTACCTAAAAACAATCTAAACTTTTCATATCATAACCATCTGCAGTTTACACATCTTTACAAAACATAAAAAAGACAATGGCAGGTTAGATTTATGATAGACCTTATGTCCTCACATTAAAGAGAAACATTTTCAGGAAAGAAACACCCAGAATTTTCACATCTCTTGTGAATTTAAATTACTGCAATCACAGTTTAATAAAACACACCATACTTACTATCTCTTTAATACTTAAATATATTTGCATGAGAAGTACTACAACTGAGGGTGGGTTAATTTTTTTCTTCTGGTGCTTATAGATGAATATTGAATACTGCCATACTTCATAATGCCCATGGCTTACTTTTCTAAAGAAACTCAATACTTACAAAAGGTGAATGATTGAAAAACACCTAAGGCTAACATACAGTTATGTCATGGGACAGTTCCATTTAATATTTTCATACCTTTGCTGGTAGAAAAGACCCCCAAAATAATTCAAAACTGTTTTGAATACATACAGTAAAACTTCTCCAATTAATCTTTGAGAATCCAGAGGAAGATTTCTGCATCCTGGCAGATATGACTCCATAATACCAAGACATATCTTATACAATGGAAGGAAATATACTGTGTTTCTTTTTTTTCTATTTCTCCAGCATCCACTAAGAATGTGGCTGACATTCCCAATAGCTGCAATGGCACTGAACTGTACTCAACTTGAGTAGGAATCACAAATGAGAAGAGTAAGTGTTGAGTTGTCTGAGGTTTAGTAAGAGTGACATGGTCTTGAGCGAACACTTGCCTCATGCCAATCAAATAAGGCTGTTGTCATGAATTGTAAAGGGGTGACACCCCAGGGTTCTTCAGGCAGGCTTCTGAGTGCATGGGCCTGGTCTTATCTGTAACAGGCGTACACGTCAGAAACTGTTCAGAGTTTTTTTTTATAGCAATCTCCAGTGGTAATCAAGAACGCAAACATCAGCACTCCATGATACCTCTCCTTTTGGTCTGAGTTTGGACTTTATTCTGCAAAACTGGCAAACATATCAGCCTCACATACAGTCTAATGCCAAGAAAAAGGAGTTTTTATGGAACTGCTATGCTCAGTCTGGTTATTTTTAGAGGCATTACAGTATTTGGAAATTCATTTTTTTTATAAAGTCTGCATGAAACTCTGGTTTTAAAGAGGAGAAATTCTCAGCAACTATTGCACAATTCTGCAATATATAGAAATGTTCTATACTTTTGCTGGAGTATATGCCAAGTTGCAGAAATAACAAAAGGGAAACAGGAATGCCAGAATACAAGTGGTTTTATTTATGTTTTCTTTCACTGGGATTACACTTGGAAGGATTATGTTTTGCAGTCTTCTGCAGTCATCTCCACAAAGTACAAAGAAAACACTATATCCAACAGCTTAACTACAAAACTGAGCATTCAGCACATAATCCTGCTGCTTCAAAATCAGCAGCGCATTTCTCAAACACTATGTAAACAACTGAGAAATGAAGACGCAACTAAGAAGAAGTTAGTAAATTCTAAACTAAAACACATTACAAACACCTCCACAGCCTGAGTTCTACAAATTTCAGGTAACGCTCACAGATCCAGTGAGAGATTTCTTTTCTCACTGGGATAAGATTGTTCTTCATAGCACTTCTACCTACTTGTACTTTGGAGAACAAAGTGAATCTTAGTATAAAATTTTCTATGCTCTTAATGGAAAAAAAAAAAAAAAAAAAAAAAAGAATCGTAGAATCACCAAGGTTGGAAAAGACCTCCAAGATCATCCAGTCCAAATGTCCAGCAACCACCGACACTTCCCCACTAAATCATGTCCCTTAGTACAACATCTAAATAGTTCTTGAACACCTCCAGGGATGGTGACTCAAGCACCACCCTGGGCAGCCCATTCCAGTGCTTGACCACTCTTTCGGAGAAGAGCATTTATTTTCCTAATAAATAAAATAAATAAATGAATGCCAAGAGCATTGAGATGATCTTGCACAAAGTAATGTCCTGATGAAGTTTAAAGAAAACAGATAAAGATTGATGTGGATGCACAAGCCCTAAAAAACAATAGCAAACAAAGAAATCTTTGGGTCTAGGGAAAGCTTCAATGGGGTACTACCAACCAGTACAGAAATCTGAGAAGGATGACATAAGAAAAGAAATAATCTCACATCCTAGGGGAAGGGAGTGAAGAAATATCAGTACGTGCTGGAAAGGAGCTTATTTTAGCATTGCTAAATGTCATCCTGAAATTCCAAGTATAGGCTCAATGACTGAAGTTGCTTTCCTAAGACTGAAACAATCATCTCAGAAAGGCAAAGATGCAAAATATTTCTCGTGCTTTTTCCCTCCCAAGCACTATTTGCAGTCAGTCCTTCCATGTGTCTCTCACAAACTTCTATTGTAGAACTGTAACTTCAGTTTAAACAGATTAAATCAAAGTCTCCATTTGAAGTGAACTTGAGATGGCATCACACAGAAGTCATATATCTTCATAAACGATTGTTGTGATATGTAGAAGTTAACTTGTTCTGTTTGGATTATTGCTCATGAACACCAACATACTTTTCAGTACGTGCAATAATTTACTTCTAGAAACAAATAGTTTCATGACTCTTAATATACTCCTCCAAGAGACTAATAAATATGAAGCACTTGCTTTAGACACTGTTTAAAGAATGCTGCAAACCCTCCATTGTCAGACCCCACCTTGACCCACAGCAGCACCTCAAGATGCTGCCATTCTAACTGAGCAAAGCACAGCTTCTGTCGGGCTTCTCTCTATCTCAGTACAGCTTACCTTAAAATGACGTATACTCAAAAGGTATATCCAAATATTTTTATACAGCTGGAAATAAGGCAGGAGGGTTTGAAAAACACCTGGCACTTGCTAGAAATCACCTTGCACAGAAATTACACATAGAGGTCATCAGAGGAGAATAATGAAGAAAATTTACTGAAAGACAACATTTGGTTTGATATTATGACAGCCTTCTTTGTCAGTCAGTAAAGACTTAATTTATGCTAATATAAAGATGTTTCATAGAATTTGAGTGCCGCAATATAAACACATTGGAGTCACCATCAGTAAGA
Source organism: Pavo muticus (assembly GCA_016647715.1). Classification (NCBI taxonomy): domain Eukaryota; kingdom Metazoa; phylum Chordata; class Aves; order Galliformes; family Phasianidae; genus Pavo; species Pavo muticus. The sequence continues at coordinate 1,185,571 of JACDJE010000117.1, read as the reverse complement.
GGCACCGTGTTAAACTGCCCTCTCTGTGTGCATCTCTTTGTATGCATGCACAGAAACCCAGAGCAGCCCGTTTAAATAGACACAGCGAATACACTGAAACAACCACGGCTTACAGTAACAATCACATAACGCTTAGGCAAAAAAGGTGTTTAGAATGAACTCTATTATTTTTCCTGGTTCACAGACAAAGGCAGAGACGATGTTTGATATTAACTACGGGCACTTTATTTTACATTTTGAATTGCTGATATTTGAATTGACTCCAAATAAAACAAGAAGAAATGCAGCAGGACTTTTTTCCTTTGTAATGCACCGCACTGCTCTTCCTTAGGTAGCTGTAAATCCTGTTTGGTTCACTGCACTGCCACCTAATACAACATAGAGCATTATTTTAATTGGAAATTTCTACATGGGAAAAGAGTTTTCAGAAAACGGAACCACACGTAATAAATAGAACAAATTGCACTGGACTATGGACAAGCAATATTTTGAAAAGCCTTTGGAAAACAGTCACAGCTTTGCCACAAATCTTATCTCTGGGAGAAAAATTGCTTGTCCCTGTTTGAGTCAGCTCAGGAGCAACATTGTGACCCAGAGTCTGATCCAGTGGTGCGGGTTCAGACCAGGAGAGGTGCACATGTGCCGTGGGGTCTGCACCAACACAGAACCATGGTATCCTCCGTGGTTGGCAGAGACAGCATCCGGCTGCTGAAGGGTGATAAGCAAGCAGCTCTCCTTAGTACCTTCTACTTTAAAGTCACACATTACAAAGGTAATGATCTGTGGTATTTGCTTTGGGACATTCATTCTTCATATTTGCATTTAGCATCTATTTTACAATTGCTGCAGATACTAAGGCAGCTATGATTACATAAACATATGTCTATTAGATATAATTATCCACATAAATTATTTTCCTCTTTAGAAAACTTGAGATACCTCACCTATTGAGTAGTTGTGCTACAGTTGCATTGCTTTGCTGATAGGTATCCTCTAAGTGGCTTCTGACCAAAAAAAAAAAAAGAGTAACAAAGCTATGAAAATAATTACAAGGGGAATACTGCAGTTAATTTAAGAAACAGCCAATTTAGTTAATCCTGGAAACAGCAGTAGCAAACAAATGGTGAGATGTAGGAAAGGACAATTTTCCAGGAGAGATTTAGTTAATAATCCACTGACCGCACTGGATTTCTCATTAGTGTCGAGCTGAATCTTATGATATAGTTCATTCTCCCCATGAGAACAGTATTTACACATTACCAATTAACTATTCTTTAGTGAAAGAGAGTTGTTCAGCGTTACATATGGACACATGTGGGCTCTGTAAAAACACGAGATGTGTAACACACGGTAAACAGAAAGTAATGATCTTAAACAGGCCAAACCCTTGAATTCGTCACTAATAAATGTCCCCCTGCATTCAGCAGTCCTGGCTGCTGGGAGCCTGTTTTCTTCAAATACTTCAAACACTAAAATCCAGGAACATTTATTATTTTAATCCATTACAGGCAGTGCTTGATTTAACTTTATTGGTTGTGGTGGTGGTGGTGGTTATAGTGGGGGTAAAGCTATGTTCTTTTACACATCATTTCAAAAGGGCTTAATTATATTTTATAGCTCAAGCCAGGAATCCTGCTTGTTTTGTGTCTAACAAGGTTCAAATGGAGTTCAGGTCAGTGATGAATCAGAAGAGAAGTCAAAGATGGTTATCTATCTGAAATGAGCTCATCTCCCTTAAAGAATAACTGGGCAGGTACATCATGTTCATTACACTACTGAATACTAAATAGCTGAAAAATCTCAATTCACTTGTTGATCTTGTAGTTTTGGATTATGCGATGTCTGGTCAGAGAGGGTGTACTAATCTAAAGGGACTTTCAGTTTCGTTCAAGGCTGCTTTTGGTATACAATAATTTTAACATATGTGTAAACCACTGTACTGTCCTATCCTATTCCAATTAAGTGGAGAAAAATGAATAATGGTGAACAATGAAAATAGTGCTCATTTCACATTTGTTAAGCCAGCTTTCAGAACTGAGAGCTACACCAACACGAGTAATACTTAGTTCTTGTCTCATAAATATTTTATCTTCAGATATAATTAGTTTTTAGAAAAGTGACTAAACATTCCTACTACTGCTTTACAGATGGGCATAGAGAGGTTATTCAATTAAAAAATGCGCCAGCACAGCCATTAAAACGAGCTCACCAGTGTGTCAGATGAAGGTGATCTTGCTGGACACTACTTTCCTGTTGCATCGGTTTTCAGACACATCAGTGCCCTGACTCAACTCATAACAGCTGCAGGAATAACACAGCTAGCACGAGGCCAAGTGTGGAAACGCACGGCCACAGTCACCTGGAGTTCCTACGGAATTGCTCCCTCTCTCTGGGTAAGAAGCTGGTGATCTCATCTCATTAAAAATACTCTTGTCACAGAAAAAGAAGAAACGTGCTGCCAGCATGCCTGCAATTTGAACAACCTCATGAACTGGCCCCTTAAGACCAAACAGTAACGACTGATTGCTGCTTTCTGTACCGCACACTGCAAAATGTCCTACAAAAAGTCCTCTGGATTGAGCTGAAGTAATGGCACGAAGTATTAAAAGTAAAAATAAAAACCTCAGCAGTCATGATCTATATTTCTTAGAGAATTCTGCAGAACTGAGTACTGTGAAAATAACCTACTGCTGCTACATAAAGCACTGGGATCCACGTAACAAAAGAAATGCCAGTCTCAAAAACATGCAAACACTTTCACAATAAAAGCAGAAGAGAATACAGAATCAATCATATATGTTCTGAATTGAATTTCAGTCGGAGTTTACCATTTGAAGATATTTCAACCGTAAATGCAGTTCCACAGCAGCGCTTCAATCAACAGCCTACAACTAATTTTCTTTTTTTTTCTTCTTCTTTTCCCCATGTGAACATGCTGGTTCCTCAGTAGCAGTTCTGAACCCTGTTACGAAGTACCAGTAGGGAATCTGACCAGGATTAATAGTGGTACTCAGTCCTGGGATTAGGTGGTGTCTTGTTTCATGGATATTAGGCCATCTGTTCTTCCCTCCTACATTATACTTCTGCAGAACTATAAACGCACCTCCACCTCAGGGACTATAGAAAGGAATTAGAATTCTTCTGCTTTTCATTATCACAAGATTCAGTAACTCATTTCATTGTCAAGATAATCCCCTTTTACTCTTTCTTTTGCGCTTGCAGGGTATGCCAAAATGACAAATAAAATCCCAGATGTTAGAGACCTGATGAGGTCTCCACCTTTTCTTGAGTGTTGGGTTTAAGCTACTTGGGACATGGTGTCAAATCTGACAGGACCCTGATGCCCACACCCAATATTCATTAAGGTTTGTTAGTGATTTGTATAACTGTCTACAAGCTGCACTTCCACCTCAATCCTCAGTGGCCATTTAAATATTTAGTTTGTCCTCTGACTTTTACTGACAAAGAATTAATTTCCTATTGTTCAAGTGTTGGAAAGAGTTTATATTTCTTTCTAAAAGTAACAAAGGTCTTCTGGGTGTTGTAAATGGCTTGTTACTGCTGCATATTATTTTAGGTAGTCATATCTAATTTAATGTTTTATTTCCCCATGGGCTAACTTGCATATCTGCAGCATCCAAAGGCTATGACAACGCCTTAGCAGAGTTTTCTCAAGAGAGCCAGTTAACCCCAGAATGAAGTCTGGTCTTTGTTCTCCACCAATTAATAGCAGCATTTATTTTTTAATATTTCAGAAAAATATCTTAAGTATGTAATTTCTTCTATGTTTAGTAAAAAATACTTGTAATTATCGTATGTTCAAATAGCGTATACTTTTTCCCTTCTTTATATGCTAATGTAAATATATCTGCATATGGGACAAAGGGCTGGGGAACTCTACGATCTTTGGATCGTACTTAATGTACACAGCTCCCTAACTTCAGGCTCTGCACAGCAAGGCTTCCCTCTGTGTCCAGACTGAGCATACTTAGGCTCCTCTGAGAGCTGCGGCTTCTTGCTGTCTGTAGAGAGTACAGTTCTCCAGTTCTCTCATTCATCTGCTCTGCTAGCAGGTAGGTAGCGCTGACTTCAACACCAAAACTAAATTAACAGGAAGTCATATGTGTAGAATCGCTTTGTTTCCTAGTATTTATCACTAGAAGTGATTTGGACTTAAACAGCATGTGACTGTCTATAGTGAGCTACAGAGCTCGAGTGAGATCCCAAGCAATTGCAAAGCTGCAACCCTCGAGAGCTGCAGCCACTTTCCAGAAGATGCCACATACCTCGGAGGAGAAAAATCACTGAACCAGGTCTAACAACAGTTTTCAAACTTCAGGTTTTCATCAGCAGTACAAACAAGCTGTCAAAAGTGAACTAAATGTTTGTTACTTGCTTGTATGAAACGGGCACAAGTTTTAACTTGTAACTTTAAGCCACAAAACCTAAAATGACTACAGTTAATTATGTTATTTTACACCGATATGACTTAAGCTCTTGCCCTTAATGGTACCAGAAAAACTTATACCTTTAGGCTTTTCTAAAGTAAAATTAATAACATTTTTGGGGGAAAGGGATTTTTTTTCCCCCAGTACACTGCATGACATTGTACAATAGTAATACTTTGCTAAAACCAAAATATTCAGGATAAGTACAGAGGAGAGCATAAGTATTCTAGCAGAAATACTTACTACATTGTTATAAGTAACTGCTGCATTAAAACATGAAAAAAGTCCAAAAAATGAAGTCCCTTGAAACACTAAAGGTTTGGGTTGTAATAACAGTGCAGCAGGATAAGTAGAAACGAAGGTGTTTCAATTTGATCCAACTGTAACATGAAGGTTCAATACTTCAATTTGTTAGAAGTGAAAGACATAATTCAACTAATTAGCCACTCTGTTTTTCAGAAAGTACAACTTTCTAACATTCATTAAAAAAATAAGAATAATAATTAAAAGAGAAGGCCTTTATCTTCTGTGAGTAAGCCACGAAATTCTAGAGGGAAAACTGACAATTAAAAAAATCCCTATATAGCACACTTTTTTCTTGATTTCAGCTGAAGAATCAAAGCATTACATGGGGTCACGCACTTTTGTTTTCCTCCTATAAGGGAGGAGAAATGTCGACGATACATTCATATGAGTTTTTTTTTCTTTCTAAATAATTCCAAGCAAATAACGTTCCTTAGAAAACAACTTCATCTCCTGCATTAAAATTCATCTGGAAAAGGGGTCGTTTACACTGTTTATAAAACACTGCCACATAAGATGTGTAAAAAACATATTTCACTAAAAATAGCTTGCGTAAGTAAGGGATTAGAGTAGTTTCTACTGCTGTAATTGTTCCTTTGTAGTTTTTTCCATGATGTTTTTGAACAGTGTTTTTAACTATGTTTATTAAAGTCAGCACATCAAAAAGGATCAAAGAGAAAGCTAGTGAGAACCAAAGAAACCCCAAGCGTATTGTGTTGTCTCACTGGGGAGTTATGCAGATTCAAGTAAACAAGTGCAAATTGTTGAGGTTTTAATGAAAATTTTCTACAATTATTGTATCTGAAGTCATTCTATATAATAACATCTGTACAGCAGATGGCCATACTGTACAAAAGGCAAGCAACGCTCCTCTTTCTTTCTGTTTTAACAGTACATCTGAGATGACTACTTTTGTCATTGTGCTTAGTTTGGTTCAGCAAATAATTCGTAAAATGCAGCTGCTGCAGATGGTCACAATAGTTATTTGACTGTAAAATCAAAGACACAGTGAAGTATTTGTGTATTAGTTTCGTTCTGTAAAAAAGTCTGACATGAAGCCCATTCAGCTCAAAAGGTGCATCTATAAAATGTTCTGTAAGAGGAAAAGTAGTGAAGAACTGACATATTTAAACGCTCCTGGCTCACAAGACACAGCTACCACACTCTTTTTTTTTTAAATTGAGTTAACTTGCAGAATTTCTTTGCAATAATAAAGCAGATCCAGTTAGTAACTGTAGCATTCTTCTAAGTAATTCAACACAAGATCATAATATTGTTTCCCCCATATAGGATAATTTAACTCGTTTCCTGCAATTATATTTTTCACTTTGGTTTCTATCAGAACTTTAATTGCAAACTGATAATTTTATATAAAAATCCAAATGATTTATTATTAAAAGATTTTGAATGGTTTCAATCAGCTTTGCCAAAGTGTATCTTTCGTACTACTTCTAACAGAACCATTTCTAACACAGCCACACCTGCATGCAAAATGTCATGCACGTGCATTTATCTTTTTGTAAAGCAAAGATACGTCAATTTTAGCTGCACAAAATGTGAAAAGAGTCTTTTGAGGTCTATTTACTGTCTGGTTATAGCTGTTCTTTATATTGAAAACCTAATTTCCATTTTCATTCATTCAGTATCAGTACTGCTGTATTTAAGACTGCATGTTAGACTACAAACATGCTGAGGATTGTGACATGAAAGATAAAGATTTGTTTCCTTGGGCTATCAGCAAAATTAAGGTAGAGAGCTTCGCAGCAGAGTGTTTCTGAGGCCTTAACGCACACGGCAAGGTAAGTCCTCCTTTTGGGAGGATGAAGAATTCCAGGGTAAGTGACACGCTCTCCTGAGTCTGCCAAATTGCTTTACAGTGCAGTGACAGAACAGGCTCGGCTTTGATATATTGAAGCTTGCTGTGGACACCATAATGTACCATGGGACGGATAATGTATAAATGATAGAGGGGAAGCGATGGAAAGAAAGATGATTATAACACACAAAGAAAACGAGAACTATTTAAAGGATATTAAAAAGACCCCTTACTCTGTTGCTGTGCTTTCTATGCCAGGATTGCGATATGATTGGAAAAGCGTGGGAATGCAGTCACCGCTCCTGCCTGCACTGCTGTTTATTTATGGTTAAATCAGGAGTTTCAGGCTCCAGCACTTTCACAGGCTTTCATGTCCTCTGAACCTTAAATTTTTCATTTTTAACTTTTAAAACAATAAAGAAGCACTGAAACTTGCTGGCCTGAGGAGAAATATTTCTGATGAAAAAGAAATAAATCACCACCTAGCTTGGCCTAGAACTCACTGCTCTCAGCTACGGGCCGTTTTATCGCTTGAGCAGCTTTGCCAAATACCAACATCTGGCTCACCTCCAGATCATGCAAATGTACCATCTTGTTAATTATACTAAAAGACTAATAAAGCAATTTATGAAGATATTCAAAATGTCTTCATTTTAAATGAGTATCTGGCATTCACATTATTGGAACAATGAAAGCAGCCATTGGGACTGGCACCTTCATTTTCTCTGTGAGCCTCTCAGCTGTGCAGAGGAAATATGTAACAATATAAAACTTTACAAGCCTGGAACAGAATAATTGTAGGACCAACTATTTACATAGTAGCATATGTCAGGACTCTGAACTATTGGGTCCTAACAAGAAAAAGTAGTTATTGAGTGAAAACTGTCAAAATGTTGTTCTTTGAAGTGTGTGCTGAATTACCAGAATCCCAGAATCCCAGTTCTTGCAACTGTTATTCCATCCAGAATTCTGTCAATAAATTATGCACTCTTGGGTGCTACCTCACCTCAAGGAGAACTCTGGTAATGGACCCTATTGTGGATTTGCTATTTTCTGCCCTGGATTCACTAGGCTAGCTAGAGGAGTTCCACTAACAAATGGGTGCTGGACCATCACTCGAGCAAATCAGCAGCACTTCTAATTATCAAAAACTCTTACCTGCAGTTTTATGGCCACCTTTAATATTCAGGCTTCCACTAAGGTTTGACAAAGAGGCTAGCAAACAAGGTTTACTTGGATGTGGGACGGTTTCCATAGAAATAACCATCTGGACGGTGTGAATGGAAATTTTCTGGAAGCACGAAAGAGCTTGCCACAAGCTTTCTTGTACTGAAACTTTCTGTGCAGCACTGGTGTGCACTGCAGGTAGCGAGCCCTTTGTACTGGAGTGTTTGGCTCCTGAAGCAGCAGCCTCATCTGGATGAGTACCAGTTGATGGAGCAGCCTCCTTCCCAGGCTTGTTGTCATTTGTGGTCATAATTTTCTTCAAAAAGTCTTTTAGTTGATCAAGTTTGACAAAACTCAGATTTGCTTTCAAAGGTTTGGATACATCCACATTGAAGTCAGCTGTAGGACAGAAGAGGAGATAGAAACATCAGAAGTTAGAGTGCAATTATTCAAGCAATGGAAAAACGTAAGCATTTAGTGGAGATATTATTCCTATTGTGGTTCACTAAAGGAACTGAATCATTGATAAAACATAACGAGGCAGTACTTTCATGAATAAATCTGAATTAAAGCATCAGTTGAAGGACTACATGCAATCATCACTATTTACAGTTCTAAAGGAAGAATCATGTCTCAATCTAAATCTTATCTTCTTGTTTCTTTCCAGGGACCACCACAACTATCTGAAAGGCAAACACTTCATTTGAGTGTGTAGGAAGGTAAATACGTAGCCCTTTTGTGTCGAAATGTAAATATACTCCACATTCTCTTGAGTTTTCCATACAGTAAAAATATTTGACTAAATTCCAAAGGCAACAGTGAACATTTTCAACGCATTTAAAATGACTGAATAACATGTATATTCTTTCCTACACAGCTTATAACTAGCTTTCTTCAATGCATTTCTATGCTGAATTGAAAAATTAAGCCAAATATAAAAGTGAGGTATTTTTTGATTTGTTTTACAGAGAAATTGAAATACATGATATTTTAAAAATATCATAAAGTCACACTTCTTCATCTCCTTAATAAAGGATTTTGCTACCTCCCAGACTGCTAAATTACTCACTGAAATTTTAGAAACCAATAACAACGTGAACACCGTTGATAACAGTTGTATTTCTCATAGATGAGACGTTGCAGTTACCAAGATTATTTCACAGATGGAAAACAGGATTTTATGAAGTTGAAATTTACTCCTGAGCTGCTGTCTGCCCCCTTATCAGTACATTATACTTTGTTACAGGAATCCAACTTTTACTTAGTTTTTAAAATGTTTCATTTCAAATTAAACTTTCACTTGGTACTGAGGCAACCACCTGGTCGGTGGGAAAAGCATGCTTTCACCTTGCTGTTTCATTCCTGCCCCCCCTTCCCTTCAAGAGCAAAAAAGGATTAAAATTCTCTTCAGATACCTAAGCTATATTAAATGTTCAGAGAAAATAATGCAACTTAGTTCGAAAGTTATACTATCAACACATAATGGAAACCCTGTTTTTTGAAGGTTTTACACAGATTAAGGGACATTTAACCAAAATTAGGACTTATTTTCAAGTTGTCCAGGATCACATTCTACCCTTAGTGCTGATGCAAACTGATAAACTTGATTCTCCCACCCTCTAGTAAATCAGAAACTTTTACCGCAAGGGTAAAGTGTTGCAGGAGCAGAGATTTGGATCTGTTCTTAAGCTTGTACTTGTAACTAAGAGTCCCAGGCACATGGCAAGGCCACGCTCTGACTCCCCAGGATATCTGTATGTGCAGTTAGAGGATTTGGCATCTGAAGAGTTTGTGAATTTTAAACTGGCACTTTTTCTACAAAGATATGATAAGCTTGCCATGAAAGATTTGTTACATCTGAATGAAAGCACAAAAATAATCTTCTTTGAAAAACATCAGTATTACTTCACAAACCAAAGCTAACTGAAATCTAAGATTGAAAATCTATTTTAATTGTAACTCCCAATTTTAATCATTACTTTTCTGAAAATGTTTTCTTTTATGTCAAAATCTTCCACACTGAGCCAAAACCCATAGTAAACACTAGCAAACACATGAGCCTAATAGAAAGGCAAGTATCAAAGCTAGGGAAACTGGACATTAGAAAGGGGAAAGATTTTTAGGCATCCAAAGCCATATGCAATCAACTTGGAAGATTTTTCTGAATATTTATGTACCGTTCTTTTTTAAAATTAAAACCAAGGGAACAGACGTTGTAACACTTGAAAATCTCTCTACCTTTCTTGGCACTAAAAAATACCCTGCCTCTGCACAAAGCACTGGTCCTCTCTTCCCTTTGAATGGGGGAAAGAGTGCTATGAAAAAAAGTACAGACACATGAGATCTTCTGATGTTCACTTATTTATGACACTCAGATGGAAAGGAGAGGAGCATTTTTAAAAATGACCCAAGTTTGAAATCTGACTCACACAAGGAGCCTCTTCAAAAAAGCCTCTTGTGAACTTACTTTTCTTTGTTAGCTAAGTAGTAGCAGGATACTGAAATAAAACATAAATTTCTGCATTGCTACATAATTAAGTACATAAGATAGCACATAAAAGGAAAGCGTCCTTCTGTCTTGGTGCGAGGGCTTTCAAATTGCACTTCTTGATTAAAGACGTGTTTTAGTGCTAATGTTTCCCTATGGTAGTGGAGCCTGAGAGACAAAAAACCCCCTAACACCTGAAAACTACTTAGACGTAAGTTGGTAGGACAGGTGTCAAGCTAATGCTGGAGAATAAAGTGACTGAGAAAGACCTGAAGAGGAGCTGAATGTGAGAGCTTCAGTTCCTTATGGGTTTTGTCAGGACATGGCAGAGAAGCCATGGGGGCTGGTGGAGCTCTGTGCTGGGATGCACCTATGTTTAATCAGAGCTGTTACTCATTTTTACAAACACAGCACTCCTCCAAAAAAGCAGTAAAAAAATTGATACCAGAACACCATAGAAATGCAAATGGCTTCCCTGCTTTCTGCTCAGAAACCACGTGTCATGCAGCAAAAACGTTGTCATGACTGATAACTTGACAAGGGTTTGTATTAAGTTATTATTTTACAGTGAATCAGCCCTGACAGAAAGTGGTGGCAGCCAGGAGCATAACTGCAGAAAATGTAACTTTGGAACCTTCGCTGCAAATATTTTAACTATCTCATAATGACATAGGTTATTTTTACAACTGGGGAAAGATTATGTAAGGAGATTCTTTGGCATTTTAAGTAAAACATTAAAAAAAATAGAAATGCAATTGTGTAATCAACATGTTTTTGGTCTTTGTCCTGTTCTACAGTTTATGCTTAGCACTTTAAAAGAAACTTTAACATTCCCTACTAAGAAACATATCTAAGTGATGGACAGCAACAGTGAACACTGATGAAATATGAAGAGCTATTTATAGCAGTTGATGAAGATGGATGTTTAGCAGTTTCTCCAGCTATTCAAAATGGGCTAAAAAGAGATGTTACAATGTAAAAGGTCACCTTCCATGCAGCTGGAAAAAAAAATCCCACAGTGTAAAATGCAGCGATAACAGTATTTTTAGATGATGTTAAACACCTTGGGAAGCACACCACACATTCCATATCAGTAGGAGAACACGGGTTCTCATAATTCAAACAGCTCTTCGAATCACCCCAAATTACATCAGAATCTGAGTAGAGCATAAAGTAGCTGAAAGCTGCCTTTAACTCCTCAGTTACATTGCTACAGTTCTCTGCCTACCAGTGACTATCTACCACAATTACAGACTGATACTTTAGATTTAAGGCATAGAAGCAAGATGGCTGTTACCTATTTCCAGCAAATAAATAATGGAATTACTGAATTTGTCAAGAGATCGTGTTCAAGTGAGTTATTTCTGATTACATTTTAATAAAGCTGAGCTAGATGATCTCAAAGTAAATTATTTATTAGAGTGTAGCATTCGAGTGTAGCATTTGAATTTTTCTTCCTTGCTTGCAATTTCTTCACTACATCTCTTTAGATTACGAAGTAAATCCATGTCTGTCAATTATTAGTTTCTAATTACCCTTCACAACTTTCTGAACAGCTACTAGGAAACAGAATGATGAAATAACTAGTGAGTTAAAAGGAGATTAGATAAATACAAATAAATTACACTTATTATATGCTCCCACCACACCAGGAGATGACTTAACAGCGAAAGGAAAAGAATCACATTGCAATAATGAAATCAGAGAGGGAATTCAGGTCCCAGAGGCGATTCTACGGAGTTTATGTTAATGTACACCTTGTGGGAGACCAAAAATCAACTGGAATAGTTTCCTGAAAACGGTTTCCAGCTATTTTCTCATTTAAAAAGTTCCAACTTCACTTGACCCATTAGTCATCATATTACTTACATTTATTATGTATTTTGAAATCTATTACAAAAAACCCAATGGATTCAATATGGCCTGTTTGAACAAAATCATAACATCTATAAAAGAAAACTTATAAGCAATGCACTGAAATTCTTGTCTGAAACAATTTCTTTCTTTGTCATTTTATTACTTATAGTTTCAGATAAAAAAAAAATCTGGGTTATGAGTATTTTACCCTTGTTCTCTGTAACATTCAGATTTGTATTGTGAAGATAAAATTTTATTCTGTGAACTTGGGATAACGATATTATTCAAAAGGACTTTTTATTTGGTGAGCTAAAGATGAATAAGCAATACAAAAATAACAGAGCTCCCAGTAAGTTGCTTTAAGTCAGTAACAGCTCTTATTGAAGTCAGCAGGCTTATTCTAATATATACCACAACCTAATGTTCACCAGGCTACTATTTCTATGACTAATAAACTACCATAGGATTCTCTTAGTCTGAAAAATCAGAAAGTAAACTTTATGAAAATTATTTATAAGCTCTATTTATAAGACTAGTATCTATTCACAGACTATGAGAGATGTTGAACTATGAGAGAGAAATAAGGCATTTCTCAAGAATTTCTGACTTCTTGTACACCTCATTCTGCAATGGATCTTTCATTTCTCATAGCTAATATGGAGAGGACCAGATCTTTCCCTCTCTGGATGGACACATTTCTCTCTGTCCTTTAACCCACAAAGGCTGTAAAACACAAAAGAATATAAAACATAGAAGAAACTATTTGCCCTATACTCAGGACAATTGAATTCCTAGTTCTAAACTGGACAGGAGCAGACATCAGGGATGAAATATTTTATCACCCATTATATCCTGTTCTCTGGGAGCCACCAATCCTGATGTAAGAAGTCTAATAGAAGAAATCTGAGGAACGTAAAGGTAGTCTTGAGTCCTGATTCTGATTTGGAGTCAGGGTGGCCCTTCAATAACAGGGAAATGGATGAATTGCAAGTATTACATTTATTTAAAAGAAAAATGGAAAAAGAGAGACTTGTAAAGAAAAGACTAGTTGTATTATTCTCAATTGTCCCTGGTTAGGCATCAAAAGAGAGACAAATTAAAAGAAATTGAAAAGCAAGAAGAATCCAGAAGAATTGGCTTTATCTTTTAATGCATCACTCCCAGTTTGGATCAAGGAAAATGAAGAAAGAAACTTGAGACAAGGCTTCAGAGGCCATCTGCAGTCCATCTTGTGTTCTGCTTCTGTGAGACAGATGCCAATTAGCCTGGAAGAAGCTGGTAGTCATTCCTCAGTACTCATATCTACTGTAGTTTTCATGCTGCAGCCCTGCAAAAGAAGCTCTCTAAGGCCAATATAGCAAACAGAAACCATCAGGGAGCTTAATAAACTCAAGCCAAGTGTTCGCCTGTGGCAGCAACTCCTGCTTCCATGACTCAGTGCACCTTTGACATTATGCAAAGGTGACATTAACAGCTCTAACCATTGCCTGGGTTTGAGATCTCAGACAAGGCTCAGAATGTTATAATATTACTATTTAAAAAAAAATTGTCACAATTAAACCAAAATAAATTGTTGTAGGTCTTAAAGACCAAAGATAATATCAATAAAGGATGGAAAGTTACTGCTTTTTAAAGGACGTTGACTGAAATGAAGTGACCATGCAACAATGAAATACATCACAGAAGCATGTCAGGGGTTGTGTCGTGAGGCCAACACATACAGTGGGCACTCGGATGCGCTACCATGAAAAGAAAACCCTAGCTAAGAGAAACATTAACACTCTCAGCAGAGAGTCAGGGAAGCTGAAGCACAGAAAGAAGAAATACATTGTTCGAGGCCATGGACCACGTTTGCAGAAAAGAATCCATAAGTACTGAATATTATCTGATTTAGCTGCTGAACAATACATTTGTATTATGATGTATGTGAAGAAAAAACAAAAGGGCAAATGTTTGAAATAAGTTTTAAAAGAATGCCAGTACACTGTAACAGCTACCAAGAAAATATTTTCAAACTTATCCATGTGGCTTTGGTGTGTAGTTTCCATTTCAGTACTTAGAAATTTAAGAAACTAAATTTTGTTGAAAATAAATGTTGCAGACACTACTGTTAGAAAGGTACTTGGGTAATTTTATGCATTATTACACTGATATTACAGACAATAGATGTGTTACAAACAAGGCAATACCTACAGGCCGGTACACCTGTTTGGAATATTTCTGCTTGCCCCCTTAATCAAATAAATATCATTTCATGGCTACAGTGTCAGTACTTTAAAAACTTGTTTGTAAAAGAGAAAAGGGAAAAAAGTCTACTAGAAAGCTCGAAAGTTTTGCAAATGACCCAGAGTTAATTAGAAAAGTCTGCACCCTGGCCAGTTCCCCTTCTCACGTGTCAGCTCTCATTAAATCAAAAAATTCTCATTTCAAAGTTAACAAACACCATGGTTAACAAAACTGTTAAACTGGGATCAAGTGGGCACATTCCTAGGTTTATATATGATGTCATGCTAAGCAGCCCACAGCTGAACTTGCAAGCAGTATGAATGATTTTTCAATATATTAAGTATCTGATCTAATGCTAATTTTCTCTCTATAGGCTAACTGTGCTGGGAACAGGTGGCCCTGCTTTCAATTACGGAGGGCTAACATGCCAGTGTGAGGCCTGGATTAGTTCACCTTCTCACAGGGAATTTGCCTCGGTTGGGAATGGATTTATTATGGCTTCACACATGGAACAGGGCTCATGTCAGCTGAGGGTAGTGATACATCATATGATTCAAATTAACCTGCTGTGGACTGCTCCGCAGGGCTGATATTGTGTATTAAAATGACGACATTTTTAAAACAGCTTGAAAGAAACCAGGATTGCTGAAGCGCAATGGTTCCAATTTGTTCCAACTAATCTATCACCTGCTGGAGATATTGTTCTAGTGGGTTTCTGGTAGCTGCTATTTTCCAGGTTTCTCCAAACCACTGACCTTACTAATGGATACAACTGTTGCCTTTGGAAAGTAGGGAAAAGCTGGAGAGAGTGGGACGTGCAGTTTGTTCGGAGCTTTCATGCCTAAGGCAAAGCCTGGTGCTCCCCACAGCACAGTGCTAGGGAGATGGGCAGGAATAGCCCCCACCCCGCTCTTATTTTACCACTGAATGGGAAATTGCTTAATTTTTACCAGACAGCTTGTTCTGTAGAAATGATTTCCAAAGGTAAAATATCAATTATTTCACATTCACCTTAGCTTCTTCCCAAGAAAATACTGGGGGAAGAAGACTCTGGCGTAAAACTTGTATTTTGCATGTGTAAGTGTTTTAAGGCACTTTGTATGAAGCTGCACTTCACAGATTTCTGAGATGCTTTCTATCCTTTACATGCAGAAAGAATACATCAAAAAGACAGCTTTTGCAGCTAAGAAAGCGCAGTTCATTGAAAAAAATCTACAGAAAGGATTAGTGGGTAAAGACAATAAATTTTAAAAAACTATTAAAACAAGATGGTTGTGTGTGTTCCCCACCTAATGACTAATGCCTAATGCTAAAGCAACAAATTGTTCACTTACATGTATTAGACAAGAATTAAAAGTACAATCCAGTAACAGACTGAATATAAAAGAGAGAAGGTCATGTAAACGGATGTAGATGGTATTTAAAAAATTCCAAATAATTAGTTTCTGTAGAAAAAGAAAGAATAGTCCTTTAATACATCATGGGGTTAGGGTTGAGGTCTGTTCCCACAGGCCTGATGATGAATGCTTATTTCTCCTAGGATCCTATTACCTTAAATCTGGAAGAAATATCATTTTTCTTTAGTTGCCAAAAATGTACAAAATAATCAACTCATGTGGCAAGAAGTGCATTAACATATCCTGTTATTCTCATTTAATTAGTGGTTTCCAAGTTTAGCTACTTGTAGTTTTTTGATCTCCAACTTAATACAGGCTGACAACCTGGTTTCCTGTGTGGTGAAAGTAGACAATTTTTCTGGGGAACACTATCTACTTATCTACTTCAACTGACAAACTATTTACAAGAAGAACTATTTTTACCTAGGACAGCAAACACTGGGAACCAGTTGCAGTTTTTTTTCCCTTTTCTTTCAACTGCTTGTATGCTAGGTTCTTGCCATCATTAAACATTGGCGTGTTTTACTGCTCTATCTGAAATACAATTTCAGCATGCCAACAAAGTATTTCTTAAGAAATATGGCACTGCAATCGAGCAGCTGAGCTCCGAATGCTTAAAAGCTAAACCAAAAGCTGCTACATCTAGACTTGTGGCTGCATAGACACAGCTTTCAAAAACATGCTCAAAAGCCTATCAGTGGCGCCTAACTGCTAGCCCCTACTAGCACATATTGCCTCCAGTGCATTTTAAAAATTTCCTCACTGGGTTTATGAAATGCACATACATAAATGAACATGAAAATACACAATCTGTCCTTAAAAAATAAGCTGATTAGTACCATTATTTGCCAAATGTTAAAAAAAAAATAAAAAATCTCTAAGCATTTTAGGCGTGAGAGGATTTGTACACCAAAAAATTGGAAGAACAAGGAGGATAAAAAGAAAATGAATCTGGCAGCAGTGACCAACATAAGCATACTTCAGTAGTGTATTTATTTAATCAATTTAGCTATTTGTGACAGGAGACGTCATAATAAAGTTTGTCCAGAGACCCTAGGAGTTTTGCGGAGGCTCCCATCCTTAACAAACAACTACAAGATTAATTACGACCTGGTGATGTAGACACCTTCTCCAGATCCATGCTTTTGCTTGGTAGGCCAAGCTTCCTCATAGTAGAAGAAGTTGTGGTTAGAGTACTTGTTCCCGCAGTAGAGTTAGCAACTTGTCTTCCAGTAGTCTGCTGAGGAGCTGTCAAGCTTTCCTAACTACTTTTCATTTGCTACTCTGATGCAATCACATGCGGAAAGTGTCTTTCACTACTAATAATGGAACAGTTCTTGGTAAAGGTTACCTTATTCCAAGAGCTGTGGCAACAAGAGAAAAAGAAAAATCTGCAGATGAATGCAGAGCTGTTTTACTACATTACACGGATAAAACACTTTATTAAAATTCAGCGTAATTGCTGTTGAGTCATGCTTTATAATAGCTCCAATTAGCAGGAAACAGATGATAAAAAGAGTGTCTTTTGGCTAAGAAGAGACCCTGGATGAAAGCTCTGAGGTTTTATTTGCTTTGCAAGAATAAATAGTCTGGATTTTATGATGCATTAATTTATGCTTTTTTTGTTTTCACTTCCCTGCTTAGCCAAATACCATGGAAGGGAGAGATTTAACACTGATTCGGGATCTAGCTGAATTATTGAGAATGGGGTATGTACTGAGACCACTCATGAATGCATAATTTGCAAGCTGGTACCAACTTCCAGACTTTCCAATTTAGCTGTCCTACTGACAGGAGTGTGGCAGGGAAACAACTTAAGGTGTATAATAAATTTAATATAAACCTGAGCCAAGCAACTAAAATGACAACCTAAAGAAAGACTGTAGAAGAAAGACAAGGGATCTGGGAATATAGGAATCTGCCAGAGATGTGGAGAGAGATGAGTAGTACACCAAAAAACTGGAAAATCAAGGAGGATAAAAGAAAACCCACCTGGCAACAGTGACCAAAAGGTTGTAGTGTCAAGAGACACTTTCCTTTTGGCTTTCCAGTGGAGCTCAGAAAACCTGATTTCCAACATTCCTCTGATCTCATCAGAGTTCTATAAAGCCCACTGACAGTAGGTGTCTCTTCCTCTCTTATGCTGGTCATAAAATCTACTATTATTATCATTAGTCCCTTAGTTCATCTGGCAGTAAAACATTCAGTAGTCCTGAAGGTTCAAAATCCCATTAATGAACCACAAAACGGATTCATGTAACAACAAAAGCACCTGACAATGCAGAGTTAAAATGTAGCCTTAAAGGAATGCTTTTAAGACATCACAGAAAATGAGAAAAGTGGCAATGATGAGGTTGTTCATGAACTTTTTCATTGAGATTTTTGCCTGTATGCATACAAAAAATAGATTTTCACATTACTTAATGACAGTATTCATAATCACCTGGTAAATATGAATCATCTCTCACTCTCTGGATGTTCAGTTTGATATCTTGGGGTCTGATATGCAGAAGTGATTACTATTCCACCCAAAGACAATATGAACTATAGTTCCAAGACCTAAATTCCTGTATTTTTTAGGTATCTTGGAAAAACAAAATTCTCCATTTTAAATTGGTATTTACTTTAGTTGCATACTTTAGTATGCAATGAAAAAAACTTGAATTTCCCCACTCCTCAGTTACCTTCGGTAAAATGGTGAGGGCATACTGCTCCGTCACTCATAGGAGAGCTGTGCAGGTAAATAAATATTTCTGTAGCACTCAGATCCTAAAGCAGTAAGCAACAGTGGTAATCCTGATGCAGAGTTAAATTCAAATAGTGGTAGACTGTATGAGCATAGTCTGAATGAATAGAAAAACACTTTGCTTAAGGGTTGTTCACTAAATTACTCATAAAAGCTCGTTGTGAGGGCTGAGTAAACTGAGGATATTTAGAAAAAAAGTTACACAATTCAGTAAATAATAGTAAGTATGAACAAAAGAGGTTAATTATGATGGTACTGGTAAATGTAAGTATATTTTCTAACATTTAATATAACCTTAATCGTATTCTATATAGGAATGTAGTTATAAATATAATTCACAAAGTAGCTAGTGCATAAAATACTTGAATTTGCAGGAGTTCATGATTCCTCAGGAGTGAGACTTCATGTTAGGGCTTCTAAAGTAAATTATAATAAACTGTAATACTACACCGATTATATCCTGTATTAAATAAACAAAATGTAATTTTTTTTTTTTCAGCTTTACAGTGTTAACATTGTAGATGATATGAATTTGTAATGCCAGGTATCCAGATTCCAAAGAATAGCCAAGAGGAGGCAGATCTTAAAAATCTCCAGAAACAATTTAAAAGTCAGCTTTTATAAACACGCTTCAATAAATTTTAAAATCTCAGTTTTTCTAGGGCTGGAAGCAGGTTGCTTTCATTTAATTGGAGATTTGCCAAACTCAGGCTTCTAGGGAAGTAAAATTTCTGCAGTTACCTTGAAAAGAAAATAATCAGGCCTTAAATCTACAACTGGCCCAGGACTGACCATTCCTCAACTTTAGCTTCAGGGTGATTGCTGATGGAAAATTTCTTATTCATCAACAAGGACTACAACATTTTTCTGATCTAATCTTTGTCTACATGTGCATATCTATAAAGGGATTATATTAGAAAATAGAGATTAAAGTGCAATGCTTACCTGGCCCGTTAAGGAAGTCTTTAATTTGTACTGTGATAAGAGAAGGTGGAATACCACTTTTAGCATCAACCTCTCCTGCTACTGTCTGCAACCAAATCTTGCAATAATCCAGAGCTTCCGGTAGAGTCTTTCCAGGATCTACAGGTGACAATGATCATACTCATTAATGACATTCCAGGAATACGACACATAACAAAATGCTACATACAAAATTAAGTAAAACTAAAAAGTTTAAACTGTATATACAGTAGATAAAATACCTAATACTATAATACAAAGTATTTGTGCCTACAGATAGCTAGTGCATGTGTATAACAATGCGTCCATACATATGCAAGAAAGCAAATTCAGTATCACACAAAATGTAGAAAATCTGAAAAAACAAAGAGTAAAAGATATCACTCATCCCAAGACATCTTTTAATAATACTCAGTTTTAGCTTTTGTTAGCAGTAGTACTTAAAAGAGAACTGATAATCAAAAATCACTATTTCTAGATTGTATTATAATTATCTCAAAGAGAATACAGTAACAGAAAGACAAATTATAAAGGTCACAAGACCAAAATGCTACTAGATCTCTAGGACAGAGCACAATAACAAAGCAGTTATATCATTCTCTTCCAAGATTCACTGACACAGTATGTTTAGCTTTTAAAATCAGCAGCTATTCCTGTATACCACCTTGAATGGAAGTCCTACGATCAGCCTATGTCGCAAAAGTACATGAAAATTAATTTCCTCCAAATACTATTCCTTTACTTTCTGCATATCACATATGGCAAAAACAGTGCTGTAGGTAGCCTTTTTATCTTTAGCAACTCATGACCTTTGTTAGTATAGTCTTGAATTCTGACACTACGTATTCTAAATACTCAAGTACTCTTTAGTTTCAAGACTGCTACTTAAATTGTCAAATGTCTCTCCCACTCATAACGATTTAAGGGGAATCTTGCTGAAAATTCATCTCTCCAATTTTCAGACAACTAAAAATTGTTAGAATTGTTTTATTTAACTGAGTTTTACCAAATGCATTCCTTTTAAGAACAGCATTTACATACCCACTACTAGAGTCAACATATGGTATGGTGGTATCACAGTCATATGTGGACTGGGTATATAGTCAGCTTTGGAATTTGTATTTCTTGACCTTATCATGTGATTCATATAAAACTTGGCACATATGAACCCTTATGTGATTTCAAAGAGCCTACTGAAACCAATTGATCATGACTTTAGATCTATATGGAAAAGATCAAAAGTTAGCACATTCTTCTGTTTTTATTTGATCAATTTTCAGGCAATGACTTTACAGAAGTATTTGTACTGCATGGCATATACATTACAGCCTTTCCCTTCCCTCTATTCCCACTATACATTTATGAAGTCAGCTCTCAACAGTTATTTAAGAGCTGTCACAGCATACAACAGAATTGTATATTTTCCATCTGAATTTCTACATTTTTATGGTTCTTAGTCCTTTTCTTTAATTACACTAACCAGAATGGTAAGGCACACTCTCTTTTCTCTAGTAACTGCTTTAGGGAATATCTTTTTTCCTGTCTAGTGTTTGCCTAGAATACTGAAAATAGTAATAAAAGAAATCTTTACCACCGAAGTACACTTTTAAAATATTTTTCCTGACATATGTTGTAAAGCACTGCAAAAATTACATTGTGAAATGCCCATCAATCACTAAATCACTTTAATTGTTCCTTCAGAAACATTTGTATAAACATTTAGGTGTACTAATGCAGGGGAAAATATTAAAATACACCATTTCTTTCTCTTATTTATAAAGATATTGTGCCATAATTCTTATAGCAACCTGGATCAACCATTGACTTTTACGAAATTCCAGCATATTTAGTCAAACATTGCTTTTACTGTATACACTTACAAGTATTCCTATTATCCTAAGGTATGTTACAAAATAGCTAATAATCACTTCACAGTTCTAGCTGTTTAAAGATGAAAATATTTCTAATGAAAAGAACTTACATAGCAGAAAATCCTTGCGTGACATAATACATTAGCTATACAAACACAACCCTCAGGGTGCTGGGAATTGCATCAAGTAAGCAGACAGTGAAAAAATAAAGGAGCCTTGGGACTCTCCAAAGATTACTTTGCTCTGTCATGTCCCAAGGAGCGCAGCACTATCACCTCTTCCGTACCTGAGGTACTTCAGGCCTGGGGCATATAAATAGTCAAAATAGACCCACAGAACTTACACAACACAAAGACACCTCAACATGCAGACTTAGCCCATATTCAGTTTTGCTTAGTTCAAGTGGAACCATCTTATGCTGACACTGAGATAATTATGGAAGCAGAATAATTGCATGGTTGGACTATATGATCTTAGCGGTCTCCTTCCAACCCTAATGATTCTACAGATCTATGGTTTGGCATCTGAGCCAATGACCCTGAGAGGCCAGTCAAAAAGCTGGTTTGAGTGTTTCCAAAGCCATGACGTGGTCAATTTGTACCTGGGTCCAGACTTTACTACACATCCAGGTATATCAGAAATGAATCAATAAATACGTTTTTATAGCATGAGGAGAAAGCTAAATTCCAGAGGTTTTGAAATCAATTATGCAAGTGCTTATCTCAGAAACATGAAGGGAGTTACGAAGATGAGCTACCTCATCTGGGCAGGAAAATTCATTTAAGCTGGAGATCAAAAGAGTAAAATATATGTACATTGGTTATAAAAGATCTTCTAAGAAAACAGCATATAATATTTCACAGGATTAAGGATCAGGAAAAGAATAAAACAATATAAATAAATAAATTCCCATGCCACAGAGGAATTGCCAGAAAAGCAACAGAGTGAAAAAAAAAGAAGAAAATTTAGGCTGAAAAGTAAGGCATTCCTTTTCTGAGAGAAAAGGGACTCTTCTCCCTCAAGGAAATGATGGAAATGTTCAAAATGTTTAAAAATACACTTGACAGAACACTATGAAATATACAATAGGGAACAATTATGCATCAGCAGGGAACTGGTCTGAATAATGTATTATAATAGGTCATTTCCATTTCCATTTTCT
Source organism: Pavo muticus (assembly GCA_016647715.1). NCBI lineage: Eukaryota > Metazoa > Chordata > Aves > Galliformes > Phasianidae > Pavo > Pavo muticus. The sequence goes on along the minus strand of JACDJE010000117.1, from coordinate 1,163,127 downwards.
ATGATTCTCCCAAAAATCAACACTTAAATTTGCAGTTATTTGTATGAAGAAAATGCTGGAGAAAACCCAAGGGATGCATATATAAGCAAAAGGAGAGGCTAGAATTACTCCACAGCAAGCCAAGGGAGAGAAAAGAAAGGCTTGAAAAGTGAAGAGTGGTGAAGACGGCCAGAAATTCTATCCTCCGGGCGATGTGAAAAATTTGTCTGTGGCAGCAAAAGAAAAATGGTGAGACAACTATCACAGATTGACAACCAAGTCTGCAATTTAAAATCTGTAAGACCGAGAAGCTGTGAGGCCTTGAATACTTCCACATTGTTTTCCTTTTTTTTTTTTTTTTATTAGAATGAACAAAATATCTCTGGTTATTTTTGAATCCACCAAACATTCCAACCACTTTTAGTCCTGTTAAGTTCCAGATCTCACCTCTGAAATTAACAGTTTATGAAGTACCTAAACTTGCTTTGAATTTACAACTTTTGATACTTCCTCCTCATGTTAGTAGCAGACAACAAAACCCAAACTTCTGAAGAGATGGGAGATCAAGGAGGAAAGGAGGGAGACAGGAGAAATTTCAGATCTTGAAGATTTTCACGTTACCAAATGTGGTTCTTGGCTGCCAGGACATCACAGAGGGAAAGCCCGGGGCAGACCTTAGCTGGGCCTCAGCAATTCCCAGCAGGGGACCAGGCTACTGAGCTGTGTGCCGGATGGCTACTTGGCCCCTCCAGCTGGAACCTCACCCAGGCCAAAGGAGGTCTGCAATGGGTTTTTATTTCAATGGATGAATCATAGTTTGGTCTGCAGTCAATTTTGCAAGCCAGTATGATGCTGCAATCTCCTCTGTATTTCCAACTACAAACTGGTATGCTTGGTTTTATTTTTAAAATGGTTTCCATTGGAATTTAGAAAACATAATGGGAAAACATTTCTGTTAGCATACTCACAAATGCTGTGTCAGGGAATTAAAAAATGAGCATTTACAGTACTACAAGGAATGCACGCTCCCAACCCAGCTCATCTATACTGCTGAGGGCTGCACACCCATACAGTCATGGATGCAAATGTACTGGTCACTAAATATACTCAGAGGGGAACAGGTGACATTCCAGCAGAACTCCCTCAGTGCTGGGCTAGGGAACAGCCTTAAATCCTCGTCTGCCTTGTAGGAAGCACAAGCTGACAGAGAGGCAGTGAATCAGACTTCCTGCCAGATCCAGCCTGCGCTTCTCTCCATTCAGCCTGAGCTTTCCATCAGATCAGAGGTTACATGTGGTCTTAGCTACTGCATCTGCTCTTCATGGACCCCCTGCCATCAAAGGCGTGGGTGCTAAAAAAAGAAAAAATTTAAAAAGGAATATTTTTGGATGGCCTCACAATGGCTATTTCTTTGCAAATGCTTTACTGGAGGAAGTTGAAGAAATTCCATGCATAACACATTATTTGAAAATTTCCCTCCTTTAAAATGAGTAAGAAGCACAATCTCCTCTTTGAAAATAAACAAACAAACAAATAGAAAAAAGATTTTTCAAGAATGCCCAGAGCACAATGCTCAGGAAATGAGGCAATTTTGTATCTGGATTACATTACCTGAAACAAAGCAAATAAAAGTTTAAGAAAATATTTGTAAAAGCAGCTTATGAGGTTACATTAAAAACAATTGCACCCATTTTTATTTAAGTGGAAATGGCCAACTCTCTGTAAGCAAAAACTAACAGTTAGCAGATGCCATTTTTTTTAAACGTAGGATGAGCAATGAATAAAAAATGTTGTTTTATAGCATCTTTTAGGCTACTTCTATAGGATCTTAGAAGACATCTCAGGGAACAACTGGTCATTTCAGTAACATTTATTAAGGGTTTACTATTTATCCCATTAATTTATTTACTCTGATTTGAAGTTCCTATACCAGGCACTAAGTAATATAATTGCAATCAAGCTGTGCAAGTACAGAAATAATTTAAAACACAAACGAAGCAGCTTAGCACATCTGTACTAAAACTGAAGTAACATTATAATAACCTAATAAGTTTTCTCCTCCTACAAACTGCCTTGCAAGTGGACATGGTTTGAGGGAAATACTGAGGAAATTGAAAGCACAGCCACTAGTCTTTAGCTCCAAGGCAGGCAAACTCTCCCAAATTCAGACACTGGCCTTCTGGAAATGTGTTACTGTTAACTGCTAATTGACACTCTAACAGTACTTAACTTTCAAATATTCTACTTCCTCCTGTTTTCTTAATACGTTCTTATTTCTTCCATCTTTCAGAACATGCAAAAAAATCACCACAGCTAGCAAACAGAGGAGCCAAGCTCTTTGGATGCGGCTCAGTGTTATAGCAACTGCGCAATACTCCCTCACACCTAAGAGTGACAATAATGTAAAAGTCCTCAAGTTTAAGCTTTATTAACTTGAATTCTTCCTAAAACAAGAACAAAACTCTTATCCCAAGTAAAACTTATGTGGCTTCGTAACAGTATTAAAAACTTAATTTCTGCACCTGTTCAATGTAGTAAATTATCAAAAATTCATTTTGTCACTAGCCCACGATTAACAATTATTCTCTACAGAATTCATGCTGGTGCAGTTTCACAGGATAATTTCCCTATTTTATTCAGAAACTCATAAGATAGACGTTCATAAAATAGCTGTAAGGAACATATTCTCTGTTGACTTACAGGTGAACAATGAATTTTTTAAAAGTACACTAATGTGAAGGATAAGAACCATAACAAGGTCTAAACTGTGATCAGCTTATCTTTACCCCAACTTTTCCTTTGGAGCCATCAAAAAGTAACACCTTCCCTATTTCACAATACTATCCTGTATGAGGATTGCTCTGAAAGTAAGTGCTCCTACTTGTTATGTTGTCCCATGCTGTCAGAAGCAGATGTTGGTATGGCAGTAGAGGCGGAACTTTCCCACCAATATTATGTTACGTGTTGTTGCCGTGTGACAGATGGCAGCAGAGGGGCAGTCTGACAAAATGGCATCTGACATGGAAGTGTGTATGGAGCAAAGGTGTGTCACTGAATTCCTCCATGCAGAAAAATGGCACCCATTGACATTCACTGATGCTTGATGAATGTTTATGGAGACCAACAGTGGACCTGAGCACAGGGAGGTGGCGGGTGGTGCATTTCAGCAGCAGTGATAGCGAGTCACCTCTCTAGGTAACTCTCTTTAAGAGCATGGAATGCAGGCTCTTCATTGCTGGCAAAAATGCACAGCTAGTGGTGGTGACTATGTTGAAAAATCATGTTTTGTAGCTGAGAACTTGCTCTATCAAGTAGTGTTATTGTGCTCTTTGTATCTGTTGTAGTTCCTGTGGAAATAAATATTTTCGGAGCAACCTACATATTTGTTTCTGCCATGCAAGATCTGAGATAATTGTTTTAGAAATGTAGATTTTTTTTTTTCCTAAAAAGCCTGAGAAATTATAGCACAGTATTTCCTAAGACCTGAATCCAGTGCAGATGAACTAAAATGTTCTTATGCAGCATATATGGTGTTTACGTATGCAGAGAATACGATCTGAAATGTGTTAGTATAAGTAATGAGAAACCACCCCCACTGAATTACCAATAAAACTTTGTAACAAATAACATCCATTTTTCCTTCAACCCAGAGTCATGTTAATTTATAAAATATACTTCATTGCATTGCATTGCACATCAGGATGATGTATCTCTTTCAGATACAAGTCAGCAAATAGTCACAATGCCATGAAAAACTGGAGTAATTGATGAAATTTACTACAACTTCAAAAACGCAGTGAAAGGCTCCTGATGTTGCACTGTATGCTATGCAATATATATGGTACTTCAGGGTACATACACACACCCTTATATAAAGATATAGCTAATTGCCATTTTCCCTCTCATATGAATGCTAGAAATTAAAAATAGAAAATTCCAAAAATTCATGTTACAACAATGGAATGACAACATTAAATCCTGAATGATGCAACCACAAACACAGCAGGTCTTCCTAAACCAGAGACAATAAAAACTTTATACTACCTGTTCAGTTGTGTTTAAGTGTGGATTAGTTTTATTCACTTATTAATAAATTTAGGATGGTGTTTTTAGGCACTGGATCTTTGGCATCCACCTTTTCAAACTCTTTTGAAAAAAGCCATAAAAAAGCTTTGGCAGAAAGCACAGGATTCTGTGTGGTACATGAGTAAGATATTTATTACTGCCCACAAAAGCAGCAGGATGAGAACAGAACTTCTGCCTCCGCATAATGCCGACTCCCACCTCCACACGATTTTTGTCTGCCTGACAGACAAAAAGCTAAAGAAAAGAGTAAGAACCCTGCAGGGCTAATTGCTGGCTGTCCAGGAAAACCTCTTCAGGTCTAGTTGGTAAGTCAGGTACTTCTCTAATGCTTTTCTTTAAATTTTGTCAGTATATTTATATGGGCAAATATTGCGATACTCAGCCATAAGAAATGCTTTTTATGAAATCTCCTTGGTTTACAACTTTTCTGTCCTTAGAATAAAACAAGGAGTTAGAGTAATGTGACAATCCCTATGACAATCCAGTGCTGAGAAAGTAATACTGAGGAGCAGGAAGAGCTGGCTGCTAAAAGGTCAGATCTTAATTAATTTCAAATGTTTTACACACTTAACATGATTCAGCTACGCTGTATAATCCTTAAAACACAACTATTTACTGATTAATTTGTAAAGATGTCCTAGAAGTCTGTCAGTTGTTCTCCCTTCTGCCACTCCAATAATGTGGAGTGCCACTTCTTTGACATTTATAGCTAGGAATGACTGTTCAATGACCTTACCTGTACACTTGTAGTCTGAGGCTACTCCCTTAAGCCCAGCATCAAACACCGACACTTCTATCTTCTGCTTTCTGTGGTGGCAGCTGAGGAGCACAGAGGGCTGTGATACAACCAGGTAGAGAAATGGCTGCAGCTCTCTGTCACCCGTGCCCCTGCGACCAGGTTGCCGAACAATAGTTATACCAAGGGCTTGTCGAGCAGAGGACCTTGTGGAAGCATGCAAGGTTTCCAGTGACAGAAGACCTGTTTTTCTTCCAGAAGACAGAGGGACATTGCTGTTCAAAAGGTCATCTGCTGTGACGGATGAAATGGACGGCTGACTGGGTCTCTTGGTGTCATGGCTGCTACCTGAGCCTGCTTCTGGAAGGTTCAAGGAGCTTTTGCTTATTTTCTCACCATCTTTCTGATCTTGTGGTGATTTCAATTTAGATAAAGCAGTGCATGAGTAAGTCATCAAGGAGATCCGACTTGCAGTAACAAAAATGTCAAAAGGAATGAAATTGAGGTTCTTCACAATGGACGACTGGCGGGAGGGCCGGGCAATGCGGTGCTGGCTGGTGCCACTATGCTGCTCAATCTGAACGATTCTGATCTTAACGCTGTCACTGCCAATTCCACTGTCCTGCGCCCCACTGTACCGGGAAGAAGTCTCAACCGTTCCTCCATCAGACACATCCATTTTTTTTTGCTCTTGTTTGGAAACCTTCAAACGAAAATAGTATATTAGCTTATGATATCCATATCCCAACTGTTTCCATTTCAGTGGCAGCAAACAATCACTATATAAACATGATGTCAAAAAAGAGAATTATAAAAAATATCTGCCAAGTTAACTTAAACACAGTAATCGCTCAAGAAAACACAGCAGTTGTCTGTTCCAATGAAATGATGACTCACAACGGATGAAGTGCCAAAAGAATATGTGAAGGAAAAATAATAGGAATAATGATTTCTTGGTTTAAACTTCATTCTTCAAAAAAAACTCATTTGTTATACTCTAAAGATTCTAGAAGAAATTTGTGGCTTAATATGGAACCATGTCTCGGTAAAAGAATACACTGTAAACAAAAAGCCTCGTCATAATTATTTTCTAGTTTTGAGTACTAATTTTTCTGTGATTGTAAGATACAGAATGCAACATAAATCTAATACAAAATCACAAAATGACAAAACGGAAATTGTAAGCTGAAAAGTGTAAATATTATGTTGTAGAAAGAATATTTTTCTTAGAGAAATGGAAATGACAGCTGCCTTATATAAAATTCCAAAGTTGAAGTATCTATAGACTGCCCCTGTGACAGAGTGTGATTCTTAGCTTACCAGGGCCCACCCAGCGTACATGATCTCATCTGTGACATCCACAGGGTTTCAGATGAGAAATCATTGCATACTGACGTATTTCAAAAAGAAAACATACATCACTGAAGAGACAGTAAAAAGAACTTCTGTTGTAGGAAATACTACAGTGAAACAAAACAAATCTGCAGGGTTTACTATCCAGGGAGAGGGTAGTATAGCAAGACAGAGAGACCCAAGACAAGGAGGTGCTTCAAGTTACAAACACTTTACTTCAAATACTGCTGCTGAAATAAACAGAAATCCTACAGAGAACTTGAGGACAAGGTAGGAAGTCTATACGCAAAACTATCTGGAAAAAAAAGCTCTGCATAAATTCAATAATAGTAATAACAACAATGATGTAAAGCCAACTCCTGTGATTCATACGGAGTTTGCAGTTGCGTATCAACCATCATAGCTTGCGCAGCATAACAAGCACTTCCATCTGTGCTGCCCAGAAGAAACATTTCTGCTCCATTTAGTACAAGTTAACATAAGAAATGCTCTAATCAATCAGATTCACGACCCATCCAACCCAGTACACTGTTTTTGACAGCAAGAGGAGGACACAATACTGGGAGAGACTGCGGACCCTGGTACTTCCTGCAATTTGCTCCCTCTGTAGAAATTAGGTGGTTGGAGGCGTTAAAGAGAAGCTGCTTTTTTTAAAGGTTTCTTTATATTGTTCTTTCTGAAACAAAGGGAAAAAACCCTCCCCCTCTTTCTTTAAAGGCATGGCCATATTGGAGAAAAGCATTACAGAAGAAATCCTAAAACAGAACCTTTAACTAGCTGAGATTTTCTTTGAAAAGGTTTTTGCCAGCTCTGGTTACAATCTTTTCAGATTCACTCATGTACATATTTTTCAAATAACCAATAAACTTCCTTGTGGCTGATTTGTATGACAGACTCATATCACTGGCTTGTAAAAGTGGTATCACTTTTAATGCAGCCTCTGTAAAAATATCTAGAGACCATTCTAACGAATTACTTACATTATAAGCAAAGAAACCATGACTCCTCCTGATAAGCTAGCAAAGTTATACTGTTTACGTCTCGGCCCCCTCTGGTCTGGTAAACTATAAAGTGTTTTGCCCATATCCTGTACTGATGGTACTTCCTAAATGACATAGATGGTTTCATCGCTCATGCATTCATTGCCAGCAAAAGACAGAAGGGATGGAGCTATGGAATGATGTTGCTATATCATTCCATGGAAATACTGACTGAAAAGAAGTAGAAGGCATGTGCTACTACACCCAGCACTTAATCGATGCATAGCCTTCAATTCAGAACGATAAAAAATCTTCTCAGAATGCAGAGTTCTGCTGAGAATTGCTTCCTGTTTTCTGCATCCATTTTCTCTCTTCTTTAGCTCAAATGTATTTGACTAAAAACTTAGTTCTTTTTTTCTGTGTTGTTTTATAATCAGTATGTATTAAATACGCTCACCTGTGTGAAGCACCTCAAGGAAGGTAGAAAAGCAGCTCTGCCTCCATCTCCATTCAGATCTTAGCATCTCTGCTAAGACTACTGCAAGTGTGTTAATTGGTCCCAACTGCTGTGTTTCCTGCTATGTGGACACTCAACTAAAAGAATTACTGAGGCCCCTGAGTCAATTCATGCAGGTCACTGAACAGCAGTCAGACGGCAACTTCTGCTCAGTATTAAGCAGCTTGAGACATGAACCACCGCCCAAAATGCAAAAAGCACCACATACTATTGCAATTTTCCATGCCACCCAGTTCCACAATTAAACTTTGACTTATTTATTCACTTACCATATATATTACAGAGGTTGGAACAAGTGAGGAAAGATTTGCAAGACAGCCTTTAATAACGTTACTGTTTACACAATAAAGGTGCAGAAGTACCACTGGAACTTTTTGCATCTATTTCTGCTCAGTAAGCATTGAGTCCTCTTCCAAGTCGCACAGTTAGCCGAAAAATATGCCCGGTAATAAACCTGGGCATCATTTAGCTATTCCTCTAATGGGATAGCAGATGAGAGGGAAGGACCCTCAGGATAACTCCTCCAAAAAGATTTTTGCTTTATTATAGAATAAATGGGCCAATACTTTAAAGATGTCAGGAACAGCAATATCGGCTCACTGCTAGCAAATGCAATGGTAACATTTATCATTGGGCTGTATTATATCAATTCTCTTACTCTTTACATAACCCATTTAAAATGAACAATAAAAGTTTTCTTTAATTAGCTACTGGTGTGCATTAACATGATTATGATTAAACCATAAAAACCAACTGTACATTACTCTGGTCCCCATTCCCATGTGTTTTAAATTATTTTAGTTGAAAATGTACTTTGAGTCCCTTTTAAAAGTTCGACCTTCTGCTTTCAGAGAATTAAATGCATATTACTGTAGTGGAGAAGATAATGTTTCAGACCTCCAGGCATATATTAAACACACTGGCAGCACATTAGACAAAATGCTTTACTTATTAGATACTTCCTATTCTAAACAGTGTCATCAAAGGCTAAAAACAAAATCCATATAAAAGCTGCACAATGCTTCCACACAGAACCTGTGCCAAAATCCCTGTACTTTCCAACTAATGAGGAAAGGATGTGTACTCTTAACATATGAATGTAAGATTTTCCAAGCATTCACTTTAGGAAACAGGACTATTGATTCCACATGGCTTATGTTAAATGAAACTGTATTGGTAAAATAACCTTTAAGATATTTGGCATGATAACTGTAATTAAACAGTATTCAAAGGAGTAAAACAAAAGGGAATTTGGTTCCACAATGGCTAATTAAAATAAAATGAAAAAACACAGCATGTCATCTATCAAGATAAATTGTTATTGTTTAAGAACTATTTAAATACTGTTAAAATATACTTTTAGATAAAATCTGAAAGGACTGGAAAAATATTTGTGGCTTAAAAATGGATAGTTTGGCGAAGAAAAAAGTATAGGATGCTGAAATTTTATGCTGAGATAATAGCTTTAAAGCTTTGAGCATAACCAGATGGTACTTAAATCAGAGGAATTCTACAGTTTCACTGTCAGAACGAGTTGCAATATGGAAAGGTTTTCAATAGCTAGAAAAAACATGTCAAGATATAGTTTACTTAGATCACTTCGGTGCATTTTCTCGTCTTTTCACAGTTATATATCCTATCAATACTAGACACCATAGGAAAGGTGTTGAAAGCTACATGAGTAGCTAGGGAACAACGGCTAATTCTTCCTTTTCATGTGTTGAGATAGGTAACTTTTCTAGCTTAACCCCTTGAGTTCAATAGGGCATATGACATATCTATCTAGTGAAAGGGCATGGAAATAGCACGTCCTGCAGAGTACGCACTGAGAAGTACACCATAAAATCAAGGGTAAATAAATAGATTTGCTTTACAGAATTGGCAAGCACTCCCACCTGAGGTCAGTGCAACCGTAGCCAGGTAACTCTTATTTATTTTCTATTTCCAATAAAAGTTTTCAGATGGTAGAGACTTATCTTCAAAGTTTTCACTTCATAAAGAGAGGCAATAAAACTATCAAGGTAAACACACAAATAGACTTTAGACTATCAAAATGTTTTCCGAATCAGAGAATGGTGTTGTACAACTGACAACGTTTTTCATTACATCTTCACTTTCTTAGTCTCTCAAGAGTTTTCAACAATAATAAATGTAAACATGTGCAAAGTTTCACTATAAACCTTTCTATCGGTTTTATTTTCTTTTACTGGTACTTTACAGACTAATTCTCTAATTAATAGATCCACTGTAAGCAATATAATCTTTGGAAGTGCAACTGCTCAAGATCAAAAACATCTACATCTGCATAATTTTTCCAGCTTCTCAGATTAATTATGGTTGTATAATGGCTCTATTGAAGTAAAATTTCCAGCCTCCAGCATAGCCATTCCTTAACTCTGATCAAAAAACCTTCAGCCAATCATGAGATCATTCTTCACATTGCATAAATTATGGAAAGAGTCACAAGTGTGAAACCACAGAATCAAAGTGCCAATCACATCTGGTACATCACTGTGACATGTGACCTAGTTCTATTTCTCTTGCTAAAGTAGTAGTATTTTCATGGAAATAAAAGCTGCTTGCCACAGAAACTGAACTACAGAAAAGGAATGTCTTTCATTTCTTTTCCCCCTGTTGCGCTTAAACTGGAATCACGAAGAAAACATTTCGTATTTTCTTTCTGGATTTATTCTAGATACTTAATCTATTTCATCAAAGATTCTCTGTCTTTGATGCACCATTGTTCTCTAAAGATTTTTTTTTTTTGTAAAGTTGTTTACTACGTTGTTCTACAAAACAGTTTTATTTTGATTTGTATATAAGTTATATGAATGACTAAAATTCTGGTAGTTATTTTTTACACTGACACATTAATCTCACACAGAAAATATAATGAAACACACACACAAACATTTTAGAGTACTAAATGACTTCTTCCAGTCTAAAACAATTACCCTTAAGTTTTAAATTAAAACTTCAGTCCTGCAGCTTACTATAGACAACTTGTTGTACTGATGTAACAATGCAGAAAGAGTTCTATATCCAAAACTTCCTACAAAAAGGGAACTATCAAGTAAAACTGAGGAAACAAAAATAACAAATTTCTGAAACAGCTTATTTCATATAAAAGTCAAATGTATTTTTTCACTAACAGATTTTCTTTTTAATCAGAATTTGCTGTAAAGTTACATGATCATGGTGCATATAGTCTCACAGACCTACAGGATTCAATTTAAGCTTCCACAACACTGCAGGAATTATGTGAGAGATGTGATGGAGAGGAGCAGTACAAACTCAGCTTTTTTTCTGTAATGTTCTTCCAGCTCCTCAAATCTGGGTTAAGAGGCCACAATCTATTAAACATTGATCCAAATATGCATAAATCAAAGCCATGCTAAATGTTCCAATTGTAACATGGTTATATGCAAATGCTAAATCCTAACTCCAGCAGAATTATTGTTTTTTAAGCTTAATATAAACAGTATGTTTATTATGCTATACTACTAAAGGCCAGTAAGGCTCTATGTTCTTTTTCTGCTTTTTTCTTTTCTTTTTAAAGGATGTATTTACAAGTTGAAAGAAAAACAGGTTGAAATCTGGCAGAATTCCTTGTCTAACAGCAATTGTTCCATAATATTTTTTTTGAAACGTATTAGCTTGTTGTGCTACTTTTTCAAATTTAATTTCAGATATTTTAAATATACATCTTTTTTTTTTTTTAACATTAAAAAGCATCTGCATTAAAATAAATATACATTTTTACTTCAAACACGATGAGGATTTGTTCATTTTAGCACATTCTTTTTCAGGTTAGGGCCAAGAAACATTCTTTTCCCATGAGAGAATTGCTTGTATACTTCACTTGGACCTGCTGAAAAATATTTCATCTTGATTTTGCATGATATTCTCTAACATTTCAGCATTAAAACTTCAAAATTAGATTGCTGTTGTACTAGTCTCAGATTTAAATCCCATTTCCATGCAGAAAGATCACTCAACCAAATTGTGGTTTAGCATTGATCTGATCTTACAGAAAAAACTTTGTCTCACCAAGCTAACTGAACATGTCATGAGGCTGAGTTAACTCACATACACTGATGTGCCCAAGTACGCTGAAAAAAATAACAAAGCAGGCAACAACAATCACGCAAATACTTGCAAGTTTAAATACTTAAGGCTGTAGTTTCACAATGGAAGGACTGCTCTCAAACACCAGAGGAAGACCAATGGTCATATTTCAGAGCCTAGTATGGCAACATAAATTGGTTTGCCATTGCGCAGCCTGCAATGGGATTACTTGAAGGAGTATTGTGACTGACCAGCCCTGGGAAATCACAGTGCTACTGGGTGGCACTTCCTACACTTCTGGGATTAGGTGCAAAAAAATCTGGGTCCAACACACTATGTTTTCTTGACCTGGCGATCAATTATGGATCAGAAACTCTCTTAAGTGACGAGGATTTTTAAAGCAAGTACTCAACAATTTTTAGATGAGTTAAGAATACAAAATACAGAAATATCAGATGATTCAGTGTTATGACATCCGGAGATGAGAAGTTTAACAAAGTTGTTTACTCCCATTGGAGTAAGCTGGAATATTCTGCCATTGACTAATATTCAATATTCTGTAAAATAACTGAAAAGATGAGGAACCAGATGCCAAATACCATGGCAGTGATTCAAAGCTGGATTCAACAAAGCCTTGGAATGCTAATTTAGGCATTGTTTTCTAGGAAAGGATGAATGAATGTATGAACAACAAAATTAGCCATTATTCTAACACAGTAAATTGTTAGCTGACTATGAGAATGTAGAATCTACCTGCAGCCCCTTAATCAAACAAGTGTAGAGCTAAGTGAACCACATACCAAATGAAATGCTCATTCTCCTTCAGATATATTAGAGCCTTATATGCTTTCAGCATCTTAAAGACAATTAAAATAACTAAAACCACAGCAGATAAGGAGATATTACACACAAACATTGCCCAAGTCAACAAACTTCCTTCTACACTATTTCCAGTAATGTCAGACTGAGTCAGACTACTTGCCAGAAGAATCCACAGTGCAGCAATCTCCAGTGAGAAATATCCAAATGCTGGCACACAATTGCTCACTGAAATATATGCTGGGATGTTGAGAGCCTAAGGTTTTAAAGCTTCCAGATGTCTGGAAAATTATCTTTTCTGCCTTAATTTTTTTTTTTTTTTTAAAGGTTGTTACATCTCACGTGTATCAAGCCGGATACGCTTCTACCTTGTTCAATGTTTGACTAAATCATCTTTCAATTTCTGTAGAGCACCTTACAAAAGGACATCATGGAGAAGTAAAGCACATGAAGTACCATAAGAACTAAAGACCAGGAAATTAAGAGTTTCAGAATACAGTTAGTTTGGTGTAGGCCATCACAAAATATTCACATATTTCATCTACAGCAAAATAAGAGTTAAAGAAAAGTATAAAATGAATGAATGGAACAAAGAAGCCAACAGCATATAAGTGACCAATGTTCTGCTTGAATTATTACATAAATACTAACAAATTTTAAATGCTTACAGAGATAATCTTTACTATGTGCTTATTTTTATATTATATATACAAATGCATATCACAAAAATGTATATCTTTTATTATAAATTAGTTTCCAATTTTACTTTACCTAATGGAAAATTCTCTATCAGACTGCAGCACAGACTGCAACACTCCTGAAATACTTGCAATTGAGTTCAGGTTCTGCTTGCTTAGAAATACATGAACACTAGTTATAACTGCCAGAATGGGCAATTCACCCAGACTAACCTCCTGACATTTATTACTGGATTTTATCATATTAATCAAAGCCACAGGGCCTACAGAAGTCCTTTGTGGGCCTTGTAACTGGAGGCAGCAAAGAGAAAGCCTGTTCCCCATGCTGAAGATTAATTGCTCTCAATCTTAAAACATAGTTCAATGCAATTTTACAATATTGGCTTTTCTGGTAGATGGCAGAATACATCAAACACACACAAATAGCTATACTCTTTATTATACTTCCAGTCTGAACTGCGTGTCTGTATCTGGGAAGGAACAGTATTACATTCTTGGCTTCGTTCAACAAATACCTAGTACAACATTCAAATGTTCAAGACTATCAAGAATTATTGCTGCTGAGATAAACGAACTTCTCTGCAAGAGAGCACAGCACAAAAATAAATTGTTGGGATTCAGATGGACTCAGAAACACTAACAAATTAGATAGTTACTGTCTTTATACTTATAGATTAAAGCATATCAACATTTAAAAAAAAAAGAAAAATCTTTGCTAGTATCAGAATTGCTCATTTTCCCAGAACTCCTCCTTTGAATTCTATATGACAGTTAACCAACACAATTGTCTTTTCCCACTGAGTTCAGTACGAAGGAAGAGGCAGCAGTACACACAAAAATTTTCATGACAATTGAATTATCCCTTCTGCACCAAAGGACTGCTATGACCGATGAATCTTAAAGTTATGAACTAAATGGATGCCTCATCGACTATGGAAATAATATATGTGCATATATATGAAAAAAACCCAACAAGATAGGTGATGGTAATTAATTAGGATGTGTAGAAATTGCGGGATCTATAAATGGTATGGAATAAGGGGTGAATATTGTCTTAGTTTCAGCTGGGATGGATTTATCTTCAGTGTCTGGTATAATGCTATGTTTTGGTTCTAGGAGGAAAACAATGCTGATAACATACCAATGTTTATAGTTGCTGCTAAGCAATGTTGTACAGAGCCAAGGCTGTTCTCAGTGAAGGATGCAAGGAGCCGGGAGGGAACAGAACGAGGAGAGCTAACTTAACTGGCCAAAGGGATATCCCATGTGATATGACACCAATTTTGGAGGGGATGGGAGTTCATCTCACTCGCTTCTGCTGCTCATGGGTTGGTGGATGGTGAGCAATTGCTTGTGCATCACCTGTTATACATTCATATATATATAGTCATAACTATTATCCTTTTCCTTTTCTCTATCTTAGTAAATAGTTTTATCTCAACCCATGGGTTCTACTTTTTTTTTCCAATTCTCTCCTCCATCCCACTGGGAAGGGGGGAGTGAGCAAATGAGTGTATGGGGCACAGCCACCGGCAGGGCTAAACCACAACACCTTTGTCAACCGACCTCATGATTTCTTCTCTAAAGCTGACACAGCAGACAAGCTAGAATAAATAAATTTTCAGCTTGTTGGAATATATTTTATTTATGTAAAAGAGTAAAATTAATAAAGCTATGATTCCTGGGCTTATTCCAGAGATATGGAAGAATAGTGTGTCCCAGATCTCTGCTGCTCTTAGTGTCTCAGAAACAAAAGTTAACAATTAGGGTAAGGATCAAACTATATTCTTCCACTCAAAATACCTACTTTGAATACAGTCATCTCAAAATTTCCATAGTGTGACTGTAAATGCAATTTGTGCAGCATTGGAGGGGCACAAATGAAACTCTAAGGTAATTTCAAATAAGTTAAAAACAATCTGCTTAGATTTGAAGCATAAGCCTAAGTTATGCATGCTTGCAAATTCCAGGCTAACATACAACTCAAAGCATTTGTTCATGAGACATTTTCAGATATTCACTGTGTATGTATGCATGTCCATATCCACAGGCATGCATACATTCTTCTGAGTCATCCTGATGTGCTTTGCAAAATGGACCCTTTCTCTAGTAGTAGCCTTACTACTTTAGGATGAGTTTACTTTAGTTCCTCACCTCTTTTCTTTGCAGAAAAGAAGCATTGAAGTGTCTTAGTAACAAAGTAAATTTACAGCCATGTTCCCAATACATGAATTGCATCTAGGTTTCTACCGGAATAAAAGCATCTGCTTATAGGAAGTATCAAAAAAGTACTGCACAGCCCTTCAGAAAGATCTTTCTGCTGTTTTTGGCAATAAAATCAAATGATGAGACAAAGCTTCCTATCAATGGAAACAGGGTATGGTGATGACTCAAGATACTGGCAAAGACTTTATTTTGATAGTATCCTTGAACAAACCAAAGACCACTTTATTTTCAGGAAAACATCCGACAAGTGGCTATGTGGGATTCCAAGTACTGGTAGTGCTACCAGGAAAATGATGCAAGTATTATTCAGCTATTCCAGCTAAGGGTTTTTATTGGCACTCTTAGGAAGTTACATTTTTAGCACTGCCTCTGACACTGTCAAGTTGCAAGTTTACTTCTAAAGCTTTACGAACAGAACAGCTCACTGACAAAAAAAGATCAGAAGATGACCACCTGTCATTTATATTTCAAAACATTTAGCTATTCCAAAATTTTAAATGCTGCATTAAAAGAAAGATGCCACAAACAAAACAACATCCATATATACAAATATGTGCAAAAGTTTGTCTTCATCTGAACTCCTTACAAGTCACTCTACCAAAAAAGATGATTTTGTTCAACAGAAATTGTAAAGCAAGACTCTAATGCAAAAACTTCCATCTGATTTTAACAAAGATAAGGAAATACTTTTTTAGTTTAAAACATAATAAAAATTCTTAGAGTAATATGACTATAGCTAATCCTCCTCAGCGTAAAACTGGTTGCAAACGGCACAAGGAGATTACCGCAGCTCAGACTCATGCAAATTCACTCAGAGGAACCTGCAAATATCACTTTATTCTAAACAGTGAAATAATTTGGGCCTGTTGAATATCTTCGCACCCATTACATCTTATACAAACAGATGACTGTTCTTCATGTTTAAACTCACTACTGCTAGAGAAGAAATTTTATTCATACAAGTATTATTGTCACTCTTTAACTGATATGAAACTCTTCTGAACTTCTACTAGAAGAGGTAAATAAGTTTTTGAGAAAATACTCACATTTGCTTTTCCTGCCAAAATCTCTGGCATGAGTTACAGAATGTCACATTCTGTTAGGCAGTTTCTGATGTTGCAGCATTACCTGAGTATGAAAGCCAACTATCACTGGCCACAAAAACTAAAGAAGTAGGAAGGCAGCTATTAACAACACCATACTTTGAAAGATTATGGCTACTTGAAGACATTCATAATCATGATAAAATATTCCTAAAGGAACAGGACAGTACTGAAGTAAAATTCTGGCTTAATGAAAAACCATATGAGATTAAGCAGCATATTTTATCCCAAATTGACCAACCAGATCACAGGTGGATAAACAGTGTCTCCTGCCAACTACTGAACAACAGCTTTCCCTCAGTGGTAATACCTGATTTGGTTTCTCTCCATCCATTTCCTGATTTTCACAAACAAGAAAAATTAACATCAAGACTTCCAGTCTGCTTTGATATTTGGCTGAGAACACAAAGTAATATATACTATTTGGGAAGACTGGCATATAGAGGGATCGTATTAGCTTTATTTACCTCTAAAAGTGTCTTAAAATGAATAAAAAAGACTGTTTCTCATGAAGGAAAGTCAGAGGAAAGTGAGGATTCTTCTTGCAAAGAAAACACAGTATTTCAGAAGTTAAGATTGTTCACTATCCACTGACAATGACTTCAGTTACGTTTCCACTGGCTTCCACTGTCCTTTCTGTTCTTATTCCTCAGCTTTCCCTTTAAGAAATAAAACAACATTTCACTTGCAAATCAAGGGAATTTGATCATCCATGTGTTTATAATTAGGGTCAAGAATAAAGTCTTCCACAGTAACAAGCATGTGATGTTCTGTATAGGGAAGAAACTGTAACCATTGGTGTCTCAAGGTAATGCTGCCTCAGAACCAAACTCTAATGTATGCCAGCATTAGATGACTCGAAGGAGAAGATTAGTGAGGATCAAAGAATGCAAAGCCCTCAGTCATTCTTCGTGTGACCTACCACTCAAACTTCCGTCTCCTCATCAGATGATTAAGCAAATCATCACCATGACACATTCAATATCCATAGTGTGAGAAAGTCCAAGCATGTGCTCTCTCACACTTCTGCATATGATGGCTTTGAGCCTCTGTGCTGTCCAGACTTTTTTGAGATTCTGAAAATCACCTCCCTCAACCTATTATTTTTTTTCAACTATATTCATGATTTAGGGAAAAACTATCATAATTCTCATATAGTTTCTAGTTTTCTTTATTATTATTATTTTTTACAAAGTTAGACAACTATTAATTTTTGTACATGTTCTATAATTTAAGGAACAGTTTGAATTTTGGACCTATTTTATAACAATATTTTTATAATCCCTGTAAGGAATACTTCTGATTTTTTGTTTAATACATTAAATGATCTGGAAATCCAAAGTTTTAAATTAACTTAACAAACTGTTATTAGAAAACATCTTTATTTTAAAATACAATAACATTTAAGTTCCTAATAATGTAATAATATCCACAACTTACATTCAAAAAATTGCCAGGCAGGGTATTTAATAAAGAGACTGGTGAAAATATTTCTCTCTTTTAGACTATCCCATTAAGGCTAGTGTCAGACAAAAGTAGTGTAATCCATACAGCAGACAAGAAGGTCTGGTTCACATAATCAAGTAACACAGACTAAGAAAATAAAAGGCACACAAAACCCAGTCAGTACAGGCCCTGGTAGAAAGTCTTTCTCCATCCTTCTTTTAAGCCCTCTCCACATACTGAAAGGATGCAGTGTGGTCTCGCCACAGCTTTCTCTTCTTTGGGGTGGACAAGCCAGTTCCCTGAGCCTCTCTTCATAGGGGAGGTGCTCCAGCCCTCTGATCATCTTTGTGGCCTCCTCTAGATCAACTCCAGCAGCTCCACACCCTTCCCTTACTGGGGGCCCTAGGCCTGGACACAGTACTCCAGATGGGGTCTCACAAGGCCAGAGCAGAGGGGGACAATCACCTCCCTCATTCTGCTGTCTACCCCTCTTTTAATGCAGCCCAGGTACAGTTGGCTTTCTGGGCTGCACACGCATGCTGTCAGCACATATTCAACTTTTCATCCATCAGTATCCCCAAGTCCTTCTCTTCAGGGCTCCTCTCAGTCAATTCACCACCCAGTCTGTATTGGCACTGGGTACTGCCTCAGCACATCAGAAATATAGGACTATATGCTGCACTATCCCCCTTTCCCTGAAATGAAAATTCACAGCTTAAAAATTGAAACAAAATTGAGCAGATACGCAAGATCTGACAAAAAATGTGCACACGGTGAAAGACAATTTTATCTGAGAAGTTTTTTACGGATTCACATTTCAATACCTATTGTTCCTGGAACATTCCTGTTAACCATTCACCAAGTTTGCTCTGCTTCTATTCATTGCAACAATTTTCAAACGTATAATGAAAAAAGTCTATAAAGCCCTCAGGAAGCTACCTTCATACTACATTACCTTTTTTTTTTATGTGCAAACACACTTCGGAATATCAAGACATACCTAAATTTGTGTGACCCATACAATATACAGAAACTGAGACTGTTTTGGCTCTCTACCACTGATTACCTTAAACTTCAGGAATCAAAAGGGAAAAGATAAACAGATTCTTCAAAAGAAACTTGTAAATGAGGATGCCAACTTCTCAAAGTTTCAGCACACTAAAAATACTTCCAATTACACAAGCTTTCCATAAGGATACTAACCAGCTGACATAACATCTGTGCAACATGTGCATCTGCCACTTCACACTTTGGCTGTCTGACTTCTTAAGTAGTATTATCTGGAACTTGTTTTACCAGTTTTCTGATTTTTATTATTTTTAAACAAAATACAAATGGAAAACAAAGTTATGTTTGTCTTCATTTAAAAAAAAAAAAGGGGATACTATTTTTTTGTTTGTTTGTTTTTCACAGTAGTAATACATTGATAAGCTCATGTAAAGTTTCATTTAATAGCTCTTTGCTCAAGAGAGCTTGCTCTCTTGAAGTATCCTCGGCAAAAAAGACTGCTATGAACTCCGTTAGCTATCCCTCCTTCAAATTTTATGTGAGATGCAATTGTGAATGCACTTCTGCACATATCTGCCATCGATCACTTTCTTTACTGTATCATGAAACAACAACAGGACATTGATGAGAGTGCCGTAAACTGAAATTATCTGCTAGAAGAGGACATATGAATGGCCCCACTGGTCAGACCAAGGGACTCTTCAGACTCCTATTCTGTGACAGCAGATATGCATAGGAAAAAGAAGTGTAAGTAAAAAAGCATAGAGGAATACTCTTCCAAACTTCCAAAGTGAGTATTTTGCAGCATGTCACAACTTACCAGAAATGTTTTCTTAAGCTTAATCTGCAATGACAGAGAATGACATATTTTCTGCAGATACTCCTGCATTGTCTCTAATGTGATGAATCAGTAGAGATTGATTCAGCCAGGCTATAAAGAAATTGGCTGCTATAGATTATATCTGTCTTCCTTTCCCATCTTGGACAACTCAGTCAACAGTTAATTTGCTGCAGTTAGCGTGTTGCCAATCACTCACTGAGGTGTTTGGTAGTATTGTTTGGGTTCTGAGCAGATAAGAGCTGTACTTCCCCCAGCCTTTCCTATTATTGTGATGATTACAGGTAACATCCTGACTGCTACAAAATGTACAACCTTTATATTAGTCAGACTCCAAAAATTTGTACTGTAAAAGAACAAAAAATGAAAGTTGAAATAACTTTTGCTTTTTTTCCCCCCATATTAATATCATTTATTCAGGAAGCTGGTGGGTTGTCTTAGCAATTTATCCGAGTGTGGGCTAAGCCTTATGGAACATGTCACATCTGCTGGTGGGGTTCACTTGAAGTGATTGGCCAACAGCCAGGTCTAGAAGCAAAACATCATCTGGCAGGCTGATGAACGCTGCTGAGGCCTGTGCTTGGAAAGCCCAGACACAGAGCTCAGAAGTCAAATACCTAGAAGCAGATACTATAAAAGCAGAAAACATCAACAAGCCATGCCCTGAATTTCTGTAAGAAGACAAAGACCTTCTCGCACCAGCTTTCCATTCTTTTTGCTCAACACTGCTCCCAGATGAATGACAATTTGTGCCCATTGGTATTGGCAATTAATGCAAATTATGGTTGGGATACGTACCTGTTATGATTTAAAATTCCAGCCAGACATTTCAGTCCCAGGTCACTGTGTGTGTGACCATTTCACCAGTAGAGTCTACCCTTCACCACCTCAACAGCTAAATTTTCTTTCTCCTTAAGTTGAACAGCAAGACTTTTTTTTTAACCATCACATTTGTGCAGGATCTACTGTATTCTAATCACTAACAACACATAAGTATAGTAACAGCAAGTAAGCTGAAGAATTCTGGAAGCTTTTTTCACTGCTCAGATGGCAGAAATAATGGAATGCCAGAGAGATCTTAGAGGGAGCCAAAACAGAGACAGTTTTTCAGTTTCCAGTTCTACCGTGTGCAAATACTTCCACACTTGCAACAGTTGATTGCTGAGTACTACATTCATCACTGCAATTAAAAACTTGTGAATATGAAAAGAATGATGGATGGAAAAGTTGACATATATGGCTGTGATTGTTTCAAAAAATACATTACACTTGTTTTCATTACTGTATTACTATATTAGCTACCTGTGTGACATTCAAATTCTGTGGAATAGGTATGAACTTAAAGCCTACTGAAGCAGGCAAGCAAGCAGAACATAAACAAACAAGACTATCTGGCAAATAGGGATGGAGGAGTTAGGAGGAAATACACTGCCAAAGGACAAAGAGTGGGTGAAAACTTCAGATGACATCTTCTGCAGAAGATTTCAGATACTTAACTTTCATTCCATTTAATAAGTAAGCATCTTGTATTCACTAGTGCAGCTGTTTTCTCACCTGAAGCCATAATCCTCATAAAAACATTGTGAAGACAAAGTAAGGATTTGAAAATATCTTTTAAGTTCTTCAGAGAAGATAGAAAATAACTGCATTTTGTATTCATCATTACCTCCAAAGTAGACAGCAATTAAACAGGAACACTCTTTAGGTTGAGTTTAACCAAAACTAATATTTGCTTAGAAATAGCATTTTTCAACAAGTCTAGCCTTACTTTGAGGCTTACAGAGATGTAATTCATACAAAAAAAAAACTAAAAACCCAACAGATTAATGATCTCAGTGACCACATTTACATTCAGGAGTAGAAGATATACTGACTTGCAGTAAAATACATTATCCATGCATGTCTATATTAAAAGCAGCAGACCACGAAGAGTGTTGTTTTGTATTTCATTTCTTTTTCAAAGTGGAGTTCTTGTATTTTCCACTTCTAAATGCTTGCATGACAAATAGATACTCTCTTGCCAAAAATCTCCAGGTGTTAAGTGATGGACATCAGGAAATGGATTTGCCAGACTAAGCAATAAACTCCTTGGGAACTCACCTGTTCTATCACTAATCAGCATTAAAACCAATCATCATTTATACTGAAAGAGTTTTACCAGAATATTAGACTTTTAAGGCCGTTTAAGAAACTTCTAGAGGAAGCCTTTTTCTTCAAGAGAATATCCCTTTTATTAAAATTTCACCTATAATCTTGGGTGCATCACTGAAGAAATATAGTATATTAAGTACACTTCACTCTCATATTTCTTTTCCTAGCACTTCTGTTTCTGCTCTCCATGTGCAAGTATTATATCTTCTTCTTGTAAGATTTTGGCATATATTAATTCTAAAATAGTGAATAATTATGAAAAGGCAGCAACATTCTTTACCCCTCAAGTAATTTATCATACACCACATATGTGTCCACACTTTAAAACTGCCAAGCAGATCAAAGCAATATTCTTTGCAACAATAGACTATACTCTGTGAAGAAATCAGTATAATAGGTATACTGTACATCAAAGATGAATTTTTAAGAGAGTATAAAATTAGGGCTTACTGTAAGTAAAAACACCGCACTGGAGAGCTGGCATGAAATTCTTCACAGAATATTAAAGCACTTAAGAAAAAGATTTACACATAAATCATCACTTCTTTATTATTTTTGTCTACACTATTCCTTACAGCGTTGCTCTATAAACCACCAAATGCAGTCCATTTGGAAATCACACCTTTAAAGATTAAACTCAGAGTTCCAGTTTGGTACCTACCTATATATATGTAACCAAAACATAAAAGAGAGCAACACAGTGTATATTATTTATGAGGCAAGAGACAATTACTTAATCCTTCTATTTACCAAGAACTTCAAGTTAAATCAAGTTTTGTAACTGAGATTAATGATGTTTATATTTGCTCAACAATCCTCAGGATTTGATCTAGTAATACATTTGGGAGGTTTTTTCACAGCTTTAGTGCTGTTTCCCCGCCACCTTTTTTCCCCATTTTTCTCCTCCAATACAGAGCCAGTATGTATCCAGTGTATTTTCTCTTTATTCTTCCAGCTTTAAAATACAGTTAACTACTTCAAATGTTGTTTCCAGTTAACACTTTTAGCTTCATTTTGGAAATCTACAAGATTTCATTAAAGTTTGCTAAATCTCCTAATTTACTTAAGTTTGTAAATAACTAAGAATTTCAGCCATTAGTTCTGCCTTAAATAGTGACTAAAATGCAAAAAGTCCAGTATCAATGTCAATCCATCAATGCACAACTAGTGCCTCCAACAAAACCATGTATAGATAAACCATAATGAAACCAGCAGGAGCAGGGAAGTAATTGTCCCCCTGTACTCAGCTCTGGTGAGGCCACACCTTGAGTACTGTGTCCAGTTCTGGGCCCCTCACTGCAAGAAAGACATTGAGGCCCTGGAACGTGTTCAAAGAAGGGCAACAAAGTTGGTGAGGGGTCTGGAGCACAGGCCTTATGAGGAGCGGCTGAGGGAGCTGGGATTGTTCAGTCTGGAGAAGAGGAGGCTCAGGGNAAAAAAAAAAGGTTCCCACCTACTGGCCATGTTCCATTCAAGTGCTGGATTTTGAGAATTCCTTTCACTCTCTGGCAAAATCCCTCCTTTTCCATTTTCTTTCTCTGGTTTCAGCTGATTCCAGTGAGCAGTACCGATGTTTATAGACTGAAGGTCTATTTGATATTGCCTGTCTTCAACCTCAGATCCAGGGTCTCGAAGTATTCCGAGATTCAGTGCTCTCCTGTAATGCCAACAAAAAAAAAGTGGCACTTCAGAACAAGCTGCAGCATATACTGCAATCAGGAATTAAGGTCAAAATCTGATTAAAAAATGTTCTGAACAATTTTGCTTAAAAAGAAAATTAAGAAAAGATACGAAAATATGAAAAGTTAGGTATCAGCTTTAGCACTCTCAGTTACATCTAAGCATTAGTTTAAGTCCAAGTCTTCAAAAGTATTCAGCTGCATTTACCCTATGGATTTGAATGACAGATATACAAATAAATGCGTTTCAAAGTTTAGCCAAGTCCACCAAAGTTGATATGAGATCAAATCCATTGACTTCACTGGACTTTCAATCAGGTCCATATAAGCAGCCTTATTGGAAAGCAGGAAGCAGGACCAACTGATACATCCACTGAATAGATAAAGGATTAAAGTCTTCAAAAAGAATAGCTGCATACCAGTATAACAAACAACTTTACTGCAAGATAATTGTTCAAACTTACCTGAAATAATAAAAATTAAAAACAACATTTCAAGACAATGGAAAATACCTTTTTAACATAGAATTTCAGCACAGTGTTGTGTTATAAAAATTCTTCTGACAAGGAGAAAAAAGCATTTTTGAGTGAACTAAATTACTTGTGGATTCTACCAAAGTCTACTCCATTAGATTTAAAAGAATATTTCTATTTCCAGCCGAGCTTGGGGAACAGTCACACCAAGATTCAGCAAAACACTCAAGATACTTTTGTTCTAACTAGTAACCAGTACCATAAGAGAGAACCTGGAGTGGTCTACTGATTCGATTTGCCTTCTCCTAATACAATTCAGTAAATGATCTTTCTCTTCCTCCATTGGCAAGAAGAGCGCTTTATCCACAATGCTGATTTTATAACATAATAAAAAAAGCAAAACTGGACATCTTTNACTTCTCTGAAAGAGTGGTCAGGCACTGGAATGGGCTGCCCAGGGAGGTGGTGGAGTCACCGACCCTGGAGGTGTTCAAGGAACGTTTGGATGTTGTGATGAGGGATATGGTTTAGCGAGAACCATTGGTGATAGGTGGATGGTTGGGCTAGATGATCTTATAGGTCCTTTCCAACCTTAGTGATTCTGTGATTCTGTGAAATGAAACACTGAGAGGCAATGGTTAATACCTTTATCAAGCAAAATGTATATAGAGATTTTCCAGAGTGAGAGTAAATCACAGAAAAGTTACCCAAAGAGGTAATGTAACCTCTGACCTGAGAGATACAGAAAGAATTGCTGGAAGGTGCACTGGAAAGCCTGACTTTAATAGTCTTGCTTCAAGCAAAAGAATGGTGTCCAGAGATGCCTCTCAACCTAAACTATGTTTTGATTCTTGCGAAGAAATAATAAGCAGGTGTGAAGTATGAATAGTTCTGTGTGGGCTCTTTACTTGGTTCACTGAAATGAAAAGAACAGCATGCAGTGTATAGTGTTCCACTCTGCTGACTAAAGGAACAACTTGAAGATAGTAAAGTGGGGTGCCTTCATATACGCACATTTAACTGCAGAAAAGTGAAGAGAGAAATGGACAGAGGAGTAAACAAGCACAATGCTGGATTTAAAATTATCAGTACAGTGAGTCAAGATACAGTTTTAAACTTATTAATGAGAAGGCAAACAGCACCTTGAAACAGAAATATTCCATTACTAATTACAAGGACTCAAAAAATGCAAGGGAGATAATAATGAAGAACAAATAAATATCTTGGGACGTAGTCAACAAAAAGCTTACAGAAATAGCTTAGTAAACTGCTTATAAATGTATATGGTCCACATCAGTTCTGTACAGCGCCAACTCAAAATTAAAGTTCTTGGCACCTATACAAATGTAGGGTTAATCTGATTCTATCCATTCTGCTGACAATGGGAAAATATTGCTTCACAAATTATTAAAGATATTCCCATACATACTTATTTATAATGTTCATATCCAAAAGAGGCCATGTGTCTGCAAAGTATCCAGGGAAGACAAAGATAAATTGCACTTCATTACTGTATCTTTCATATTTCAACGACTGTGAAAAAAACATCCTTTATTTACTCCATGATTTGGAAGGGATAAAGGAGAAGGAGTATGATGTGATACATAGATTAGCAGGCTACAAACAACTTCTGGGATTTGACAGGATGAGGAGAGAGGAATATAAGCAGTTTGGCTCCTCTAAATTATTTCCCACTTCCATCCAAACACACATTCATGCAGAATCTGTGTGGGCAGGAAAAAGGAGAAGTTTCTCCAGCTCTCTCTCATTAGCTAGATTTTTGGAAAGGAAGAGTTGTGTCTTGCCTTACAAATTCAGGAGATGCTGAACACTACAAGATTCCAGGAAAAATAAATAAATAAAAAGGAGATATTAATTTTTCTGAAGATAAAGTATCCCTCGTGTACCATTATCTCACTAACTGAATAAGTACAAGAAGATTCAGAGAATGATTGAATTCTATGAACTAGAGAGAAAAAATTTAATGTAAGTGGTGGTTATGAGGCACGGGGAATATTTTACATTATACTGGCTTTAACAAAGCATATAATTAGTGTATACATATGTGAATGCATAACTCATGAGAAAATGCCAAAGTTTCAGTAAAACGAAACAATTTCAAAAACCTACTTTAAAATTATTTCTTCCATCATTTACATGAGATAATCATCCTTGTACAAGAGCTGTTGCAAAATAACCTCAGTCTAATTTACTGAATGATATTCTTACTAGAGTAACACTCTTTCTATTGTTAGAACATTACGACGCACTTTAGGACTGACCAAAAAACAACAATAAAACATGTATTTCAGTTACCTGTATGATTTTTGACACTGTAGATGATGTAAACATCTGCTGCAGTATTGTAAAAAGAAATCACCTGCAACTAGGGAAAAACCTACCTCATTAATGGTACTGGAAGGTTCCAGTCCAATCATATTGGCTTCTACCAGCTGCTGAAGAAGTTGTACTTGAGCCACATTGAGGAAGAAATCCAGATTTGTTGTCACATTGACCTCCAAAGAATGACCACATACCAAAATTTCCTATGGAGAAATGAAGGGAAAATATTAGATAACAGCTACTGAGCAAATAACTTTCAGCTTTTATGTAACTGTATTATGATCCACTGTTGTAATCTATGCTTCAGCACTGATATATAGTATTGATGTTTAGTAGAATATGGTATTTCAGCATTCTAAACAAGGATGTGGAATATTCTTTGCTTTGCTTTCCACAGCGTATGTAACTATTAAGACATATTTTGCAAGGAAAGCATCTCGTGTGAGGTCTTGTTTCCATTTCTTGGTAGTATCAAATAGTGGACTATCAGATTTTGGTTTTTATTTCTTTGGCAAGGAATACATATAGAAACATTTTATTTTTGTTGGAACATAAACTCAATGTGTTTTACAATGAAATCGTGTAAATCAGGAGCTGGAACTCAGTGATAACCAACCTGGTTTCTCTGTGACTGTAAACCAGACAAACCTTGGCAAAGTCAGCTGTATGGTCACTATTCTATTGATGTTTTCTAGCACAAGAAAACCTCTTTCCTACTGCTGGCAAGCAACAAAGAGAAGAAAAACAGGATCAGTCCAGAAGGGTTGTTTAAGTACTATCTGTTCCCATGAGAAGTCAGTGAACAGTGTTCAAGCTCTAGGAATCTAAACTAGACCTCTCCATCAGAGAATGTCATCCAGTGAATAGATAAGAAGAAGAATTTAAGTAGTAAACACATTGGAATTCATGAATATAAGGATTAGTAAAGCTCAGAGATTTATTTATTCTTTATTTTTGTTTTACATTTTTCGTCTGTATTTGTGATGATCCTTTACATAAAACATTAAGTTGCCAATTTTTTCTTTCCATATGCATTATCTGTTTTCCAACTGTACACATCTACTACATTGTTGTAACACACACCTAATACGCTTTATATTTCTGCACTAGGTCTGTTCTTTCCAGGAGGTAGCTATCATGAGAAATACTCCTTGTGAGCTGACAAAAACTTACTGGCACCTCCCTTACATAAAATGTTTTACATTTTTGAACTCTATAACAAAAAGAGAGCCAATACCTTATTTGTGCAACATGCTTCACAGACTACTCATGAATAAGCTGACCCATAGACTGGTAAAAGTGATTGTTAAATCTGGAATAACTTGAAGTCCTCGCAGTAATGATTGGGGAGTAAATGATTTGTGGAAATTTGTGGGCTTCAATGCCTGGCTAAAAAGAACACAGATCAAATTGCGTCTTACAGATAATATATAAATTGTATTTTCAGGTTTTTAATTTTTTTTTTAATGAGAAGCTTGTGAATACAATGTTTTGTAATGCATCTCTTCTCAACACCTTTCCATCACAAATCTTTTAAGGATTCCCATTTTCTGAATTGCAAACAGGCTTATCTGGACAGGCTGTCTTTAATATCAAATGCCTTACTCAAATTCTCTATCCAGCAGAGAGAAGATGCTACAGTTAACAAGATTCTTTTTTCCTTGCAGTTTGTGATGTCTGTATTTGAAAACTTACCACACCTAGACAACTGAAACAGCAAAACAGTAAAAATATCAAGATTATCCAAATTTTATACCAACCTCTGGGTGTAAATTCTCTGGAGCATCAATTTTTGTAAAAATAATTGCAGGAGCGGCAGTTACTCGAACTGTGAAATCTGTTAAAATTGGAGTTAGAATGGCTCTCCTTTCCTGATGTCGTCTTATGCTAAAAATGGGGGAAAATGAGACAGGATTAAATAACATTATAAATTTTGAGTGGCAAAAACTTCTTGTATTTATATTTACATCCTGCATGTAGCACAAAACTGCTTCACCAGTAGTTTGGTTTTTTTTGGTAGCTACTTCAATGAGCATTAAATATTGTCATCGTAAATCATCTTAAATCCAAGCCTGAATGCAGGCTTCCATTTCATGAAATAGGTCTGTCTAAACAATAATACTTCTCAATCCATCCCCACTTAGACAACAGATGCATTTGATTTTTCTATTGCTTAACTGAACTTTACAAAATCATTTGAACAAAGATATAAGCTTTATTAACGGTATTTTTCAAACATTCATGTGGATGCCCTTCATTTTATGAAAAAACATCCTGAATCATATTTGAATTCATAAATTCTTTTCCTTTAACCAAAGCCTAGAAGCACAAGCCCATTATCTACAGACCACTAATAGCTTATGACAACATGTGCCAAATGGCCAGAATCTTCTGGGTCGGGTCAAAATCTATTGCCATAAAGTGCCAAGTGAGAGCCTCTGATCAAGAACTAAAAAAAGATCTAATGAGATCAAGATGGTGCTCAGCCCTTAAAAGAGGACACAGTTCAAACTGGCAGAGTCCTTCCATCAACACAGATTTTTAGTAATTCTTTCTACCTATCATAACTTGTAAAAATGCCAGATACCCCAAGGAGAACTCTAGAAATTATCAAAAAGCTACTGTTCAGTCTCAGCTGTACGTTCTGGAAAGGATTTTGTTGAAATGCAGGCAATCTCAAATGCTGATGGTTTGTAGGCTGAGAGTTAGGCAGAAATGAAATAAAATAGATACAACAGTGTGACCGAAAGTCAGGCTTAGATATATTTCCAGCAACATTCACGTCCAGAGATGACAGTTTACTGCCTTTGTTATTTTGATACCTCAAATTTCACTAACAGTTTACTTAAGTACACTTAAAACATGTAGTAGGCTTTGAAATTTACTTAGGACAATAGTATATAGAAGTTAATTGGCAGATGCTACTGAGTACAAGTGTAACAAACTTCTGCTTCAGAGGGCTTTCCCTGTCAAGTAGAGTGCATACTACTTAGGACAACATGCTTAAAGTAACCTGATTTGTAACTGAGAAAATTACCATCCTCCAGTAAAATCTTGAACGTTTTGGGTCACCTGTTGCTCTGCTGGTCTGCAGTGACAGT
This sequence comes from Pavo muticus, assembly GCA_016647715.1. NCBI lineage: Eukaryota > Metazoa > Chordata > Aves > Galliformes > Phasianidae > Pavo > Pavo muticus. The sequence goes on along the minus strand of JACDJE010000117.1, from coordinate 1,133,523 downwards.
TTCTGAAGCCAAACTGGTCTTAATTAGATCCCCAAATTAGAAAGCAGAGCAGCTGTTGGTTAGTATACATCTTCAACTGAGAAACTGGCCTTAGATTTTGCCAGATCAACAAATGCTTCTCTCCCTGCCATCACCTTCCTTCTAAATTTAAACCAGATGGCTTTCTTCCCAGTTCCTATTTCCCCTTCACAGAAAGAAGAGAAAGAAATGCCTTTGTTTCTGAGGAGAATGAAAGAGCTAAGCAGAACTATTCTATGAAAAACTTCCATGTGATGGGACAAAAAACTGCTACTAAGTATGATTTTGATAAATGATACAGAGCTATAACAGCATGTTAGTTTTTAACACCCAAAGCTACAACTGGCTCCTCTCAATTGTTGTTCAAATTACTTTTCAGCTTATAAATATACCCATTTCTTAATTTTCAAATGTTATCCGAGCAGGTACGCAATACACTGCATCTTAAATAACTCTTTTGTAATATAGATTGACTGCTGATTTTTATATCATTATTTTAAATCACCCTTACGTGGTATTCCTGTCCTGCTCTACTTACTAGTTTCCACATTTCTAGTTGGTAAACTTGAAGCTCAGGCAAGCATTAGCAAAATAACTGTAAGTACAAACAGAAGGCAAACTGAGCACACTAAATAATGAGGGGAAAGGATATGAGAAAGTGCACAAAAGGAACAAAGAAACAAATTCCACTTTGAATTATTAAGTCTTCCACACTGCACCTAAGTGCACCGTTAACTTAACACAGGTGTACGCCACATGAGCTTATGAAAAAACTTGATTGTGAAGAGTGTAATGATGGCTCTGTGTCTGCAGCACATTCACTCCATGGTTCATTTGTGCATCTGTTATATATTTGTCTTGGAGAGAAGGGAAAAAAAAAAAAGGAAAAAGCTAGTACTTTCAGAGATGTTAAAGCAGCTGATCTTCTACACTTAGAAGTCCTGCACATTTCAAAGTCCGTATGTTAACACAGAACAACAAGGCAGCAAAGCAGTTATGAAAAGATCTGGAGGTGCCTTATGCTTACTTCTAAATTTAGGCTACATCAGAACAATTATATGGACACTGAGTATTGACCACAGGTCCACATTGTGAAAACACAGGACAAAAATGTCCTCGAAGGCTTACAAGTTCAGATTGGGAAGGAAAAAGGAACAGCTAACAGCACTGTATGTAAAAGCACCAGTACAGTGGCAATCTAATCACTATTTTATGACTTTTTTCTATTATACTCTAATACAGCAGGTTTACTTCTTTTTTAAGCATTTGAACAAAGACATCGCAGTAATTTTGTGAGTGTTCACAGGAAATTAAACCTGTAAGATAACCTAGGAATGAGCAAGGCAGTGCTCGAAAATTCAATGCGGCGGCTCTGGTAACTGGTGTGATGAGGTTTGATGAGCATTGAGTGTAGATGAGTTAAAGCAAATGAAAGAAGATGTGAAAGAGGAAACTGACAGACACAGGAGTCTGGAAGTACCTCGAAAGCAAAGACGTATCTAATGATTAATATGACAGAAAACGTGAAGATGAGAAAAAGAAATGTGAAGAACAGAATTTCATAATCAAAGCAACAACATCAGACTACATCAGATCAAGTCATCAGCATTTGATTACATCCGCTCAGAGGCACTTTGAATTTACAGGAGGAGGAAGGACTGCCAAAGAGATGATGTGGCAGTAATCAGAGGTACAATGGTGCCATGGAAATGCACAGTAAGGAATATAACTTGGTCTTTTTATGTGGAAAAGAAATAATCCTAACAAGCAGCAAATACAAGCCAGTAAGAAATAAATACGGCCTAGATATGAAACTTGGAAATATGTGCCTTATTCTTAAATATATTCTTTTTTTTTTTTTTTAATGATAATTCACTTAAACTAGAATTCAAGTCCTTATACACTGAAAAAGCACATCACTGAGGAACTAACCAACAGAATCATTTAAGTTGGGAGGGACCTCTAAAGGTCATCTAGTCCAACTCCCCTGCGATGAACAGAGGCATCTACATGAGATACATGAATGATATCGAAGAGCTCTTTTATGCCATGTAAGTTTACTGTCTACAGAAAGATGAATTCTCACACAGTTCCATAACTTGAAAACCAAAATTAAAGTAGTAGCATGGAATATCCCACACAATCAGGTAGTCGTCCTTAGCAGCATGAGGCATGCAAACTGAAGATGTCATAATTAGCATGCTAACTTAGGACTTAAAAAGAGTATTCTCTTGTGGGCTTCTATTATAGTTGTATAAATCAGTTAATTCCTGATCCACAAATTCATTGGGATATCTAACAACTAATGAAACCTGTGAAAATGAGCACCATCCTGCCTCCAAACTCCGTCTCACAATAGGTACAATAATTCACATCCTTACAGCCCTGTGATGTGTTGCAAAGACTCATCACAAGGCAGAGAAATAGCGTTACAACACTTTGAGGAATATCTACTGACCAAAATTAGACAATGAACAAACAAACACCATCTGGCTGTTCAGAATAACTATTGTTATATAATTATATTTCAGTAAAGCTAATTTTCATCTCATTAAGTATGACATGCAACATTTCTATGCTGTGGATTAATAAAGGAAATAATGTACTCTGTTACTGAGTTAGGCTTTGTACAGAATGAATTACTTCAGGTACAGGTACAGTAAAAACAGCAACTGAGATAAAAGCCTGAGTGCAAACATATATTTATATATTTTTATATTTTATCCCAAAAGAATTATTTTATTCACAGGGAAACGTCCCTATTTCTCCACACATAGATCTACTGATCATCTCTTCTTCTTGGTCTTTCTTATTAGAATTTAGAAAGCTGTACTTCAACTTTCCAAAAAAGCATGAAAATGAGAACTATTCAAGGAAAAATCTACAGGAAACATTTCTAAGGATCCTTGCAAAGAGTGGTATTTTGTTCAGTTTCATACAACAGATCATTGGCTCCCTGACATACTCAATGAGAGCTGCAGAGAGCTGTTCCAGATGGTCAAATGCCAAGGACAGAACTGTAATGCAGTATATTGCCACACTCAATTCATTACCACACAGAGAAGTAATGCTTTTAAGCTCAATTAATTTTTTTTTTTTTTTTTTTTTTTAACAGAGTTTATTCAGGCTGCAGGAAGCAGAAGTTGCTGCTGGGAGCTGTGGAAGGATTGCACAGGGATGGGGGCGAGGCCTCAGGAGAGGATATATTTCTTTATTTCCTTCAGGGCTGTTGTTTTTTCCATTGAGAAGAGGGAGAGGGAGGAGGAGATCTGCAAGCTGAAAAAGCAGTTTTCAATCAAGAAAACTTCTTTTGGTTAAGTATTCCCAGTTCCCCACATGCTGTTTGGTAAAGGGAATAAACGTGGACAGGTTTCATTTGTACATAACCTTATTAGAACTGTCTCACCGTTTCTAGTGTTTTTATATATTGCACCATTAGGGAGCATTTTATAACATCTACGGTAAAGGATAAACATGTCATAATGGGAAGAGTTATGGTTGCTGATCCTCCATACTGCATGATATTTGGACAGGTTTTTCTGAGCAAGGGCACCCCTCAGCCCCTCCCCCCAGAGCTCCAGGCTCCCACTTTTCTCCTGCAGTGTCCTTCAGAGGCACCAGAGGCAGCACCTAGGCACTCCAGAATAGCCCCTCTTGAACACTTTTACACTAATGTCCATGAAACATTTAACACCTAGTCTCAAAGCAACATTACTTTCTTTCCAAATTACATTGTAAGAGTTAAAAATAATTATAATAATAATTCAAAACCATGAGATATTACTAGAAATATTCAAATCCAGAAGAAGTGGTGGGAAAATCTGAAGGATTTACTTTCTGTGTAAACATCGCTAAAGCATTTAAACAATAAAGTATGTCAAAACCTTTCAAATATTTGTTTGTATTATACACATAAATTTTATATTTTGAATAATTTGGTTTTCTCTTAAGTTTTTAAAAACAAGACCAGATTTCAACCAAGAAAAATGAATTACAAAATAATATAATTTAGGTTTTTTATAGATATTTATTTTTAATACAAATATATAGTAGTACCTCTAGAAATGGGAATGCAAATAAAAGGCTATTGCCTTTGCTGGAGTTTTCAGTGAAGTAATCAATTCTTTGCCAAATGCCTGGATATAGATTGGATTCTATACACCACATATCATCTAAGCATTAACAAATTAGCCAAGTAAGAGAGAAACAGATCTCAAAAAATAATTTTAAACCCAGTTAAGCTAATGAATCATAATATTGGATCTAAATGATAAGTAAAAACAAAGAGAAGTACATTCAAACGATATGATGAAACTAACACTAAAATAACTCAGTAAAAATCATTATGTTCCAGGTTAAACATGTTAATGAAAATACAGAATTAAAAAAGAAAACAGTATTGCCAGTAGGTCAAAGAATAAAACTCCCATAATAATTACAGTAAATCTGGAGATAAATGTCACCCTGAAAACACTAAGCACCATGTAAAACACCATGCAGCCACCCTCTTGGTTCATGCTGGAAACATCTCAAAGGATGGCAAAGTTCAATATGGGTTCTTCCAGTTCTCAGCACAACATTTCCACAGATCATAAAATAGACCCAGATGCAGCAAGGCTGACTGCCAACTAAAAAGCAAAAATTTGAACATTCTGAAAAAGGACTGTAGTAAATGTGTAAAAATTTAAGCCAAAAGGACAAGACAACACTCATACCAGCCTTTTCTTTAAATAAATTCAAGCTGGAATTAAAAGACAATACTGTGTGCCAGAAAGAAAAAGCTAATGTATTTAATTACAACTGATTTAAATTAAGAAAAATAGAAGATTCATTTAAAAGCAATTTCAAAAACTTACTGACTTGTCAAATATATTGTAATAAAATTTTATTTAAGAAGTCTGCTGAGAAAAAGAATATCCAAGCAGTTATACAGAAAGGTGAACTTTGACTATTTGTAACAGCTGCTTCCCATATTCTTATCTCTATAACATTTTAGCAATCCTACTAAATTTCCTATCAAAATCCAATAACCATAAAGCTCAGACCAAAGACTTCTGGCAACATGATTCCAGTCACCAACGGAAAGGGAAAGGAAAGTCAGTACCAAGCTGGTTTACTAATGTTAGCTCAACTCAGATTGGCCAGAAGAGCTCTGGAGATTAATGCCACCTTTTTAGAGTGCCAGTGGCCCTACATTGTTTAGTGAGAAAGAACTTCATGGGCAACTTGCCAAACATCTAGGGGTCATGCATATACTTTTAAAAATTTAAAAGCAAAGTTGTCATGCAATTGTTTTAGTAATAAATATAGAAATAAGTCATTAGATGTCAGGAAAGAGCCTGGTGATCATATAAATGAAGAACCAATAATAGCACCGTGTTTAAATTGTTATCTGTATTCATCCACTTCCCTGTGGTTTATACCGTTGCTTTGGTTAGATTTACTTGTACTGCCCTCAGTATTTTAGTGATAAACTGGAATTTATTATTGGTCACATCCTGTTCCTGCACAGACTCCTCCAGAGGGGCCTTACATGTTCTTTCAGTCTTTTGTCAAGTCATCGCTTAGAAACCTTAGGCTGCATGCCCTCCTCATGGAGCTTCTTTTGCCACAGCTTGCCTCACTTTCAGGAAAACCTCTCAGATTCCTGTCATCTCCCCTTTTCTTGAAAATTAAACCAGCAATAACTCAATTTTTTTTCCTTCCTAATGATTCCTCCTGCTTTTCTACATTACTTTCAGGAACATACCCCCTAATTCACTGTATCTTGGGAGCCACAAAGTTGTGCATACATTTCATAGACTGGGTTGGTTTTTCAAGACAAAAGGCTTCTAAATCAAGGGAAAAAAAGTGTAGGCCAACAGGCTTCTTCTGGCAGAACTCAAAATGACCTCTGAAAACTTGCTTTTAGCTATCAAACCTTATTCCTGTCTGTCTGAAAAGACAACTCTCTGACTGCTACATAATCTATAAAAATTCAGTATTAAATGCATATGAACTTATAGAGTATAAAAGCATATTAAAGCTAGAATCAAAAATTCAGAAACTTCAAAGTTTGAAAAAATAAACTACCCTTTAATAATTTTAAATTTAAAAACTTAGAATACCAAGTAGGCTTTATCTTTCAGTCCTTTTTAACTAGAGGGCAGCACTTTGCTTGTGTATCACACAAAATACAACAACAAAGATTCACTTGAAGCATCTCCTTCTAAAAATTTGTCTGGTTTTAGTTACAGAAGTGCAAAAAAAAAATCCAGTTCAGAACCAATAGGAAATGTTCTACTTCATCCTTCTCTAACATAAAAATGTCTAAGCTGGTTTTACTCAAGTTTTGTAAAAATACAAACAAAAGAAGTTAAAAAACAAATACAAAACCTCCTGTTGCTTGTAGACCAAGAAGCTGAATGCCAAGTCTCAGCCCTGGAGTTATTTTTATGGACATAACAGTAAGCCACTAAGAAATGAGCTTATAATAGAAAAAAAAAGACACAATAACTAGAGAGCAATTACAGCATAACAATAATGGCAATATTCAATTAAAATGCATAATCCAAAACTCCACGCAAATGTGCTTGCAATGCAAAAAGACAATACAGAACTAGCTGATTCAGATATACTGTAAATGGTATCTGCAATGTTTGTGCTACATGTAATAAAGAGTAGTAATAGTAGTAATAAAGTTTGAAAAAAAAAAAAAAAAGGTTCCCACCTACTGGCCATGTTCCATTCAAGTGCTGGATTTTGAGAATTCCTTTCACTCTCTGGCAAAATCCCTCCTTTTCCATTTTCTTTCTCTGGTTTCAGCTGATTCCAGTGAGCAGTACCGATGTTTATAGACTGAAGGTCTATTTGATATTGCCTGTCTTCAACCTCAGATCCAGGGTCTCGAAGTATTCCGAGATTCAGTGCTCTCCTGTAATGCCAACAAAAAAAAAGTGGCACTTCAGAACAAGCTGCAGCATATACTGCAATCAGGAATTAAGGTCAAAATCTGATTAAAAAATGTTCTGAACAATTTTGCTTAAAAAGAAAATTAAGAAAAGATACGAAAATATGAAAAGTTAGGTATCAGCTTTAGCACTCTCAGTTACATCTAAGCATTAGTTTAAGTCCAAGTCTTCAAAAGTATTCAGCTGCATTTACCCTATGGATTTGAATGACAGATATACAAATAAATGCGTTTCAAAGTTTAGCCAAGTCCACCAAAGTTGATATGAGATCAAATCCATTGACTTCACTGGACTTTCAATCAGGTCCATATAAGCAGCCTTATTGGAAAGCAGGAAGCAGGACCAACTGATACATCCACTGAATAGATAAAGGATTAAAGTCTTCAAAAAGAATAGCTGCATACCAGTATAACAAACAACTTTACTGCAAGATAATTGTTCAAACTTACCTGAAATAATAAAAATTAAAAACAACATTTCAAGACAATGGAAAATACCTTTTTAACATAGAATTTCAGCACAGTGTTGTGTTATAAAAATTCTTCTGACAAGGAGAAAAAAGCATTTTTGAGTGAACTAAATTACTTGTGGATTCTACCAAAGTCTACTCCATTAGATTTAAAAGAATATTTCTATTTCCAGCCGAGCTTGGGGAACAGTCACACCAAGATTCAGCAAAACACTCAAGATACTTTTGTTCTAACTAGTAACCAGTACCAAAAGAGAGAACCTGGAGTGGTCTACTGATTCGATTTGCCTTCTCCTAATACAATTCAGTAAATGATCTTTCTCTTCCTCCATTGGCAAGAAGAGCGCTTTATCCACAATGCTGATTTTATAACATAATAAAAAAAGCAAAACTGGACATCTTTTTTTTTTTTTTTTTTAAACAAGCTAGGACACAATATCTAATTATTTTTGCTTTAAATTTATGATCCTGTCACACTGTAGTCTATTTTTAATGAGTTGATGTTTCAGCTTCTAGCTTGCATATGCCACCCAATGTACTATTCCATTCTAAGTTATTGTCTTATATCAGAATTGTTGTTTTGCAAATAAATGCTGTCTCCACAGAGAACTTAATAATTTTGCTGTTCATATAACCATTGTAATTAACAATCTAAAAATAAATAAAGATTAAAGCAGCACATCACAAACTGTGATGCATGCACTGATGCAAGCTGTAGGTATTGGTATGCAATCTAGAGGTGTGCGAACAAATTCAAAATTAAGTCCCATTGCTGTCCAAACCCCAAACACAGTTGAAACTGCTGATAGAATATGGTAGCAATTAAGATAATTTATTATTTATTATGGTGGATATTAATAGAGGCATCCAAATTGCAGGAAAGCCAACAGTTTTGCCAAGTTGCTCTCTTTGAGGATGTGTGATTGTACTGTACAGTAGCCCTAATCCTGTCTAAAATGCTCAGCTGAAATACACTGAAAATATGTTATGTCAGTAGTGGTATTTCAAAATTAAATGTTTTCTTAAAACTGAGGAATGTGTTTGTCAGCTTTCCACACAGAGAGATCTAACCACAACAACTGCATATTTTATTATTCTTTCAAGGCCTTTTTCATTAAATTGTATGTAGTTTTGTTTTTGTAGATTATTGTATGACGTAGCATCTATTTGCATACCTTCTTAATGGAAATAAATATGGGAATATATGTTTTGTGAAAAATTACTGAAAGTAAAGCACCAAATTACGTATTTTATTAAAAATGCATAAGTATACAAAATACAGAACATGATAACTTCATCTGCATAATGAATCATTCTCTCCTGTACTTAACAATAAAGAGTATTTTCCATTCATTCTTTTATGAGGAGTTTGAGAACTTGAATTAAGCTGCACATAGAACTGCATTCCTTAGCCTTGTTCAGCACAACCATGACCTGGTGTACTGAATTCCTAGAATGAAATTTGGCTGCATGCATCAGTTTGAAACTCCACATTGTGACAACAGCTTTCTTCCCCTCATAAATTACTTATTTAAATATAAAAAACAATGAAATCACTCTTTGGCAAACACACTTAGCTACAGCAAAATACATAGTGCTACTATTCAGACGCAGGGTACTGGTGCATTGCAAGGCTAGTATAAGATATGTTTATTGGATCTTTTACTTCATCCAATTAATTCTGTAAGATCTCAAGGTCTGGATAATGTCAGTAATGCTTTGGGATATCACAGCCTAACACTTTCACGCTCATATAAAAACTGCATTTTATTCCTCTATTAACAATGTCTATATAATACAACCCTTTTCTTCTGATCCTTTTGATGCACCTTTAAAATCCAAGAAAACGAATTGTTTTCTACAGGTCGCCCATTTAAAGATATATGTATGATACAAATATGTAATCTGCAAGGAGTAGAAGACTTGACATTAATGATTAAACTCATTACTGCTTTCAGAAAGTACATCCTGCCAAATTCATACAAGGATCAAAATACAGCTTTTTTTTCCCCCCAAATATACACAGAGACATTCACATGGCCACATACTTGTGGCTTTCTTCACCAGTCATTTTTGTAAGCACACCCCCAGTTTAATTAAGGGTATACTTTTTTAGAAGGATGAAAGTAAGTTAAAATAAAGCACAATTGGCCTAATCTTAAACACAGACACTATGAGTGAGCTCTGAAATCTTTCTCATTCTGTAGCTTTCAAAATCCCTACAGCAAATAATTCAGGAAAAAGAGTAAGCTGAGATTAATGACTTCTCTACCTCTAGCATAAAGGCTATATTACCAGCTGAAATGTGCTGGAGGAGTTATGATTTTAATTGCTTCTCTGTTCTGAATACAATCTTACTATCCCACCTAAACCTTTCAGCAGGTGGAAGAGTACAACAGTTGATCAATAATACAGTAAGATCATAAGCAAACAAAGAAGAACATAAGCATGCAACAGGAAACACAGCTTTAACGCTTTTCTTTTAAAATTGATTTAGTCTGGGTTAGGCTTTTTGTATGTTTATAAAAGGAACAGCTCATGTTGAACCAGTTACTACATGCTGCTGAACAGGCAAAATCGCTGTAAAGAGTTATATTTATTCACTTATAATTCATCTGAGACCTACAAAAAAGGTAAATAAGCCAGGAAAATGGCCTTTAAAGTCCGCTCATTATGTCACAATTAAGAAACATTCACAGAGTTCACACATAACAGGTAATTTGTGTCAACACTTACTAGATCTCTTTGTGCTCATTTCCCTTTCCAGGTGCAGAGATGACAAACAAATCTACCCATCCAAATGAAAGGTTCTGCCCTCATGGTAAAATATGTTTTCTATTCTAATAGCAAATGAAACAGACAGTAAGCTTGGATCAAAAAGTACGCTCAACTTTATAGGGGCAAAATCAGTGGCACCTTGTTGTACTGTGCTAGGTGACTGAACTGGTGTTGAAATCACCGACATTGTGCTCCTTAATTGCCTTTTTCCCATCCCATTCAATACAATTTCTTAACTTATTCTCCCCAACAAGGCCACCGAATGTATAACAATAAGGGAAATGTGAAACAACTGTTTCTTAGGGAAGCAGTGGGAAGCTCCATTAAAGTGAGATGCATGATGTTAATGGCAGAGAGAAAAACGTAAACCTAGGGCATCTCTGATGACAACACCTGGCATCCAAAGTGCTGAGCTTTCATTAGTAAAACCCCTGACAGAAATCAGCTTTCTGATAAGCTGCAACATCCCTTCTATTTTTTTCCCCCCTCTCTTACAGCAAGTAGATGACATTGCCACAAAGAGTCTAAAGCTTGAGCTGCTGGGAGAAAAACTGAACTTCCCCAGAAACATAGAAAGGTGCTGCATAGACCTGATCTTAAAGCATGAATAAAATAAACTCTGAATCGTGGCAGTTCATGATGGACAACTTGGATTTGTCTGAGTTTGGAGAGATTAAAAATCTATTTGTGAGAATGAGAAGGAAAAAAAAAAGACAGCACAGAACCAGGGCAGTAGGGAGTAGGAAGATGCTATTGGGGCATTAAAACTGAAGAAAAGCTGTAGCTAATAAAACTTTTTTATTCCAAGAAGGGAGAAGAATGTATCTTTAGGCCAGAAGGGAAGGTCCTGGCAAACTTCTAAAATTTTGTACATAATTCTACTATATAGTTTGAGTTCCATACCTTTCTTAAAAGTAACTTCGGCTTTGCTTTCCCACCCTGCCATCTGTCCCTACGGAGACTCATTTGTAGCTGAACACAGTGTTTTATGATTTCTGGGATGATGGAAACAGTTCAATCTGGGTCAGCAGAGCAGGCTCTCAAGCACTGCCAGCAGTAAACCCCGCTTCTCACTATCTCTGCTTTTTCCCCTCAGAACTATGCCACATGTGGCTGGCTCAGCTGCAGAGGAACTCAATACACTTGCTGGCAGCATAATCTGGACTGGGTGCCATCACATTTCTGACTAGATCATTATTCTATCAAGTGAACCTATCTTAAATTTAATTCTCATCTCAGCAATACAATGATCAAATGCAAATATAAGCTCAGTACATTATGACTCCTGCTTCACACCCTACTGATTAGCAAGTGATGCTATCTTGTTCACTTTCATTTTAACATTACAGTTAATCTTCAAAGTCATCTGTTTCATAAGAATGAAACTTACATTCTCCCTTATTAGCTTCCCTTATTAGCTCATTAGTATCATGCTGTGTACAGCCAGATGCCTTCCCTACAGAATTCCCTACATGGCGGGTGTCCTCTAAGTCAAAGTGGTTAAAATATCTGGGATTTAGCTTCAGTTTTGGAGGACCCCTGTAAATGAAAACATTAGTGCTAGCTCCATGAGCAAAAAAAAAAAATGACTGAACACTTCTAAACATTTACACAGTGGACAAATGCATCACATTATACTAAAGCTGAGGAAGAAGCTGGAATTAATTGAATTCCAACTGAATACTTACTGTAATCACCAACAGCCATACTTTGGAACTACATAACATATATATGCTTATAACTTTCCTAGCTAGACATAAATCACCTTAAGAAGTGGATTACTTGTGCAATTACCACGCTGAAAAAAGAAGACAAGCAGTGACTGAAACATAAAGAAAAACTTCTTGTGATTGTGCTAGGCAGTTTCAAACAATTGATACAGTTAAGCAACGGTCAAAGGAATAATTTGGATAATTATCCTCTGTCTTAACCTAATGCTGATTAAATGCCTGACTTGCGTCTCTTAGGCACTTTGGTTTCTTTTGCTTTCTCTGTAACTACAGTTGAATATCATGGCTAAGAGAGAAATGGTTCAAGTGTTAAAATGCTAAAGATCTCTAGGTAACGTAAAGATATGCAAAAATTAGAGAAACTATGGAACTGAGGGCTTACAAATAAACAAAAAAAAAAAAAAAAAAAAAAAGACTACTGTGCATTAATATGTACACTAAGACATAATTCAAAACACAAATGTCAGAGTGCCTGGGGAAAAATCAAAAGACAAGAGGAACTGCCTGTCTACAGATCCTCCACACCCACAACCATCCAGAACAGACTGTCTAATAGAAGAGTACCAAGGTTCAGTTGAGTGTCATTGTGTGACACTCTCCTTAGAGTCCCAAATATATAGAGACATGTTAGATATATGTTTAGAAAATAAAGTTTTGAAAAGGAGTTTGATATACCACTTTTTCGAGATAACTGAGCTTCAAGACATTTCAACCACAATGCAGAATTCTACTAATACATCAATTCCCTGTAGAGAGTCACATTAAGGGAAGGTAATCATGCTACAGCACACAGCTACAGCTGTTTCTTGTAAATACCTCTGAGCCAGGTATTAAACAGTCACATTATGAAACAAACAGTATCAACAGAAACACAGACTTCCCAGTTGTTGATCAATAACTTCTACAGAATGTAACAACAGTAATAATAAAACTACCAAACTTTGTTCAGAAATCTTATCAGAATATGCTATTTCCTTTTTACTAGAACTTTTCAGCATAGCTGTTTCTTGCCAAGCTGGAGCAGACAGGTCTTCCCCTACAATTACTTTGTAAGCTGTCTAGGTGTTTTTGTAAATACAACAATACAGACAAAAATCTCAGTTCTTAATGAAATTGCTCAGAGATGAAAGCTAGTAAAATTGCAATTAATGATTTTTCTTTTGGCTATATACCTTGTGTCCTTAACTTGACCAGTTTCACCAACTACTACTATTGAATTGTACAGAGATTTACTTTCATCCTAAATCATTTTAAAAGGACTGATTTCCATTGAGCTACCATAATATGGCAAGAGAAAAGAGATTTTGCTTTGAACATACAGAAGAATAAATCTGGAAAAATGAATTTAATATTTTGCACAGGTGGCTGGGTGCAGCACTTGGGTTGGAGCAATCCCAGATATTTATACAAACTGGGGGAAGATCTCCTTGAGAGCAGCCAACTGTGTTCTGGGCTGCATTAAAAAAGGGGTGGCCAGCAGGGAGAGGGAGGTGATTGTTCCCCTCTACTCGGCTCTTGTGAGGCCCCATCTGGAGTACTGCATCCAGGCCTGGGGCCCCCAGTACAGGAAGGACATGGAGCTTTTAGAGCAGGTCCAGAGGAGGGCCACTAAAATGATCAGAGGGCTGGAGCACCTCTCCTATGAGAAAAGGTTGAGGGAACTGGGCTTGTTTAGCTTGGAGAAGAGAAGGCTCCGGGGAGACCTCATTGCGGCCTACTGTGTACTTGAAGGGAGCATATCAACAGGAGGGGGAACAGCTGTTTACAAGGGTGGATAGTGACAGGACAAGAGGGAATGGTTTTAAACGGAGACAGGGGAGGTTTAGGTTAGATATTAGGAGGAAGTTTTTCACACAGAGGGTGGTGACGTACTGGAACAGGTTGCCCAAGGAGGTTGTGGATGCCCCATCACTGGAGGCATTCAAGGCCAGGCTCTGGGCAGCCTGGTCTAGTGGTTGGCGACCCTGCACATAGCAGGGGGGTTGAAACTAGATGGTCATTGTGGTCCTTTTCAACCCAAAACATTCTATGATTCTATGATAAGATGCTGTTTTGGTTAGAGCAGAAGTGACAAACCCAACTGGATGCGCAAAAGAACTAAGTCAGACAGGTGATATGCACAAGATCTGGGACAAGAGAGGCTGCTTGGGCAGGCAGATTTCATTTCTACTCTCTTGAAGCTTATTATGCAACCCTGAGCTTCAAAATTAACATCCTTAGCCACCAGTGCATTCACATACATTCTCAGCCTAATGTCAATATAATGTTGCCAATATAATTAATTGCACAGAATCCATTTTGAGATCATCTGATATGCAATGTTATATAAGAATGCAAATGCATAAAAATGATTTTTAAAAACTACTTCTACTTTTTAACAAGATAATATTTATGTAACTACTTAAACATTCGTATTTTGAAATCCAGTGGGTACATATTTAGAGTTAAAAATAACAGCATTCCTCCACACCCACTAAGTACTGTGGTGGTGCCAGGTGAATTCTACTCTAATTCTCCTTTCTAACCATTTAGGGAGGTCAAATTTTAGTGAGATGGATCACTACAAGGTTAGGGTTGGTAGCAGTGTACTGATCATAAAAAACCACAGAACATCTAAGAGGAATTACAGTAGATCACACATCAAACACTTTGGCCTGGTGCTTCCTTCCTCTAGTCCTATAGGCAAGAAATGTTCTACATCTACAGCGAGGTGATCAGATATTTAAAAGTAGCCCCTTGCTCCAAGGGCTCTGATAGTGCCATTTCCTGCAAATAAACCAAAGAAGTTTTGCAGTGCAGCTCTCTTCTAGTGCTGTATGTGGAACACAGAATGAATGATCCTGTGATGATAAGGTATAGTACGATAAAGTAATTTTAGCCTGTCAAAAAAAGCATAAAATGAAACAAAGCTGAAATTTGCAGCTGTGCATTTAGATGCCATCTGGTTTAATGACTTTTGTAACTTTATTGTTTAAATTCCACAGCAAAAATAACAGCCTGAGCAAGCCTAAACTTTAAAAGATCAGTTTTTCATTTTTATACTGTTTAATGTTTAGACACTTTGAGGAATCTCATTATATTTTTTAAGCATTCACTCAAATTCAGGGAGCGTAGTATAAATATACAGTTGACAGACTGTATAAATGATAAGTATGCACAATTCCAAGGGAAGGTCTGCAGGATATTTTTGGATACCAAATGTTTCTAGGAAAAACAAGTGGAAAAGAGTTTCTCTAAATAAGAGTCAGCAAGAACAGAGCGTGGAGAGTTTAACTGGATGGGGTGGAAGTCTGAGTGGGGGTGGAGCGCTTAGCAAAAAGAAGTCAAAATACAACAGAACCCAAACACTTCTATGCTTTTTGATTCATAGTAGACATAATTTTATCTCAAAACTTAACGCTGTTTGCCTGTAAGAGCATCTTTAATTTTGATTTCTTAAATATTTCACGTGTACTTGGTTTACCACACAACAGGGCAAACAATCTTGTGCTTTTGCCATTGTTTTTATCCTGCACTGTACTGCATTTTAGTTGGTTGTTTCACCTAGTTTAGTGATACAATAAGTCAGTATTTTCTGTTGGACTAGAAATTCACCTGGAAATACCAAGGTTGAGTTGCACTGAACACAGTCTTTAATTTCTTTCTGCAATTTCTTTAAGTCATACAGGTCTGTTATAATGGTAAAATCTACAAGGCATACTGACTATAGTTTGACAAACTGACTTGAGGTGGGATATTTTTGCACTGTTGTGTCAGTATATCAAAATCATACCTAAAATTCAGTCAATTTCTGTAAGAAGTATTATAGAACATTAGGAAGAAATAAATACTGATTTTTCCTTTATATTAAACAATACCTACCTATGCATATTTTCAGCACGTGTATATTATAATAGAGGTTTGCAGCACATATAGTGCAAGGGGAAACGACTCTAAATCATGCATGTTTAACTGTTTAGCTTTCCAAGTCATAATTTACATTAACTTTGGCATAGATCAACTTTGCAAGATGCCACTTGTATTTCTTTTTCTTTTTGCAGAACAATTGCATTAATAATGCCAATTTAAAAAAATACTGAATGTTGTATTGTAAGATACGCCAATAATAGTGGGACACCAGTAACAGGTTAACATGTTTTCAGCATAAAATGACCTTAACAAGATGAAACACTTGTCTTTCTTCAAAAACTATCACTTTTCATACTACTATCCTGTAGTCCCTGCAGTGCTTTTATTTCTTATTTATAATATCATTGGGAAATTGTCCTGGTAGAAATATATGAAGTATATTACCTTTCATGTTCAAAAACACTATTTTGTCTTCCTTAAAACATCATTAAGCTATTGGTAATAGCATTTCCAAATTTAGTGTGAATTCAAGATATAATGAAGGGGAGTTTAATGCTAAAAATTGTTTCAGAGGGGAAGAAAAAGAAAGACGACATTTTCTTCATTCATTATCAGTCATTCTTTGATTGTAAAAGGCAGCACTAACTCATAAATGTATAGAAATTAGAGATATATTGAATAATGTATATTTACTTTTCCCCATAGAATTATAGATTTATCATATACATACTAAAAGAAAACAAAGTGTTTTGTTTTAACTCTTCCCACTCCTTCCTCTTTCTCAAAGATGTTATACCTTAAATTTACATCCTGAATATTTGTATCAGTAAGTCTTACTCTTCTCCTTCAACTTATTTTCTTCAGTTACGTCTCATATAATGAATATATGTTGAGTTCAGAGAAGTAAATGCAAATTCATATGTGCTTGTAAAAGGTTCTAGCACTTTCAGTTCCCTGAGAGAATTACAACTTGGAGTTAACATGCCTGTGGGAAGAAATTATTACAACACAGTCAGAAGCTACAGGCAAGACCTCTACTTTAAAAGAACTAATTCTTTCATTTCTGCATGTAGCTCTTTCTAGTGCAAATTTAGTATCAACTAATTGCTAATAAACATTTCCAGTTTGCTTAGTATAAATGCAAGCAGCCTCGTAATTCTTAAAGGAAGAGTCTGAAAGGCAATTGTTTGAATGAGTGTTTCTTCTATCTTCTTTTCCTAAAATATTAGAACTTGAACAATCAAGACAGTGTTATCAAAGCATACGAAAAAACACTGTCTACTAGATAAGTTTTCTGCATTCTTTGTTTAGAGAATTCTTCTTGAACATCAAGTACAGAGTGCACTGGGATTCCCTGCTTTTGTATAATAATATTGGATTTTTACAGGATTCTTGTCAAATGCTTGAGATCTAGAAAAGTAGTTCCCAAAACATTCCAGCTTTGCTGAAGCATTGAGGTGGGTACTTTTACTCTTCAGTTAGGAAACAATTTCTCCACCAGCATTTTCCATTTTTTTTCTGGTTTTGAGGGAGGGCTGAAACAGACGTACGGTGTGCTCAACTACAGCATATTTTGGTTTTGGAAATTATGATATACCTCTTGAAGGTTTTACACCAGTTCTTTTAGGAGCTTAAGGTAAAGCTTTTAGGTACGTTACTACTGATGACCTCATTTTCTCTTTACTAGATCATTCTAGTCTTTCTCTTAGCATAACTACTCGAACCGCTCCTAAAAGTCAAGCATATTCTCCTTGACTAACTTAATCTAGATAACAATTTTCAAGAATTTTGACAAGGAGTGTAAAATTATATAAAGAGATCTAAGTAGGCTTTCAAAGAANTTTTTTTAATGATAATTCACTTAAACTAGAATTCAAGTCCTTATACACTGAAAAAGCACATCACTGAGGAACTAACCAACAGAATCATTTAAGTTGGGAGGGACCTCTAAAGGTCATCTAGTCCAACTCCCCTGCGATGAACAGAGGCATCTACATGAGATACATGAATGATATCTAAGAGCTCTTTTATGCCATGTAAGTTTACTGTCTACAGAAAGATGAATTCTCACACAGTTCCATAACTTGAAAACCAAAATTAAAGTAGTAGCATGGAATATCCCACACAATCAGGTAGTCGTCCTTAGCAGCATGAGGCATGCAAACTGAAGATGTCATAATTAGCATGCTAACTTAGGACTTAAAAAGAGTATTCTCTTGTGGGCTTCTATTATAGTTGTATAAATCAGTTAATTCCTGATCCACAAATTCATTGGGATATCTAACAACTAATGAAACCTGTGAAAATGAGCACCATCCTGCCTCCAAACTCCGTCTCACAATAGGTACAATAATTCACATCCTTACAGCCCTGTGATGTGTTGCAAAGACTCATCACAAGGCAGAGAAATAGCGTTACAACACTTTGAGGAATATCTACTGACCAAAATTAGACAATGAACAAACAAACACCATCTGGCTGTTCAGAATAACTATTGTTATATAATTATATTTCAGTAAAGCTAATTTTCATCTCATTAAGTATGACATGCAACATTTCTATGCTGTGGATTAATAAAGGAAATAATGTACTCTGTTACTGAGTTAGGCTTTGTACAGAATGAATTACTTCAGGTACAGGTACAGTAAAAACAGCAACTGAGATAAAAGCCTGAGTGCAAACATATATTTATATATTTTTATATTTTATCCCAAAAGAATTATTTTATTCACAGGGAAACGTCCCTATTTCTCCACACATAGATCTACTGATCATCTCTTCTTCTTGGTCTTTCTTATTAGAATTTAGAAAGCTGTACTTCAACTTTCCAAAAAAGCATGAAAATGAGAACTATTCAAGGAAAAATCTACAGGAAACATTTCTAAGGATCCTTGCAAAGAGTGGTATTTTGTTCAGTTTCATACAACAGATCATTGGCTCCCTGACATACTCAATGAGAGCTGCAGAGAGCTGTTCCAGATGGTCAAATGCCAAGGACAGAACTGTAATGCAGTATATTGCCACACTCAATTCATTACCACACAGAGAAGTAATGCTTTTAAGTTCAATTAATTTTTTTTTTTTTTTTTT